>CM037876.1:94790702-95195702 GCA_021292165.1 Shinisaurus crocodilurus
TAGGATGCACATCCTATACTGAGCCTTAGACCAGCATGATGGTCATCAATTAGGCTGTCATACTGGATCGTTTATCAATCAGTTTTGACACATGCCCAAATTTCAAATGCAGGGATGTAAAAGTCTACACCCACATTCATCCCTCAAGGATCTTTAGATTCATCTGTGCCTATCTGTATCTATCAGTGTGACAAGTTTAACTCCATGGGGCAGAAATATATTCAACAAACGTGCTGTATGTATGTTCCCAAATCCTCTTCACCAATTCCCAAATCAATCATAGGTGGAGACATTTCCCACTCATACAGTATTTTATTACTAACTCCAAATCAGCTTCATCCAAACCATCCTGATTTCCAACCCAATGTTAACCACAACCTTATTCTGAGGTTTGGTTTTGTCTCATTTTACATGCTTTGTCATCAGCACCAGTGTGAACTCTCCTGCTGCCTTACATGGGATAACACACACGCTGCTGTGGCCAGGGCCAGCCCTTCCATGATACGGGATCGTGTGCCTGCATCAGGTGTCAGAGCAGGAGGAGTGGCAAATTGCTCTGCATTCCCCCCACCCTGCCAGGAGAACCCACCACTGCCTCCCCACCATCTCCAAGGGGAGCTCTGGAGAGTCACGCCAGCTGCTCTCCTGCCTGGCATTTGCTCCAGCAAGAGGGTGGCTGGTGGGCTCTCTGGAGCAATCTGCTGTCATGTGCCACTGCTTCTCCTTATTGAGGCTGTGAGTCCCTGTAGCTGTGGGGTCTTGCAAGAGTTCAGCCACGTCTTGTGCCCATGGCTGGACAGCAAATCAAGGTGGGAGCCAGCAAGCGCGAGCTGGGAAGCCATAGACAGCAGCCTCACTTGAGGTGGCAAAATACGTTCGGCCGGGCCTGGCTGTGGCATCTTCAACCCCTCTGTTGCCACCCAAATGCCTGGCTCTGAGAGGTTCCTTCCTCAGAGCCAGGCATTGTGGGAGGGGTGTCCCAGCAGATTGCCTGTACATACAGGGCTGGTGGCAGACTTCAGGGGCCCCTCGGGCATGGTGCTGCCAATGAGCCCTCTACCTCCTCCTCCTCCTCCTCCTCCTCCTCCTCCTCCTCCTCCCCTACCCCCACCCCCACCCCCTGGCCCTCTCCTTTGCTGCCTCCTCCTCACCTGTAGGCTGCAGCCACCTCCTCCATTCTCCACACTGCCAGCAGCTTGCTCCTGTCCCCAGTCAGTGGGGCAGCAACAGTTTTGAATGGGTCGTGCTGCTGCTTGGCTCCACTGTGTAGCTGCTGCGCACCATTCTAACATGATCCCAACGTCCAACATTGGTGCATTGGGCATTACATTGGGATAATCTTAAGATGGCAGGTGGCAGCTGCAGAGCCATGCGATGGCTCTGCCCCCATTCAAAAGCACCGCTGCCCTGCCAGGAAACTTTTTGGGGAGTGGGGAGTGAGGAGGAGGAGGTGGTTGTGGTGGCAGGCAATGGTCCGATGGTGGGGTGAGTTGTGGGAGGCAGGCAAAATCTGTGATAGGAAATCAACAGGTTATTGAATCAGATCCTGGACTAAGGTTAGGTAAACTTTGGTAGTTCCATTGCTTTGTAACAGAGCTATACTAATAGCTACTTCTAGACTCACCCAGGTGTAGGGAAGATTCTGCTGTGTGGATACAAATGAAGTAGAGATGTTCCCAATATTCACCCCGGCCAGAATCCTAACATAAAACTGGGGGCTGGCTGGGGAAAAAGCCTTTTTAGACCAAGACTAGGATCCCCATTCTGAAAAAGAGTGGATTCTGAGTCTGCTTGCATATCTGACATTGCACATGGACAGTGCTTTCACCATCTGTTGGATCACCACAAGGCGTAACACCTTTCTTCTGGGTCCTGTTTACTTTTAATGCTCTCACATACGGACCATATTGGTTGTATAATTTGTAATGTTAATTTGTTAGCTTTTTTTTTTTAAACAGACTTTATTTTTAAAAAGTTTCACTCTGGGTTTCACTAAAAGTGTTGTGTTGGGCTTTTAAGCTGCTGTTTGTAATTTTGTTACTTGATAGTTTTATATATGTTTTTAAAAAATGTTCTGTATTTTAATTATGTCTTGGTTTTGTATGCTGCTTTGTCTGAAAAGCTATATATATACATTCCTTTAACAGACAAACTCATTTGTAAGCTGCCTTGGGGCCTTTGTTAGGGCCTAAAGGTAGTGTGTCATATTTTAATGAATAAGCTAATAGATAATGGACCCTGCAGCAGTATCCAATTGGATACTAGAGCTAACATAAATTACATTGTGCTAGTGTAAGGCAATAGCCCAGTGGTTCTCAACCATTTTGCCCCATGCATCCCTTTCACCATCTGTCAGAATGTCATTCCCCCCTTTCCAAGATTGTCTGACTTAATCTGTGCCATACAATAAGGTGTGATGTCCTGTAGATTATGTACAATCCGTAGAATTGTAAATTGTTGAAAGATCAGTATTCCAACAGTTTGAGTCTGTGGTCCCAATTCCCCCCCTAAAATCCTAAAATTCCCCCCAGGGGAATTCCCCCCTGGTTCAGAACCCCTACAATAGCCAGTGGAGGCTGGTTGCTGCAATGTCAGTGGGGCCCTGTATCTATTATTCCAGGCTTCAGCCTGAACTTTAATGGAACTTATGCTGGCACAATGTGATTTACATTAGCACTAGTGTCCAATTGGATACTGTCCCTGGATTCCCTCCCCATCGTGCCTGAGCACAGATTCTTGCTACATTATAGGAAATGTGAGGCATGTATGCACCTTCCATATTCCTCTCCAGCCTCCACCTCACCTCTGCTTGACCAAGGGACCTCTTGATAAGATGACCGTCCAAGCACTGATGGGAAAGGCAAAACAGAGCTCATTTATAACCTATGGCAATCCCTCCATATGCAGGAGCAGGAGCTAGATTCAGGCCCTTATAACTATGTATTAATTGATGGTATCCCTACATTGGAGCTCCTCTTTAGTCCCCTTGAAGGCAGATTGTCCCTAACTGACCCTCCTGTACTTCTTACTACCGAAATTAGTACGTTTCATGACATTCAAGAGGCAAGCGTCTAAGTCACATTTTTCACAGTACGGTAGTTTATGACGGCATCCTGTAAATTATTGTGCAAATCCATGCACATAAAGTGCTGTAAAATATTATACATTATGAATGAGGAACCAGAAATTCAATTAAAAACATTGCTCCATAAAATACAACAATATCAAGGCTGGCGGAGGGAAATACACTTAAAAATTTAACACAGAAGAATTATGGCTTTGCGAAAGGTTTTATTTGTTCAGATAAAAATCATTCTTATAAATAAAAAGCAATACATGTGGGGCACATAACTCAGAAACACCGTAAATCATGAATAAAATTAACATTTGATTTCTGCAAATGCATATTGGTAGTATTCTTTCAGCTCCTATCAGTCTTGGAGTCATCACAGTACACCTTGGGGACCTTTCTTACCTCTTTTCAGTTCATAAGGATTACATTTTAGGATATACTAGGTGATGGAGTATGTGCCAGAATTATTGTAGGGTATTTGTCAGTAAGTAATATTAGATTCAGTGACTTGTAATTCTGCCAAGTAGTCTCAGAGGTAATTAATCATGCCTTCTTATTTTAGTTTAGCGACCAATTTACATTGTCAGAGATTTACTGCCCACAGTTTGGCACGTGACAAGGTGATCCTGAACTGTATGCCAAGTTACTTTACAGCAAAATAAAATGTTTTCCTATGTTGGTGTTCTGGGGAATTCTACAGTTCCTCAGAAACTTCTCTGGCAGCCTTCAGTTAAAAAATAAATTAATACATCATGGTGGACAAGTTTCCCTAACAGAGCAATCCTGTGGTCCCTGGGAGGATGTCCCAGGGAACATACGATGGTAGGGATCCCCCCCCCCCCCGGTCATAGACACAGCTATGATCTGTGTGTGGGAGAATCCAAGTGGGAATTTCTCCACCCCACCCCTTCCAGCCACCACAGAAAGCTCTACAGCCACTCCTCTTCTGAGGACATGAAGGGTCAGGGAGAGAGGAAAGGGGGCATGATGGTGGGCAAAAAGGGGAAGGGAAAGGAGAGACATGGATCTGCTATATCAACAGGCCTCTCCATTGCCCATCCCACCAGGGCTGGCCCCAACTTTAGACAAAGTTAGGTGATCATCTCAATGTTACCCACATCACCGTCTGACTGATAATGTGCATAGCAGCTTAGTTTGGATGATCATATCTCAGATTCATAAGCCAAGATATATACAAGCTCTTTCACTCCTCCCTTTACTATGAGATATGATTAAACCTGGAAGTCTCTAATTAATCATAGTTTCCCATTTTGTCTGAACTGGGAAGCTCTGGTTACCAACATGGGAACAAGCCAGGATATTAAACTATATTTTGAAGTTGGTTTATTGTCCTGGCTTGTTCCCAAGCTGGTAACCATAGCTTCCTGGCTTGGATGAAAGAGGTAATTATGGTTCATTAGAGACTTCCTATCCTGGCTTGTTTGTTCAGTCATGCCACAAAGATAGGAAAGAAGGACGCGCATGCATGGGGAAAACACTTATTCGTATATTGGCTTATTAAGCTGGGATGTGATCGTCTAAACACAGCTAGTCTTTTTCTATAGGTTCCAAGAAAGGTACATGTGGAACTGCTGGGAAATGTGGATGTGAATCTGCTTGCTACTAACTGTATGAAAATCATTTTTTCCATCCCCCATGCAATTTCTCAGATATTTCTCTGGAACAGGAACCTCCAAATTCCACTCAACATTTTCCTTTGGGCAAAATTTAGTGGCAAATCTAGTAAGTAACTAAGGGCGCAATCCAATGGGGATGGCTATAAGCTTCTGAACGGAGATGATTACGGGCATCCTATGCAGGTTGGGAGGAGCACAGAGGCAATCTTCGCTTCCCTGCTCCTCCCGCCCTGCAAATCAGCTAGACGGCCGATTTCAGTCATGTAGCTGTGGTGCTTCAGACGGAGAGGGAACAGGGAAGGATGCTGGAGTGCCACCAGGATACATCATATCCGGGCAGACCCACCCAATCTCCTCCTCTCCCTGCCCCCCAGAACAGCCTCTTTACCCCTTCTCTGAGGTCAGTTTTATGACCTCAGAGAAGAAGCTGGCATGGTTCTTTCCATCCATGTTCGCTGTGAGGGGGGAGGGGGATCCGAGTGCGGATCCCCGGCTTTGAGGTTGAAGCTCTTTTCCAACCTCAGATTTGGGGATCCAAAGCATTCTATGGTCATCTAGAAGCTATCTAAGGGTCATAGGATCATTCTCTAAGTTAAATAAGTAAGTAATAGAATTAAAGTACCAGCTGAACAACAGATTATAAGGGAATGCCAGCCTAGATGCACTGAGTGACATATTCTCTAGCCCAGGGGTTCTCAACCAGGGGGTAATTCCCCCCAGGGTGGGAATTTTAGGGTTTCAGGGGGAGAATTGGGACCACAGACTCAAACTGTTGGAATACTGATCTTTCTACAAATTACAATTCTACAGATTGTACATCTACAGGACATCAGACCTTATTGTATGACATAAGATTAAGTCAGACAATCTTGGAAAGGGGGGAATAACATTCTGACAGATGGTGAAAGGGGTGCATGGGGCAAAAAAGGTTGCGAACCACTGCTCTAGCCTGTAGGCCTGCAAGAGGAACTGTTTCAGAATTATACCTTTTAATATTTTCTTCACATACAAAACAATTGCCAGCAGTCCTAAAGTAAAATCAAGGCCTTTGTAGGCAAATATAAAAAGAGCAGTCCTAAGGATATCACAGTTTATTAAAGATGGAAATTTAAAAAAATATCAAAAACATGAAGATTTGCTTAAGCTTTTACCAATGTCTAAATCCTTAATATGATCCTTATAGGTCAGCTGGTTTGCCACAGATCCAATAAAGGACGAAGCTTCTTGAAGCATTGTTACAAGGACTGTTTGGGTTCAGGGCAACATGGAGGGCCTGTGGCTCATGCTGGCTCAGCTTGTCTGAGCGTGGAAAGCTAAGCAGGGTCAGGCCTGGTTATTACTTGGATGGGAGACCCCTCCTCTAGTCTCCTGCACTGAGCAGGGGGTTGGACTCGATAGCCTTGTAGGCTCCTTCCAGCTCTATGATCTATGAAATTTATAGTGCTTACATACTAAACAGGGAGGAGATTGACACATACTGAAAAGCTAGGCCATCTCCCCTAGAAACTCTTCTCATGTCAATAAAAATTCATTGGGCTTTCTTTTAACTAAACATCAAGTAGACAGAGGGGATCAATGCAAGCCCTGCATTTGGAAATGCTAACATGCTATATTCACGACAGGATGATGGGTCTGTTTGCTTAAGAGGAGAACAAAAAGGATTACATATATGATTTGCAATGCTCCAGGCACTAGATTTTAAAATTTACTCATCTTTTCTAATCACTTTTGGCATTAAAGAGTTATTTTCATATATTCTCCTTGTGCAAATATCTGTAGTGGCTCCTCAGCGTCCGACAACAGCCCTTTTTAAGGGGAAAAAGAAAAAATCGGTGAAGATCAATTATGAAACAAGCGGTTAATAAGAAATACATCTATTCTGTGTGATTTCTTCTAAAACCACTAGGGATCTGCAGATCATAATTTTTACTGAGATATGACTGCTGGGGGGGCATGGGGGGGACACAAACCCAAACTGAAATGCCTTAGTCAACATTTCAAGCGTAACTCTAATCAGACCATCCCTTCGATACATTCTATGTACATCCATTTTTTTATATAATGAGGATCAGGATGCCAAGGGGTGTGCATGCTTGTTCCACAAACGAACTAGCTTTTTAGAAAATTTCATATAACTTAAAGGGAATCATTGTGAGTTGGACCTATGTTTATCGAAGAGAAGCCATGGGGCGCAGGGACTGCTGTATGCAGCAAAAATAAGTGTGTGTGCGCGTGATTTTCAGTGGGAAAATCCTCCTTCCCTGCACCATGGTCTCATTCCAGATCAAGTATCAGGTTCCTTTGCAGCTGCTGTTCCTTTGTTTGTTTTTAAGTATAGGAATCACCAGTATGGGATTCCAGGACCCACTGAACTACACATCTAGCATGACATTTATATAGGCAAAACAAATGGTTGTCTAAAGGGACCCCTTTGGGGTGACACAATGGCTTCCATCCTGGGTGGGCCCCAGTGACTATAGCTATAGAGAAACAAGCCTGCTCCTAACCGCATTTTGGTGAGTGGGGTTTTTGAGCTTACCTTACTGTTGCGAGGAGGCCAAGGGTGCTATATGTGTGTGTGTCCCCCCCCCCAATTAAAAATATATCCAGCGCTCTGCAGTCTCCACAACTGCAGACACTGGGTACCTGTGAAGTTAGGTCCTATACATTGCAGCGGCCTTCCCCACCCTAGACCCTGCACTGTTTTTGAAGTACAACTCTCATCATTCCTGATCATTGGCTATGCTGGCTGGGACTGATGGGAGTTGAAGTCCAAAACCTCTGGAGTTCACCAGGTTGGGAAAGGCTGTATGATTCTCTCTCTCTCCCTGTCCAGGTGTGTGAGAAGTATTACTCTATTCATTCTGTCAGTTTTTATTCTCTCTCATTTATATGCCCCAGACTATATCCCGTTTATGTTGTCCCAGAGAACTCAATGGGAGCCACTGGGAACCAAACCAGCACCTATCCTCATTGCTCTAGTTTGGACCTGCATATCACACCAGGAGTTCCATAGCTTGTGGTGATGCTCTGCAATATGAAAACTTGGGTGACCTGGATGCTCTCTTTTCTTACAACCATCCCGCACATTCAAAAAGCAGTGTGGTGGTTAGGTGCAAGACCTTGAAGATAAAAATGCAACAAAGGAGGAGGAGGAGGAGGAGGAGGAGGAGGAGGAGGAGGAGGAGGAGGAGGAGGAGGAGGAGGAGGGCGGCACTGAAAACAGCCAAGAAATTGGAAAAGAGGCAAACTTCAAACTGGTGCTAGGTGGTACAACTGGCCAAACTGTTTTGATTAAATTTGATAACATGTTCCCGATGGACAAAAAAAAGGGGAGATATTTTGTGTGGATTAGAACACTGAGGAGGTTGTCCCTTTTTGAAATAGAACCCATAAGTATTTCCCTTGCAAAAGACATTTTGACAGAATGAGTTGGGCCATTGTACTTCATGGAAGAACCATAGCTCAGTAGTAGAGCACAGGCTTTGCATGCAAAAGGATGCAAAGCAAAAGGATCAGGTAGCAAGTGATGTGAAAACCTCAGCCTGAGATCTTGGGGAGCTACTTCCAGTCAGAGTAGACTAGATGGATACGCTTTCTATGTTCCTTCTATTACTAAATTCTAGTGCTATGCCAAATTTTATCCTTTCCATTCCATTGGGGGGGGGATTGTATTGGAAAAGTTTCCAATGAAGGGAAATTCTGGGTGGGGCAGGGGTGGGGGCAGCTGAGCTTACCATAGCATTCTGCAGCCTCCCCGGCTGCCTGCATTTCAGGAAGTGTGGGCAGTCATGGAGACTGCAGAACATTGGAGATATTTTTAATAGAAAGGGGGGGGGAACCACACATATAGTACCCTTGGCCTCCTCACAAGAGTAAGGTAAGCTCAAAAAAACCCACTCACCAAGATCCAAAAGGAATTCTAAAGTGCCCCTCAAATGAGGCAGAAAAAGAAGAAGCCTCTTTCATGGGGGAAGAAAATGTTTGTGAAATTGGAGGATAGGTTTTGACACAACACTACTAAATTCTGAAACAGCCACCAGTTTGAAGTTCACTTCCTCCTTGAGAACAAAATGGGACAGTTCTGGGGTCTTTAGCATGAGGTGAATTAATAAATAGATAAAAGGCATACAACTGGGTTGTTTATGGTTATCTGAGGGAGAATAATGAAGGAATAAAAAGTCTCCGAATAAAAATTAAGACACCCTCCTTATCAATTTGGAGGTGTGTCCTTGGTTTTCCTTTTGTTTTTGGATATTTTATCTGCCTTGGATTGGGAATAACACTACACTTTCTCTCTCTTTTTCTCTTTATCTGGCATAACTGCACTAAATACACAAATACATCCAAGCTTCTAGGACTTAGCAACTGCCTTAAATGCAGGTGTACGGAATTCACAAGCGACTCTAAAATGAAAAAGTGAGCCCAAATGCAAACTGCTTCCCTCATTAGCTATGAGGAATGTCTGTGTAGCAACAGAAAACAGAAAACGGTGCACAGTACCACTTGCTTTTTCTACAAAAACAAGTGTAGCTCACTGTGATAAATATTCCCTATTTGTTTAAAACATTCCTTCTCTGTTGATTCGATTTGTACAGAACATTGGAACTAGTGGTTATATTTGTTATTCCATTGCCTTCTGGGAACGGGTAGGTGTTTTGACCTTAAAACATGATGAAATTGCTCAGCCTTACCTTCTCCAGCCCCCTGAGAGTCGAGTGTTGCAACACCATGAAATGAAGTTGCCAGGAATTCAGATTTATGAAAGCAAAAGGCCCAGAGTAATATAGCAGATCAGAAGATATTTGAGGGTGCCATGGACCTTTAAACTGGTTTCAGTGGCCTTGGACCTTAGGTAAAGGAGCAAAGCTTAAAAAGTATTTTGAACTGATATGTAATTTGCAGAAAGAAACTCTGATTGGGGTTCCAGATCCCATGGAACTCTATGCATGTCACCTTCACTGGCTCAGACATCCGTATCTAATGTGTGGCTATTGGGGTGAGGCCTAGGAAGGCAAATAACATCTTGGTTGTGGAAGAACATGGTGGGCAGCTTTTGAATATTTAAGCCGCAATCATGGCTTGTCGTGTCATCCGAACCCAGTGGGGTTGGGTTGTTGCTGTGGTTAACAAACCACACCAGAACCCACGGGCTGTTTTAGGGTTGTGAGTGGTTTGTTAATCACACCAACAACCCACCCTCACTGGGTTCGGAAGACATGACAAGCCATGGTCATGGCTTGAGTATTCAAAATGGTCACCCGGCAACGCCACATCCACCATGGCTTATTTAAACCACAGTGGGCTGCTTGATCATGCAAATGGGCTCACACTGTGTGTGTCAATCATTGCTATGACATCATTCTAAAAAACACTGGCTAAAAAACACTGAAAGGCAGTAGCTTCTTACGAAACAAATAGGCGGAATAGAGACTGCACATTTTGCCTCCTATCTTGGCTTCTACAAGTGGTAGATACTTTCTCTCTCTCTTTTAAGAAAGCTGAGAATCTGATTATGGCTGATCCATGAGGGGCAGATACCCCCCTTGCCCTGCCCTGTGGATACCCATGCCCTTGTCATAAGAGTAAGGCATTAATGCGGCAGCTGTATCTAATGCAAACAAGTGCCTTCAACGCAAAGCCATTAAAATGATTGAAAACAAATGGGAAAGGAAACAAATGGAATTTTGTTCAAACCCCCTTTTTGTGTGTTTATATTCCTTTTCAATATAAAATGAATGAAAATCAATGGGTTGCATTAGTTTTGTTTTTCATTCATTTTAAAACAAATACATACCCCTATTTTTGAGACCCTACATGCCATAAACAGTGTTTGCCATTTGTGGACTGCCACATTTTCTTACCTTGGAGCGACCACCTGGCAGGATGCTTGAAAGGAGTCCAGTTGTAAACTGTTGCATGTGTCCCCTGTGGCCACAAACCATCAAGGCTATGCACATACATGGTAGTAGTATGCACACAGGTTGGATCTTCTTTAAAATATCTAACCCTGAGGAGATAAGCTGCTTTTCAGCCTAAATTTTAGAATGGAAATGGAAAAATAGATTACCAAAAGGAGGACATTCTGAAGAAACCTCTTGCTCTTCAGTTGTTCCCTTTAATAGTTTGACTGTGGTCTCTCAATGACCTCCTGAAAGTATTTCACTGATGTGTCCTAGAATACCATCTCGAACTGCACTGAAGTTTAGCAGAATACCCCCCCCCCCGAGAATATTTCTTTTTTTCACCCTCCCCTAGAAAAAGAAAAGCATCTGCAGGATTTTCTCAGAATATACCCCACCATTTTATTTCTGTGGCAGCTACCACCCCCACCCCCAAACAATGTCCCCAAATAATACTAGGGCTAGGGTGTTGTGGAGGTTGCAAAAATGGTGGCCAGGCTGTCAGCACAGTTGCTGCTGTTGTGTCCTGCTAAAGCTGGGTCAGGCTCAGTCTCTTGGGGACAAATGTATGGGACAAATGTAGTAGCAAGTCAGTAGACAAGCAAAAGGTCAAGCACGGTTGTATCAATCCAGCAAGAGAGCAGTTCAAAGCAGAAGAAGTCAGTAAGCAAGCCAAGGTCAAGAGCACTGTATTCCCACAAAGGAGAGCTCAAAGACAGGATGCAGGCAGCCCAATAGATATGCAGTGCAAACAGCAGAGTCTGGCAAGAGTCCAAAGGTGAGCAGCACAGGGGATCAGTCAGAAAGCAAGGTCAGGGAAGCAAGAGTCCAAGGCACTAGAAGTTGAACTAAGCTGCTATTCCAGCAGCGAGCAGATATGAACTGAAAGCTTAGATGCTGGAGCTCCCAGTAGAGCCTCACACAGGATTTGGCAGCATCCTATCAGAATCTTGTGTAAAAAGTCCTCCTCATAAGGAGAGCCCTACTTATGTTGAGTCTTTCACTCATACCCAGTTGCTGCAGTTCTTTTGTATTTAATTTTTTTATTTAAATTTTAAAATCCATAAAAACAAAATACACAAAACAAGAACCAAACAAACATACATTACAAAGACCAAACGACATTAAACTAAAAAGGACTTCCAATTTTTCCACAACTAAGTATAAGTAACATCAAATATTCTATATAATCATTATAAAGAAATTGCTTTCTTTTTCCTCTTAAGCAAAATAAATAAATAAATTCCCCCCTCTTATTTATCAACCTCACAAATTCACAAAGCCTCGAAATCTTACAGCACTTTACTACTCCTAAACATAAATAATAATCCTTCTACTTGAACAATATTTAATATTTCTACTTATATTTAATGAAAATATCTATCTTCTTTCCCTCTATTTATAAAAACAAACAGCCTAGCTTTTATTTCATTTTTTTAAAAAATAGTTTCACATTTACACATTACTTCACATCCCAAATTTTAATCCACATTTAGTTAGTTCCTTTCCATTAATCATTCTCAATGCTAAGTTTCATCCAGACGCAATACATTTTTACCAATAACCAATTACTATTCAGATTCTAATTCAATATTAAACCTTATTCTTATTTTACCGAGTTGCTGCAGTTCTTGAGGGGCACACTTTACCTCTGGTGGGTGACCTGTGTCTCCACCTTCTGGTGCCAGTGTGCTCTAGGGTTGGGCAGAAGCTCAGCCTCAATGTACAGCCCTCAGGGGCCCTATCCAGGGTTCCTCAGAGTCCACCAGTACTGGAGGACCCAGTGTAGCTTCTCTGGAGGTGCTAGGGGTGCCAGTAGTGTCAGGAGGACCCACAGGCTTGTTGGGCTCAGCAGTCTCTGAATCTTCACCCAAAGAGTCATCCTGGTCTGGATCAGGCATGACTGTCAGGAACCTGATATGTTGCCACTAACCAGCACAGCAAACCATCATCCTCAAAGGATTCTGACCCCTCATCCTTAGAAGAGGCTCAGCCAGAGAAGATATCACAAGTCTTCTATCTCTCCAGAACCCAATTCTCCAGAGGAAACCCTTGGAGAGTCTCCCCTGTACCCAGAGGAGGCTCCATTATTGTCCTCAGACTCTGAGGACTCAGGCCATGAAGACACTAGCATGCTACAACCACTTGCATATTGCTGCTAGAACAGGCCAGGCCCCTTTAAGGGTCAAAGCTTCAGTAGAGGTGGGACTAACCAGCCTAAAGGCCAGTGACTTCCTATTTAAGCTTCATTCTTGCTCTGACCTATATTAAAGCAATGTATTGAGAACTGTGGCTGGCTTCCAGCTCCACTTGGAGCTTTCTGTGGTGCCGATGGCTTTCTGACTTGCTTCCTGAGCACCTCACCCCTGTTCTCAACCTGGTTTATAACTGAATCCTGCAACCTCATAGAGCTGGGCTCTCCAACCTTGGGTCCCCAGATGTTGCTGGACTACAGCTCCCAGAATCCCTTACCATTACCATGCTGGCTGGGTATGCTGGGAGCTGTAGGCCAGCAACATCTGGGGACCCAAGGTTGGAGAGCCCTGTAACATGGAGCATTACCAGAACCCATGGCCTGAAACAATAGTGGCAGTACACACACAAGGAAAAACAACCCTTAGAGAAAAGGAAAGTGGTGCAACTGTCAATGCTAGTGGAGCGTTTCACCCGCAAAAAAAACTCTTGGAGAATTTCTCCTCACCCGGGAAAACTTGGTGAACTGGTCCCCCTCCCTCCACTGCCCCAATTTCTCCAGCCACAAATATAGTGGAGAATTTTGAAAGGCCATTTGCACACAACTCTACTTATACACAGATAGAGCCTCTGATAAAAAAAACCCCATAATTATCTACGTTCCTTTCTGAGGAATGAATTCAGATTGCTCAAATCTTACTACTGTCACTTGCAGGTGATGTCCTTAAGTGATAGCTAATCTATATGAGATGCTTTTAAAACAATTAGGGATATGTAATGTTAGGTCATTCTAGGTCTAGAGAACACTTACCGATTAATAGGAATATGGTAGCCATCCTGTCTTCATAGCACTTGCAGACATTAACGGGCACATAACTCAGCATGAATCACCATTTCAAGGACTCAGAGCTGTTAAGAGAAAGTCTCTTTAAGGTCCAATCCCAACCAGAAGATTAAATAATTAGCACTGAGACACTATAGACTCTGGTTTCATATATAGATAGATAGATATGTATTCATATAAAAGATTTCATTGCTTCAGTGTTAAAAATCAACTCTAATATTATCTGAGCATTGGATCTGAGGGATTTCCACCCCTCCCTTTCTCCTCTAAGCAGCACTAGTAGTAATAAAATGAAATGTTTTCAGCATCGTTCTTCTCTAGTTAGTGCTTGGGGCACATCACAAATCACAGTAAAATACACCAAGCACTTCTGGCACTTAATAAAAAAAATATATAAAGTTACATAAAATCCAAATGAAAGAAAGAAAGAAGGGAGGGAGGGAGGGATACAGGATCTGCCTTCTGTGAGAGGAAGAGCATCTGATTTTAGGGGGGGTCCCCTCTCCCACACACCACAGCTTCCTCCATTCATTGTCCTGACTCTCTGTGTAGCATTTTCAGATGGCTGGAGTGGCTGCCATGGGAAGGAGGGGGTGGGGCATTGATCCAGCTTAAATCTGGAACCAACCCAAAGAGAGAGAAAGGAGGAAGGAAGTGTAAAAGTGACACCCCCCTGCCTTTTTAAGGCAGTCTGACAGGTGGCTGTCAAACTCTGGATCCCTTTAAAATGGGGTTTTTGAGGAGGATCTTGGGGATTTGGACTGGGACATAGCCTGAGGCATGTCCCAGTACAAATCCACCCAGTTCCCACTCAACCACCCCCATTTTAAAGAGACCAGGAGTTTGCTACCACCTGTCAGACTCAGTTTTCCTTTAAAGGGGGGGGGGGCTGGGATCAGTGAGCCTAACTTAGGCCAGGCTTGTGAATAGGCACTTGCAAGGGAATAAGAATTGCTTCCAGGCAGCCAGGCATGGCAGATTTATGAAAATTGGTTCTTTATTTCTTTTTCTGAACCACAAGTTACTAAAACAGACATGTGTGGGCATGTGGGCTAGTAACATTTTTCATGCACTCTAACTTTTGTAGATTTATTTGCAAGGCTGTTTCAGGCAAGCCAAAGAGCGTACATGTGCCCAGTCAGATTGGGTGCATCCAAATGGAGGACTCCTAGCACTAGCAAATAGACAGTGTCATGTAGCTGTTCTCTCTTTTCCTCTTTAACAGATTTTCTGCGTTAAGGAAAAAGATGGAAGCAGCAGTAAGAAAACATGGGAGGGTGAGATGTTGTCTGGACCTCCAGTAAACATCCGTGAATGAGGCAGGGCAATGGCACCATTAAAGCCTTGGTCTGGAAGCACCCTTACTCTTCAAACAGCAGACCAAAATCACCTACTACAGACATCTTTTGAGATTCCTTTCCATTTGGCTTACTGTATGGCATGCTGGACTGCAGCCTTTGAAACACAACTCCAAAGTCTCTTTGTGTGCCTGGTTCTTTTGGATCCTGGCCAGAGACTGTAGCAAGAGGTGCCCCCCCCTTTTTCTTTTCATAAATTAGATCTAGGTCTGCCCATGGAAGGGGCTGTAGGGCCTAGACAGATATCCTTGGTAGCAATAATCAATTCAGAACTGTTCAGGCTAAATGAACAACTCCTAGAATTCCTGACCGATGGCTCTGCTGGCTAGGAATTATAGGAGTTGCAGTTCAGCACATCTGAAGGCAGAGATGTACAGACTTTGTTAAATCTATTGCATCTGCATTTTGTGGAATATCAGGCACCTTTCATTCTGCCATCTGCTCATTGATGGAATCAGATTTTGCGCAAATGTGTTTGTATGCATTTGCGTGAATTCACACTTGCGCAAATGCACACTTCCGAAAATTCAGAAATCCCCCCCCCCATGTGAATTTTCATGCTTTAGTCTATGGGGGTGAAGGCACATTTTCAGGTGGTGCTTTTTTTATGTTTCATTTTTTTCCACAACTAAATTTGCATAAAATTCTGGAAAGTAAAAAACCGGTCCGCAAGTCCGCACAATCCATGCAACTCTGGGTCTGGAAAAGCTGGTCTGCTGCAGAATCTGTGGGTTGGAATCATAGAAATCCAAACTCATTTGAATCCATTGCAGATTTCTCCAAAATCCCTATCTGAAGGAGACCAAGTTGGGGAAGCCTGATCTAGAAAATATTCCGCCACAAAATGTGCAGGCAGAGAACATTGAGGAGAACTTTCATTTCAGCTCCCTAATCTATTAGCAGCTTTGGCAGAAAACTGCTTCTGAGTGCAGATCTCCCTCGCTGGATCAGAGATGATGTGTTTAGCCTCCTTTGTTATTCTTGTGTGTGGTTTTTTTTCCTAGAGTATTATACATACCTGGGAAACATATCACAGTGCCTGTTGGTTTCTGATCACTTTTTTTTTCTTTTTTAAAGCAGAGGTCAGATTTGTAACTCCTGTCTTGCAGCTTATCAGAGAATGAATGGTTTTGGCTGAACATAAAGATCCCCAAGGCTTTGTAAAGAGATCGCCTCAAGTCTCCTGGTACACGGCAGTTATGAATTTCTATTTTGTATAGCAGAATTTGCTGGCTTTTTCCCACCCATTATGTGTTGTGTTGATAGAAGAATGTATCCCTTCCACCGCTTGTACCTGGGGATTAGGTTAATATACCTCACTTGACCTCCAACTTTCTGCACAGCAGTAGTATGATCTAGCTGACAGCAGGGACAGCATTTGGATTATCTTTCTCTGCTAGGCATCAAGATGAGGGTAACATACACAGGAGTCCTCTTTTGCTAAAAATCCAGGAATGGTGTAAATAAAAATTAGGGCTACATGGATTATTTTCCAATTTCAATGTTCCCTTCCAAAGTAGAATATCTGATACTGCTGAACAAAGTGCTGCCAATTCAAAGTGCTGGTTTTAGCCTTGAAAGCCCTAAATGGCTTGGGGCCAGCTTACCTAAAGCCGACATCTCTTCCCATATTTACCTGCCCAGACATTCAGATCACCATCTGAGGACCTGCTCCAGGTGCTCCCACCAAATGAGGTGAGGCAGCTGGCTACAAGAGAGAGGTCCTGCACCCAGTTTGTGGAATGCTCTCCACAGAGAGGGTCACCTGGTGCTTATGTTATGGTATTTTCAGTGCCAGGTGAAGAGCTTTTTATTCTCCCAGGCATTTTAAGAACCACTGTTAGTGGTTTTCATACTCTATTCTGCTGGTGGTTTTAGCCTGGTTTTATGATGTTGTCATGGTTTTATTCCTTGCTGCTGGTTTTATCCCTATTTTATTCTCTGTGTGTTTTTATTTTGTTTGCTTGTTTGTTTTGTACTGTAGGTTGTTTTTTTTTTTTTTTAATGTATTGTAGAACACCCAGAGAACTTACTGGGTGGTTTAAAAGTCCTGTAAATAAATAAGATGGGCTGATACGGCAGTGGAAAAACCTGCTGTGATGTCTTTTTCAGTATTATGCCTGTTCAATGTACAGATTGAGGTCCAACTTCTTAGTATTCCCCATAGCAAAATATATGCATTCCCAATCCTAATAGCTGGATTAAATCCATTTCATAACTGGTTTAATTAAACTCACCTCATTTCAAATCCTTTTTTTCCTTTTGGTTGAAACGGTTAATGATCCGTGTGTGCGGCAGAAGGGGGGGGGGGATCACTGTACTGCCAGTTACTTAAGTTCTGGCACGGGGAGTACAGTCAGTTATAAGCTCCCAATTATTAATGGAGCAGGTAGCTCAGTGCTGCCAAGCCCACCGCTTTGGAAGGCAGATTGTCAATAATAGGGCTGATGTACTGTGCTAACATTTTTGGCTTCTATACCACCTTTAAATTGTACCTCTTGATGCATTTTCAGCAGAAGATTGAAAACAAATATGGAATAATAGTTAACATTATTATAGAGAGCCAGTGTGGCGTAGTGGTTAGACTATTGGACTGGGACTTGGGAGATCTGGGTTCTAGTCCCCGCTTGGCCATGAAACTCACTGGGTGACTTTGGGCCAGTCACTGACTCTCAGCCTAACCTACCTCACAGGGTTGTTGTGAGGATGAAATGGAGAGGAGGAGGATTATGTAAGCCACCTTGGGTTCCTTGCAGGAAAAAAGGCGGGGTATAAATATAATAAATAAATAATGTTTGTATGCTGCTAGACCCTGGAGACATGTAGCTGGCAAAAATAGTAATGACAGATTTACCTTCGATCTCACGCCACCCTTAGAAGTGCTGTTACTGATTCAGTTGTACAAGTTCCTGTAATTGGTCCTTCACCAGTCAGTGGAATTAGAATGGCTTTTGTCCACATGGGAGGCTGTCATGCCGCTGCCCATGGGCAAAGCATTATAGCTGTAAGTATGTGAGGGGAGGGGGGCGTGTGAGAGGAGTGTGGAATGTTGAGATGTCTGCTGATTGGCTGAGAGAGTGAGGGGGGGGTGAAGCCTATGATATATAAACAGTGGGTGGTGCTGTTCAGGAGGAGAGAGGGGGTTTGTGAGAGGGTTGAGAAGTCTGAGTGGAGTTGGGAGCCGGAGTCTTGTCTGGGAGTACTGGAAAGTGCAGTCAGAGAGAGAAAGAGAGAGAGAGGGAGGGAGTTTCCAACATTTAGAATCTCTTAACATTATCTATTTCCCTACCCTTAATTGTAGTTAAATAAACTTGTTTCATTTTTAAAACTTAAAAGGAGTGGTCTGAATAAGTTACCCTGAAGGGGTTGGTGGCAGCGGAGGAGCAAAGAGAGTGTTGATTTTGGAAGCGCTTAGCAGAGGTGGTGGGCTGCTCAAGGGGGAGGCAGAGGGGGAGGCCTGACAGAGCCTTTGATGTCCTGCTTTGTAACCAGCCATTTGATGCTTGATCCCTTCAGATTGTTACTAATCATGATATCAGAGGCATCCAGATGAGGGAAGTTGTTTGATGTTTCTGACCATTGAAGGAGCTATAGAGTACTATAGAGAGATATCTTCTGGAATGTATGTCCATCACTTTACAACAGGGGTGGGCAACTTCTGGGGGTCGAAGTGCCACTTCCCCCCAGAAGCCACCAGGGGCCAACCCCACCATCTGCTGCCAAATTTGCCACCTCAGTGGCACAGCAGTGGCAAAACCCATTGCAAACTTGCTGTAAAACAAGGTGTGCAGGGAGCATGCACCTTGTTTTAAAGCAAATTGCACTCCTGGGAGGGTTCTTCTACCAGAACTGCAAATTCTGTTGGGGGTGCAAAAAAGGCCAGGGGGCTGCATGCAGGCCATGGGCCTCATGTGGCCCACCCCTGCTTTAAGAGAAAGAAGTGGCATAGGAAGTTTGGATGAAATGAAGGTGAAACATAGTTGCAAGGTGGGATAGATCAGAGGTGGGAAGGAAGTAGATCTCCAGATGTTTTGGACTTCAACTCCCAGCATTCCTGATGATTGGCCATGCTGGCAGGGGCCTCTGGGAGTTGAAGTCCAAACCACCTGGAGATCTACCTTCTGCCCACCCTTGGGGTAGCTGACCAAACAGTTTTATTGAATAAAGTTATTTTATTGTTTGAAGTGTCTGAGTAGTTTTTCATTAGCAACAGTACAGGAGCAACCTTGGCCGCTGCTGCAATTGCTCTGGTAAGAGAACATCTAAATGAGGTGGTAGACAACTTTTAACTTGCCTCTAATCCAGAAGAGAAGTAGAAGAATGAAGGCAAGATCTCTTCATGCATGCCAGATATATACACACAAATAACACCAGGAATATTTGAAGAAATATTTAAATCTTCTCAATAGTCTTGTCTCCAACTTGATTGTAGTAATTGCAGTAAAAATTATAGTAAAAATCAGGTGAAAGGTGATGGGACACATCAGAAACGTTAACTCTTTCTCAATTGCAAGCATGCATCTCCATGTTTAACATCCTGTAATGGCAGTGGTTTCCCGCCTTCTCAGAATTCATGGAGGTAGGACATTTCTGTGACGTATTTAGCATTGACAAGTAGTGTTCACGAGCATCCACATGAATTTTTCCAGGCAGCTATGCAAAGCTTCACAGTGGTATGTTATTTGAAATGTGTGTGTAGAGTACACCCCACTACAACACACCTTGGAGTGCTTAGGGTCACATTCCATGACATTTAGAAGCTACACAGAGTGGCAGAAAATCCTGGGAATTTCACAACATTAATGCTGAAGAGTGTTATATCGAAGAAGCGTCACACAAGTGGCCTCATGAATTCCAACAAAATTTTATTTGAAGTCAGGGATGTTAAAAAAAAATAATGAAGAAGAAGAAGAAGAGAAAAAAACTGCCAGGTATATAACACAGTACAGCAGTCATATTGGATATTTTATGGCACCACTCCCCTTATAACATTAACACCCCTCATGACTTGTTTTAGAATTATTTCCTTCATCTTGGAAAGATTGGTGAACACTAAGTAGTGGAGTCTGTGGGGAGTGTCATTGTCAGAGAGAGGAGAAACAGGTCTGCTTGAGCAGAGTTTAGGGTTCCAGAGGAGCTTGGACTGCTCACTTTGCTTTGCACACTATTATCAGCCATGTTTTACATCAGCTAACAATGCAACTTTTGCATGGCTTGAATTTTGAACTGCAGGAATGTTCTTTTGGAACTGCATTCCCCCCCCCCCCTGGAACTGCACATTTTGTGTATGGCTGCACATATAAAAAAACAATTGGGTTTAGAGCAGGACGCTCAGCTTTAGATCATTGCTGCATATCAGCATACTTGGCAGAGAAATATACCTCAATTTCTGGGAGAAAGCTTTTTTTTCCTGGACCTGCCTTTATTGAACTTAAGTCAGCTTTTGACCTGGTCCCATGGGAATTACTATGGTCCCAAATTAAACAAAACCTCTATAGACAAACTTTTACTGTTATTAGATGTCTGTTCAATCAAACCACTAGTCAAGTAAGATGTGAGCAGAAGGGACCTCAAATCCAATTTCTGTTGCTAGGGTTGTTAGACAAGGCTGTATTTTGCCCCCCCCACACACACACACTTTTCAATCTATTTCTAAATGATCTGTCTCCTCATTTTCAAGATGTTGAGTCTAACACTCCTAAATTATTTACTGTTAGACTCCACCTATTGTTGTATACAGATGATGCTGTGTTGCTCTCATTGTCTAGAATAGGTTTAAATTGTTTATTAGCTGCTTTGGGGGCTTATTGCTCTGGGAACAGTTTGAACATCAATTCTAACCAATCCAAGGTTTTGATGTTTACCAAAGGCCGAAAGAGAAATCAATCGACTTTAAATGGCAATAATATAGAGCAAGTCTCCCAAATAAGATATCTGCATATACAAATGTGGAGCACTGGTTTCTGCTCTGAACAATGGAAGCAATCAATTATTTCAGCTAATTCTAGCCAACATGCCATTGCAAGGTTTTTCTTTATGCAAGGTGATCATTTTATACCTTCTACTATCCAAGCTTATAAAGCTAAGCCTTTGGCCCAAATTTGCTTTTGGCATTCCTATCTGAATTTCTGCATTTAACTCTCAAGTGGAAAGAGTCCAATCTAGTTTCCATAGGGAGATTATGGATTTACCTCCCTGTATAGGGAATGCAGCTATTTATCTGGAAGTAAGTCTTCAATCAGATGAATGCCAGGCTTGAATAAATGCCCTAAAATGGTAGCTACAGATGTATTTTTCTGCAGCTCCTGCTAGTCATAATAATTTATTGCTTTCAGACTCTTTTGTCCGTTAGTAGATGAAGGACATGGAGAAGAGGATTCCAAGGTTAGATTTTTCTCCTAAAGTTCTGGGCAATTATGGCTTAAAGAAGGCACAATTCTTTGTTATACAGAAATTAATAGATCTAGAACTCCAGTATCCAAGTAATTGTTCCCCATTCCTCTTAAGTAATACTTTAAAATATGGAATTATTACAGCTTTGTATCTGTACACTGTTTCCAAATACAGGAGAGCATTTATGCTTGTTTGCTTCAATGTGTTGCACTCTGCACTGTTAAGTGGACGCTGGACGATTTAATAAGAGCCCAACTAACAAACATCTGTGTTTGTGTGGAAATGAAGTAATTGAGTCTGTTGATCATATACTCTTGTATTGTAATTTGTAGAGAGGCTGATTCTCCCTCTACTAAGAACTCTCCCAGGACAATCTTCTGAAGATCCAGTATTGTTTTGCCTAAGGGACAATTTATCCTATATTACTGAGAGAGTTGCAGATATATATATATATATATATATATATATATTCAGTGCAAATTAGGGAAAAAATATATGTTGGCCTCCTTTTAAAACCCATTTATTTTATGTATATGTTAATAAGTAGTTACGGACAGACTGACGGACTGACGGACAGACTGTGCTTGACCCTTGCCTGGTCCTGACCTATGCCTCTGGCCTTGCCCTACCTGGTATGTGACTGACTGACGGACTGACGGACGGACTGTGCTTGACCCTTGCCTGGTCCTGACCTATGCCTCTGGCCTTGCCCTACCTGGTATGTGACTGACTCTTGCCTGACTCTCAACCCTGCTTCTGCCTCTGGCCCTTGTCTGGACTCCGTTACCCTTGGACCTGCTTCTTGCCTCTGACCACCACCTGGACTTGCTTGCTCCCTGGACTTGCCTCTTGCCTCTGGCCCCGCCTTGCTTGCTACGTGTACTGACCCCGGCCTGGCTCTTGGACTCTGTACTTTTCTCGCCCGCTCCAGCCTCCATCATCCCCTGGCCCCAGTGTTCCAGCCAGAGACACTTGCTGCCCATGCCCTGGACCTTACAGTGACTTAGCATGATGTGCGAACCCACCCAATGTCTCTCCACTTGCAGCTGAAACCCTCAATACTTTCTCTGGCTCCTTTCACCCCTGTAATAGGCCTTGCAATAGGTGTGAAGGGCTGGGATATTATGGGGCAGGAGTGACCTGCTCTGCTTGCAATCCACCTCCTACGCTCTGCTTTTCAGGCAATATACAATAGACTCAGGTGCTTTCCTTATGGCTTCAGTTCAGGAGAAAACACTAAATCCTGAATTTCCACATGGCACATTGTCTCAGCTCCAGGGCCTACACTTGGGGAGAAAGGGAGAGGCTGCATCCAGGCCTCCTGCAAGAACTAAAACTGGCAGGTTCTCCTAAAATTATATACATACATCCTAGCAACCTCCTCTATCCCTTAATTATTTGCAATGCTGCTAAAATCAACTTCACAGCCCCCATTGCATTTCCTTTGATAAAATCAACATACTACTACAGTGGATAACAACACTGGACTGGACTGCAAAGTTGACATTTACTATTCTCCCCCTCCGTGGAAATAGCAATACCAATAATGGGGTACTTTGCAGGGTTGGTGTCAACAACACTCTCTCAGCCACAGCCCTGTCTCCTGCAATAGGAGTATAATAACAATGAACTTTATCAGCATGTATTGCCAGGGTATTTTTTAAATGTTTACAAGCTCAGATTTTTTTTTAATTAATAAGACCTGAGTTAGAAAGATCATGAACTCCTGCCTTTGCTGCTACCTTGCATTTTAGGGTAGACACCCTACTGACCCATCACAGCTCCACTAAAATCCTGTATTTCTGAAGTGTGTGTGTGTGTGTGTGTGTTTAATGAGGCAGCAATCACTTCCCACCAGTGAACTTCCACCCCCTGGGCTTAAAATGAACCAAAAAATGCCTTCTCTAGACAGTGTGTCAATCATTGCTATGACAGCCTAAAAACTCTGAAAGGTAGGAACAGTTTCTCACAAAATGAATAGATAGAATATTGGTTGCGCACATCTTGCCTCATACCTTGGGTTCTACAAGGGCTAGACTTTCTAGCTGCTAAAGGCCTCCAAGAAAGAAAGAAAGCTGTGAATCTCAATATTATGGCTCATCCAGGGAAGGGTGAAACTGCCCCCTTACCCCCACCCTTCTGATGCCCATGACAGTGTCTTTGTCTCCCATTTCCAAAGGAAAAAAAGCCCCACAACATCTTGGAAGATGGGATGTAGCACAGACGCTGATTACGATTCTTTTTCTGTACTGCTCCCTCTCTTCCACAACATATCCAAATCTCACACTCTGGTTGGAACAGAGGGTTTCCAGAATCCCAAGAACTACTGGATTCCGGTGGGTTCCAGTCCCATTCCAGAAAAAGCATTGGAGTCAGGCCTAGCATGTATCACCTGCCAGGCCTCCAGAACAGCAAGGCAATGGAGCTCCCTTACCATCACAGAAGCTTTTGGTATGCATGGCAAGACCTAGTTGAGCCTGGAGCTGGCTCCATGCTAGACTCACTTTGTGTGCTCTAGGAGAAGGGTGGGGAACACTTTTGATCCTGAGGACTGTGTGGGCAAGTTCTTGGGGGCCACATTCCTGGGGTGAGCTGTGCCAAAGGCTCCGTGGGAAGGGCCAGAGGCAAAAGGGGGTGGGGCACACACTTTCATTCATTCATTCACCCCGGGGTCCACATTTTTAAGCAAATCAACCTAATTCATACTTCCCAGACTAATATGTGGATCAGAACAGTTACTAAATAAGGCCACTTTCTGGAAACATGGTACAGTCATGCCTTGGATTGAGAACATAATTCATTCCGGAACCAGTGCTTGTAATCCAAACACTCTTATATCAAAGCGAGGCTCTGGCGGGGGTGAGCGGGGCCGATTTCGGCCTGCTACGCCCGCTCGAGGTGAGCGGTTACATCCCTACACTACTTGTATTGCAAGACGTCGCTTGTTTATCAAGTCAAAATTTATATTAAAAATTTGCTTGTCTTGCAAAACGCTCTCAGACCAAGTTACTTGCAATCCAAGGTATTACTGTATCCATGTTTTCATGGTATCCTGAAAACATGGTATCCTTCACATATATCAATACAGGAGCACCCCAAGCTTGTGAAGGCCTACGCCTCCACAAAAGATGGGGGTTTGTTTGACAAAGGTCTGGCTGTGAAGGGGTACATTATCTAGCAAATGCCCTTTGTGCACATAGTCTGGCAAAAAGCCTTCATCTGTACCGGATCAGGGCTTGGATGGGGATGAACATTTACTGATGTGAGGAGACAAGTATCACCCATGTCCTTTCAGAGTGATGAAATTACCTGATTTATGATGTACCTATTCTCTGAATGCTTCACAGACAAGTTATTATATGTCATGTTGTAGACCTTAGGAATACAAACGTAACCCTTTAGTATTTGTTTAAGGTTTATTCTGTAAATTGTGCCTTTACAGTTACTAAATAAAAAAATTGAAAAGAAAATTGAACTTACGGTATCTTTTCTGCGCTTTATAAACCTAAGATGACTGGTCCCAAAGCATCAGCCTAACTTTGGATTTGTCCCCCCCATCAAGCTCCACGGCGGTCCACGCACATCCTATTTAACTGCCCTGCTGCTTATGGGACCAAACTCTTCGATAATGCAGTGCGGTGTGACTGCTTTTCTGATGGTTGGGAAGCTGACAGGAGAGAAGCTGGAAAAAGGGCACTCTTCATTAAAAGGAAAGGAAAGCAGTGCAGGAAGAGAAACCTACAGCAAGGGAGATGATACTTTCTCTTGGACCCAAAAGCCATTAAAATGCTGGGGAGAGAGCCATTATATTTCGTACAATAACCAAATCACAATTAAATGAATAAGGGATAGCAGCTGTAGCTTCCTTCTCTGAAGAAAGTTGCCCAGGAGGGGTTTCAAAATATGACTATTATGAACCTGAAACTCAAGATACGAGAAGGATGAGAAGGTTTGCAATTCAGATTTGGAAATGGCACATCAAAAACCAGTGACATTTTGCTACATGATTTGACTGTTTTCCTTTGTCTTCTCCTCAGTGCCTAAGGAGCCTTCCTGAGGCTTTTCTATCTCAGATTTATTGATCAGTTATCCAAGGAATAAGACTACTTGACTAACACTCTACAACTGTCCTTCCCACTTTACTTTATGAGATCAAGTGTTTCAAGATGCCCCATTTGGTGATCACCTGATACCTTCTGCTGAGAAACATATAACAGAAGTGGTGGATAGGTGCAGACCGGGGAATGGTTCACAAAAACATGTGCATCACTTAATTTTTCCATGCTTGAGTACTGATATGTGAAATGACTCCCCCCGCCCCCAAATGATTGAGGCATTGATGTCAAATTGATGAAAGGACTGGTGTTGGATCTCTGATGCTCATCCACACACAAGGAAGTCATTACTTCATGCTGCAGTCATCAAGTGATCAACATGGCCCATGTGCTAACCATCTCTTGGAGTGCAATCCTATTCAGATTTACTTGGGAGTAAGTGCCATTTAGATCAGTAAGACCTCCTTCTGAATGAACATGCGTAGGTTAGGCTGCCATTTGAACATCTTCCAATAATGGGTAAATAATCTAGTGTTATGCATTGGAGGGTAGGAATGTATGAGAATTCTGTGGGGAAATGCACATGTTGAAGAATAACTGATTTGTGGTTTGCATGTTGGTTAGAAAGTGTGAAATTACACAAGTTTGCATTAAAATGCAAATTGTTCTCCTCATCCCTAAAGTGAACTTGTATCTGGGTGGGTCTGACCAATTGTCTAGGGTGTCCAATGTCTGATGCTAGTCAGAGTATGCATGTACTATTGGTTACGTAGGGCCAAGCCACACATCTGGAGTAAGTAGCAACATCGTGAGCAAATTACAATGGGGAAAGCTGCTGCAGAGCTCCAATCTGGATCGGACACTTCATGCTGGATTGGGGGCCCATTGGCTGCTTTTCCTTCATAAAAAGTAGCAGCATTAAGCACACTTTTTTTTTAAAAAAAGCATGATTGGCATAATAGCGTCGCCCTTGTTCATATATAAAGGTTGCAATTCTACAGCTAAGGAAACCTCCTTCCTGCAAAATGTTGAACAGAAATATGAAAAATTGTGCACGGCCCATGTAAATGCTGTGAACCCCCTTAGAAACTCTGACAGATGCTTTATCTGAGCAGGAGCTTCCAAATTTGCTTTGGATTTTGTTTTAGGTTGAGAGCTTAGCATATTCCCCTCACCCGGGGAAATGTTTTCAAATCTTCCTGTAATTCTTTAGATTTCCAGCAGCATATTTTTTTACAGATATTTTCCCTGAGCAGATTCTTCCACATTTGCTTTGAATTTCCCTTTCTGTGAAATTCAGACTAATTGGTTTTCCCAGGGGCAGGTTGGTTGATGGCAAGACCATGGCATCCTCTCTTCTTCTTTTTTTTTTTTTACTGCTAAAGAAAGTTGTCACTTCAGTGACAGCCAGGAAATAGAGCAAGCACTGCAGACCTTAGCACTAAGAGCTTAATCAGAGTGTCCTTGACCACTGGTGACATTGTTATTCATAACCACTGTCAAACAGCATGTGTGAGGGCTTAGTACTTGACCTTGTTCGAATGCTGTCACAAGGCAGAGTTGGAACTATTATGTAACACTAAACCCTTCCCTTACAGCTGTCATTAAAATTGCCTGCAGTAGCAAGCCTATAAGGGCGTAGGTTAAAAAGCATTTTAACAGAAATCCCTAGTGGGAATTGTGCCACCATGTTCATTGTAGATGGCAAAAGGACATTTTGAATGATCATGACTTTTGTTCTCATCATAACGCAGACCTGAAAAACGTGTGGTCCAGCAAGAAGAAGGTAGCCCACCACCAATCCAGCAGGGTTGTCCCATGGGCTGGACAACAGTGGACAATGGGATGGATTTTCCACTCTCAGGGAGACAGCAGAATATATGGGGGGATGGGCTGCACTTGGATTGGTGGCTCACAAGTTCTAGATGTCTTACTATATTCATGCATATGTAAGGATATGCTAATCAGCAAAGCTCAAGCTCGTTGGAATCTTCCAAATTCCACCATGAAGCTTGTTCTGATTTGTGTCCTTATCAGATTGTGTGCATTGTTTTTTTTAATTTTTGCACAAAAGTACATGCACATTCCACAAATGTGTGCATCAATTGTGTACATTTTAAAAATGTATGCATCTTTCTCCCATTGATTAAAGCACGTTTGTGCACATTCTTCAAACATACCCTTTTATTATGCACATTTTTCAAATGTACACCTTTTTCAAAGGCATTTTTTTTTTTTTGTTCTTCTGCAAATTGCATTGCAAGCTCTCATAATACTGGAACCCGGAGTCATCCCATGAAGCTGATTGGTAGGAGATTCAGGACAGATAAAAGGAAGTACTTCTTCACACAGTGCATAGTTAAACTATGGAATTCACTTCCACAGGAAGTAGTGATGGCCACCAATTTGGAGGGCTTTAAAAGGGGATTGGACAAATTCATGGAGGAGGCCATTGGTGGCTACTAGTCCTGATGGGCTATGTGCTTCCTCCAGTATCAGAGGCAGTATGTCTATGTACTCCAGTTGCTGGGGAACATGGGCAGGAGGGTGCTGTTGCACTCATGTCCTGCTTGTGGGATCCCATGGGCAGCTGGTTGGCCACTGTGTGAACAGAATGCTGGACTAGATGGACCCGTGGTCTGATCCAGCTGGGCTCTTCTTATGTTCTTACGTTAAGTTCTTATGTACAAACTTCAACTGAAGATTTTATTCATGTCTGCATTTGGTTCTGGGAGGTGTGAACAGAATACATTCTGGGGGGGGGGAAATGAACTGAAATGAAATTCTTATACATCCCTAGAAATTGCACTCCCAACTTTAGATCTGTCAATAAAACACCATTACTACTTAATAATAAATTGTCCTTACCTACTGTTCACTCATGCCTGGTAATT
The DNA here is from genome assembly GCA_021292165.1 of Shinisaurus crocodilurus. Lineage (NCBI taxonomy): Eukaryota > Metazoa > Chordata > Lepidosauria > Squamata > Shinisauridae > Shinisaurus > Shinisaurus crocodilurus. Next base: position 94,819,053 of record CM037876.1, read on the forward strand.
TTAAGTAGAAATGTTTGAGGAATTTGATCTTTGCGATTGTGATACAAACTGAACTGATCTGCAGTTCCCAGGCAACTGTGTGGATTGAAATTCATGGGACTTTGCACTTCCTGCATGTTCTGATGCAGTTCTTGACTCAAAAAACATATTTAAAAAGCATGCATTTTGAGATAAAATACTTTTAAAAATATGTATGTATATGTGAATTTTCATGCAGACTTTTTTTTAAAAAAACAGTAAATTAATATGGAAATGAGATGGAGCAGACGTATGGGCGAACACATGTGGAAGTGACATGGACTAGAAAATAGACTGATTTGTCCATCCCTTTAAGGGAGTGGCCATTGGCACTCTTCACACATGCAGCCATCATGTTTAAATCGGCCCTGAGTTATCTTGCTGCTGCTGGCTTGGAATTTGGTTCAAAATTCACTGAATCCTGTATATGGGTCAGTTATATGTTCTAGCCAGTTTCTATGACACTTCTTCTTACTTTCAGTTCCTTGGGTCATAGACCTCTGCTAGCACATCTAACAAGTCCAGGTCTGTAATGAGTATTGCATTTTATAAGTATGCATTATCTCATCCTGACAGTCCATGACACTGAAGGATTAACAGATTATTAAATCGATGGAACTCATCATTGGGTTAGAGATGATTTTGGGGGGAAAGTTATATTCATTAATGCAGGGCCTCTATTGTAAAAGTGTTCATCACAACGAACCAATTAGCTATTAATGTAGATGTCAAAAGTATTAATAATATGAGATGTGTGCTGCAATTCACCATTGATTGCTTGCACCATAATTTGAAAGTGTTTTTTGAAATGATGGGCACGGTAAAACACATGTTTACAAATGAAAGTTCCTTTATCAATGGAGTTGCTTTTCTTCCACTTTGGGGAAGAGGATGAGCTATGGAAAGGGAAAGAAAATGCAAAAAGGAGGATAAATTGTGAAGCTAGTTGTCATGGCCCAGGACTCAGTTGCTGCAAACCTAGCTTTGGAGGAGGTTTCTTGAGGAAATGAGGAGACCCTGTCCCTCAAGTGTCTCAAGAAGCAGCCATGTTCCTACAGAAATTCCCAAAGATGTTGGAGTGAAATCCCACGGGACCATGCTACTCCCTCACCTACTGTCAGTGTCTATGATTAAAGATTTCTGCCAAGAAACCACATCATCTCCTGCTGTCCCACGTTCACCCGCATGCCATCCCGGTAGTGAGAGCAAGCATGTCAGGTGACCTCCCAGTGCTGCTAGAGCACTTGGCTCAGAAACAAGCTGCTTCCACTTTAACTGGGAGGTCATCTCCTCCAGGGAGATGAAGCCAACCGAAACAGCTCTCTGCAGCATGATATAAACTCTCAGTAGGTTTCTGGGGTTCTGAGGAAACACCAGGTTACCTCCTCTCTGCCCCAGGTGTCATAGTCTCCCGGTCCTAACAGGTTTTGTCCAGGGTTTTTATGCAACATCTGCCACCTGAGACTCCTGACTGGAATTGTGATTTCACTGGTTGCCTCCATATGCATTACTGAACCCACCATTGCCAGGGCTCCGGGTGCTTTGCTTATCCCTAACCCACCCCCCACTGGCTATTGACTCCTTTGAGGCTTTGGCCTTGAACGGACAGATAAATATGCTGATTCATCCCTTCCTTGACTCATCTCGTCCTTGACCTAGTACCTCAGGTAGTAGACAGATTATGTATTTATTTATTTAGTTAGTTTGTTATAGCTTTGTACCCTACCATGCTAGCCAACAATAGGCTCTTGTGAGCTATGGTAACAAATATAAAAACACATAATACAATGAAGTGAAGAATCCACAAGTCAGAGACTAAAAGTCACCTTAATTAAGAAAATACTCAAAAAGCTCTCAACTTTAAGTGCAGAGTATAGATTTTGATTCTATGAAAGTGCAGGAAAACCATCTTCGTAGATGGGGAGGATTTCTCTCAGCTCACACAATGTTTATGCCTATTATTAAAGAAAGTCAAAGATTTCCTACGAAATAAACCTGAAGGATGTTTGCTCCACAGTTAAGTGTAAGTAATTTAAGCTCTCTGACTGGACTGAGTTTAAGATTAAGTATAGTCCCTCTTATTTATTCCTGTAAACCTATCCATGCCCCACATATGTAACTGCAGGCAAAGCTTGGAGCACGGGTAATGTGAGGCTGTTATGAATCACATCATCTGAGAGAGGCGTACAGATAGTATATAAAGAGAGTATATAAAGAGAGCCAGTGTGGTGTAGTGGTGAGAGTGTGGGACTGGGACTTGGGAGATCCGGGTTCTAGTCCCCGCTTGGCCATGAAACTCACTGGGTGACTTTGGGCCAGTCACTGACTCTCAACCTAACCTACCTCACAAGGTTGTTGTGAGGATAAAATGGAGAGGAAGAGGAGGATTATGTAAGCCTCCTTGGGTTCCTTGCAGGAAAAAAGGCAGGGTATAAATAAAAAAATAAATATAACCATCAAAGCTTTAGCTCAGTTTGTCAGGGAGTTTTCCCCAAGCTTGATCATACAATCTCAAAGATTACACAGTACCATGGAAGGCTTAGAGCAGTGTTCTCCAACCTTGGGTCCCCAGATGTTTTTGGCCTACAACTCCCAGCAAGCCCCAGCCAGCGTGGCATGCTGGGGTATGCTGGGAGTTGTAGGCCAAAAACATCTGGGGACCCAAGGTTGGAGAACACTGGCTTAGAGGATACACCAGTCAGGAAGCTGGACAAGAACTGAATTGTCTCTCTCAAAAATGAATAGAACAGGCACAAGAAACTCCCCACTCCAACCAGATACAACTAAGTCCAGTCACACCTAGTCACTAAATGATAAAATGACTCCACATCTCTCTCTCTCACACACACACCTTTTGCACCCAAGGTGCTAGCTCAGGGACTACATAATGGAACCTTATTGGGGGAAAAAATCAGCCTTAGGGGGTCTGGCAGAGTTCTTTCAGAGCTGTCAATTCGGTGGATAAAATTTCAAGGGGGCATTAAAACACAGTTGGGTGTGGGATGAGCTCCTTGATAATATCAAGGGTGAAAATCAAATTATAAATAACCTTGGCTCACCTCAATTTGAGAGTAAAACTTGAAAATACTGTAAAGTGTTCTAAAGATATTACAGGGTGCAGTCATCATCCATTCTAATCAATTGGATGTTTGACATTGACTTCAATGTGCTGTGGATTACACCCAGCATGAGGCTGCACATCCATCCTTGCTGTATTTCCTTGAAAGAATGCTATATCATTATCTAATCCTTCTGGCTTTGGGGTTGACTGCCTAGTCTTCAGCAAACTTATGTCTTATAAATTTAGAATCCTCTTTGAGTTATTATTTTATGTTGAGCCAAAGAATGCTGACTGACTTTAAAATCACTTTTTCCCTATTATTGAAAGAAGCTTGTGTTCATCTGAAAAAGCACACATCTTTTAAAGAAGAAATGCATGCCAAATGCCAAATGGGGGGGGGGGGGATCCAATTTTTTTGGACTGAGCAGAAGGCACAAGTGATCTATTGTCCATAATTTTAGGACAGATGGTTAAGAATAAGGTGTCTAGAGAGACACCATATGCAAAGTGAGATTAGCCTTGAATAAGATTTCTTTAAGTCTAACTGATTTAAGGCCATGCAAATGTAACATTAATCTTCTCTGCAATGCATTTCTGAATGTATTTTTATACGTGCACATAAAGAACTTGATCAAATACATTTAGTATCCATCATCACAAAATAATTCTGAAGATATTTCAAAGAAATACATTGAAATTTGCTGTTAAAATTGTTTTGTGATATAACAATTGACATATATGCCAGCGACACTCTCAGTACTTGGGAAACAGCCCAGTTGGACTATGGCAGTGCATGATTTTATTTGTTTATTGTAATAGTCAGAAATCCGAACCACTCTTTGAGCAACCAGGGTGCATTTTTGGAATGATCTTATGAATACAAATACATAATGAAATATGCACAACAAAGCCTCTAGGGCAGGGGTGGTCAATGTCTGGAGGTTTGGGGCCATTTTGGCCTCCCAGACCCCCAGCGTGGGCCTGGGCCCCAGTCTGCTGCACAATCTGCATGGCCCCTCCCCCCGTAAAAATAGAAATGGCCAAAATTGCCGCTTTGCTGCCAAAATTTGGCAGAAACCATTCCATAATTCTACCGTGCGCACTACAACGGTTCAATTTAGCTTGCTTTCAAGCTAAATTTAACCCTTTTGGTGCTCCACAGAGAGCCAAACAGGCCAAATAAAATTTGGGCACTCCATAGCCACTCTGGACACCATTTTTTCCCTTTTTTAAAAAAATGGGGTGGGGGCACCAGGGGCAACACAGTCAGTGGAGGCTTCAACAGGGTGTGGCAAGGGCCACATGAAGCCTGCGGTCCATGTGTTGCCCACCTCTGCGCTAGGGAACTAGATGGCCAAAGATGGCACTTGAACAGCAGCAAGGTCCCATGAGAAGAGCCCATATATCTGCAACTTGTACTGTCAATAAGTCACCATCTGTGAGGGATCGGCAGGGCTTGCCATCTCTCACCCGGCTCCCGTCATATCCCTCGCTGTGTCACCAGAGCACCTCCCAACCACTGGGCTCATTGAGACTGGCTATACCGGGGCAGCTGCAAGCGGCAGGGGTGCAAGGGAATAACAGCGCTGGCCAACACACGCTCAAGGCTTGGCTTGATGGCTGTAATTGGGTTCACCTGGTAGAGGGAGGAGGAGGAAAAGCAGGCAGGCACTAGATAAAAAGGGGGAACAGGATATAGCTGGGGAGTGGTGAGAGAAGACAGGGGGAGACGAACAGAGACCAAAACAAAGGAGAGAGAGAGAGAGAAGACAGGAGGAAAGATTGGCTTTTATCAAGGGAAACTCAGCCTCCACTCCTCCATATGCCTGCCAGGAGCCACTTAACTCATTGAGAAGAGAAGAAAGCTACCCCTCTTCCTACATTGCCCCTTTCAGAACAGGCTCCAAAAAGGCCTCAACGGACATAACTGCTCAAGGCTGGGAGAGTCTGTGTTTTCTCTAGGAAAAAAAGTACCAGGGAGAAACATCTGAGAAGGACTTAGCAGCTGTTGTTGGCATTGTTTCTCCTCCTGCATTTGGCAAAGACAAACTGGGGGAGAATTATTTACCTGCTGGTCCACGCCGTGAGTGAAGGTGGAGAAAATTTTCCTGTTGAAAGAGCTATTCCCCAATTATTTTATGTTCTGTTTGGAGCTTCCAGCGTTGTAACTAGGACAGTCTGCCTTATTAAACTTTTGAGTTAAAACATATTCCTAGCTGCTGTGTCTCTGATGGAGTCAATGGACCAGGGAGGTTTTGATGTGCCTTTGCCACAAGTCCTACTCACACCATCTGAGGGCACGTTAGAATGGGGGCTTTCCTTACAAACAGTTTATTGTTCAGTGCTCTACTGGAAGTAGAAAAGGCTATCACATCAATCTAGCTTTCCTCCCACATGGCTTGTTGTACAACCTCTCTTCACCTCATAATTCTATTTCTTCCATCTGCAGAAGAGGCATGCCCAGGATCTGCACATGTTCAGCATAGACATTAGGGTGTCCACCAATGACAAGATTTGGTTTGAACCCTCAATTGGTGATACATAAAACAGCCTGATTTAGCTCAGATGGATTCAAGGCCACCTGCTTCAGCTCAGATCCGATCCAATTCTGAATTTCAATTCAGAAATCCAAATACACATTGACTATCACAAACTTGTTTTGTGTTTGCCAGAATTGGATGGAATTTGCAGGCATAGTAGTCCCTTATGAGTGGAGTATTTCTCACACACATTTTAGACAAATCCCGGGATTTTTGTGCTACTCCCCTTTACATTTACATTTCATTTTTTTTAAGTGAACTACTGATAGCATTTTCATATCTTGGCAGAATTGGATGAGATTTTCAGGGATCGTTGCCCCTTCTGAGGGGATCAAACCTGCCAAGTTTCAGATTAATAAATTCAGGGAAGTTTGTTCAAGAGCAGTATTTACAGTTCGGGGGTTAAAAAAAATGGATGTGCTTATCATCCCCCTATGGGTTTTTTTGTGTGTATTAGAAAAGGTTATGGAAATGATGTGCAGCATAGAGGTAGCCTTAGTGAAGAAACCTGCAAATTTTCAGAAGGTTGGTGTAGTGTGTCCTCTTTGAATATTCACAATGAAATTTGAGACCAACAGTAACACAACAATCCCAAGTGTATTAACATTTCCTGTACTTACTTATACTATAGTAGGCGATCACTCGTGACTGAGTAAGATTGTCTTCCAGGATAAAATTACAAAAAGAAAATTTTAAAAAGAGGAAATTCTAAAAAAAATTGTGTAGACTCTAGCGATGGGTCCGTAAGTGACTGTGGAGGCCAATTCTAGATCCACACAGCTTCCCACAGTGAGGACACAGGTTACCAGATGGAAGATGGTCCTGTAAAGAATTCATTTGACATGTTGTGTTGCCAACAGTATCACAACATCCCAAGTGTATTAACATTTCCTGTACTTACTTATACCATATAATAACTGTATCGATGAAATCAACATAGGTCAAAACTAGAGCTGGGAAAAACAGGGATGCTTGAGCTCACTGGAATTCTCTGAACTGTACTTCAAAGCTTAGTTTGGATCTCTCCTATTGTCCTTTGTGACCTGTTTTGTTTTTTTTTTGGTTCATTTGAATAGGGAAAGTGTGCATTTTTCAAAAGAGTGTACTTTCCCCTCATTGACTAAAGTGTGGAAGTGCACAACTTAAAAATGCACAACTATAAAAATGCACAAGTGAAAGTGTGCATTTTTAAAAGGGGTGCATTTTTTTAAAAAAGTGGTGCACTTTTCAAAGTGCACATTTTTCGAACATGAACGCAAGTTTGGAAATTTGCAAACATTTTCGAAGAACATGCGTCCTTGTTTGTGTTTCAGTTTGCAAACGGGGCATTTTTGACTGATTCGCGAACTGAAACAAAATTCATTCCTAGTCAAAAAAATCTTTTTCATGCAAAGAGGTTTGAGTCTTTGACATGTATACATAGATCAACTTAACTATGTTTGGAAACTGTGAATAGAACCCAGGCCTTTTGTGTGTTGGGGCAAGAATTGCATTAATTAGCCCAGGCCTCCACATAGAAGGGGCTGCATCAGCAGTTCAGCACTGACAATTAGTATACCTTAACTGAGAAGAGAAGAAAGGGGGACTCAAACAAATATTCACAAATACACGCACACAATTGCACACACATGCACACACACAAGCACATGTACAGTGGACCTCTCAGATTCTTAAAAGAGTAGAACCAGTGAGTCAATCAGAAATCTTGCCAGTATTGAGAGAAAATGTGATCTGAAACACAGGAAATGCTCCATGCCCCAAATCCTCACTATGTGGCACTTCAATTAAGCATCTTAATGCCATTCAAATAGATTAATATCTGTGCCTTTGTTTTCACCACAGGACTGTATACTGAAAGCAGAAAACTCATGTTCTAGAAAACACACCGAGTAGTTAGATTTATTTCTACCAATCCCTCATGTGAAATATTTTAAGCATATATGGCTATTTCCAGCGTAGAAAGTAATTTACATGATATATAAAAAGCCCCCATTCTATTAGAGAGAAGAGGACTCCAAGAGTTATGTTTATTATCAGATAAGCCTACTCCTGGGGAAAGGAGACACTTAATGTAGCTGCATCTTCTGCCTTGTGATGCTTCAGGTGTCTGACTGATATATAATCTACCCCCCACCCTATGCTACACATTAGATAAAATACATATGAAAGTAATAAAACACCCATGGAGATGAACCATTTGGGAAACTGCAAATTATATACTTTTGGAGACATTTGCTTTACATTATTGCCTCAAAGCATCTGGGCTGAATTCCGACCGTGTGGGTTTTTCTTCCCATCTGATCAGATCTGCATTTAAGTTGCAGTTAAGCTGTCAAGTCTCACAACACCATCAGGCCAAGAAGTTGGAAACACATATTAGCAACATAAAGTACTTTGTTTAACTGTACAGTGGAAAGGGAGAAGTGTGGCATAACAGACAGATATAAGTCCTGCATACAAATACCTTGAAACAGGTATGTCTTCTTATATCTTTAATGCAATTTGAATAGTCATCAGCAGCTATCAAGAGTACCATTTAAAGATGGAGATAATCCTTTCCCCACTGAATTTCAGACCATTTCTCGTTATTCTCAGGAACTATTACTAGCCAAGCCAGGTACAATTACAAAAGGGGTACACAACCTTTTTGGGCCCGTGGGCACATTTGGAATTTTGAGAAAGTGCTGTGAGTGCCACCAAAAATTAAGGACTGTGGGAGGCATGGCCACTCACAAAATGGCAAACAGGTAAAAGATGGATCTAGTAAATAAAAATGGATAATTGTGAACTTGCATGATTTTTACATACCATCAGATTAAAGCTTACATTGGTGTCTATAGACTGCACACTAAACAACAACAACAACAACAACAACAACAACAACAACACAAAGTTCCAGTGAAAGGGAGAGAAGAACTTTTCCAAATGTATGCATCATTTGTGCGCATCTTTGAAATATACACACATTCTTTTCTCATCGATTAAAGCATATTTGTGCATATGTTTCCAAAGTATGCATTTATTGATGTGCATTTTTGAAATGCACACATACTGTTGAACACATTTCCTTTTGGGTCTGCGAATTACATTTCAAGCTCAGAACCGTTCGGACTTCAACTGCAGATTGCATATGAGTCTGTGTTTGGTCTGGAAGGTGCAAACTGGGTAAACCCTGATCAAAGGTGAACTGAAATGAATTTCTTATACATCCCTACGTGGAGAGAGGAGGCAGATGCAATGACACTGGGGGTCATGGGAAGGGGACGGATACACTCTCTGCAAGATATTATCGTCCATAGGCAGGAGGGGAAGTTGTCAAGTTTCCCCGTAGAGCAGTGTTCTCCAACCTTGGGTCCCCAGATGTTTTTGGCCTACAACTCCCAGCATGTCTGGCTGGGGCATGCTATGCTGGCTGGGGCATGCTGGGAGTTGTAGGCCAAGAACATCTGGGGACCCAAGGTTGGAGAACACTGCCGTAGAGGTTAGGTAGGTCTAGAAAGAGCAGGAACCTAGCACTGAGCACACCTACTGCGGCTGTAGTGTGGCATTCATAGCTTCTTTTTAGGTTTCAGGATTTTGGAGACTAGGCTGGTGTTTTCTCTCTTAAGATTTTGAAAAAATGTTTAACAAGACCATGATGTAAGTTTGGGTCACAGGGGGGCCTGAGTAAGTAATATCAACAGCACAGTCAGAATCTTCAAACTGGAAGGATTTCGAGTGCAATCCTATGGCTGCTAGACAGAGTCTAGATGGCCACGGGATAATTCAGAGTCCCAGCTCCAGCTTCAGAAATTTGCTCCGAGTTCAGAGCTGGGAGTCCCAATTTGGAGCACCCTCCCTCCGCCCTTGCAGCTGGTCTGGAAAGAACCGCGCTGGCTATGGATCCGAGGTTGCATGAGCGACCCCGGAGCTGGAATTTTGTGGGCACGGAGGGAGATGGGGGGGAGGGGAGGAGACAGGCTCCACCAGCATACGTAGTATCCTGGGGGCACCTCAGTCTCCTCTCTTCATGCTCTAGGGCAGTGTTTCTCAACCTTGGGTCCCCAGATGTTTTTGGCCTACAACTCCCAGCATGCCCCAGCCAGCTATGCTGGCTGGGGCATGCTGGGAGTTGTAGGCCAAAAACATCTGGGGACCCAAGGTTGAGAAACACTGCTCTAGGGCAAAAAACTTAGGCAGCCAAAATTGTTTTTCTACTGTAAGTGCTCTGCAGGGTGGGAGAAGTGCAGAGGCGATCTTCGTCTGCATGCTCCTCCCGCCCTCCATAGCATGCCCGCAATCCTCGGAGTTCAGAGGATTATAGGCAGCCTCATTGGATTGCGCTGCCCAAGGAGTATTTTTAGAGGCACACGCATGAGATGATATCTGGTTGATTTGCAGAAAATGAACAACTAGCTCTTAAGTGGTCTCCACTGAATTGTTAATAAGGGTTGGTAGGCGGCTGTGTAATATGTCTCTGTAGGCAGCTGGGTAACAGTATTAATCTCCTCCGCTGAACATTGTATCGCTTCTGCATGTATAGCTTTGTTTGTTTTTATTATAATTTATATACATTCAAAATTGACATATGATCCTTATTTTTGATCTGATACCTTAACTGATATTAACTGTAAAACTATCTTTTCTTTAGAAAAACCAGTGCTTTTAATTAATCTAGTCTGTATTGGGACTAGTAGTGATAAATAACATCCAATATTGTTTTTGGAAACTCTGTGTTGATTGTATCTTCCCTTCCTGTAACATGTATAGTTGAAGAAATTGTGATGGAATGTTTCAATCATATCCACACACTTACTTGGAGGATCACTTCATGCAGTCTAGTCTCCTCCAGGGTGGTTGCTGTGCCTGACAAATTTATGGAGGATGAGGCTATCAATGGCTACTAGTTGCAATGGCTATATGCTACTAGTGGTGGGCGGCCCATCAGGGACCCAATCCACCTCTAGCTCAGTGGACACTGCTGCTGTGCCTGCCGAGTCAAGTCAAAAGCAGATGCACGCCGAGCTGCTCAGTGAGCTTCTGGGTTCCCTGTGGGCTGTTTTTTACATAGGAAATGGCGTAAGATATGTTAAAAGCAGACGCAATTTGCATAACTTGTGCAAATTGTGGCTGTTTTTGGCGTATCTTACGCCATTTCCTATGTAAAAAGTGGCCCACCAGGAACCCAGAAGTTGCTTCCCTGACTAGGCTCAGGAGAAAGCAAGTCAAGCCAGGGAAGCAGGTAGGTGGGATGGAGTTCGGGGGGTCGAGCCCGGCGAGTTTGCCGGACTTCCACCCACCAAACGAAATCCTCGCACACAACCCTATAAATGCTACCTCCAGCATCAGAAGCAATATGCCGACATCACCAGTTGCTGGGGAACATGCGTGGGAAGATGCTATCACACTCAAGTTCTACTTGTGGGTTTCCCACATGGCAGCTGGTTGGCCACAGTGTGAACAAAATGCTGGACTAGATGGACACTTGTTCTGATCCAGCAGGGCTCTTTCTCTGTTCTTATGATTACTGGAAGGGAACTGATGTGAAATTTCAAGCACCCACTATAAACCAGATAATTTGTCACTCGGGTAGGGATGGACAAATCTGTCAATTTTAATTTCTCTTAGTTTCTTATTTTTCCAGTCTTAAGTTCAGTTCATCTAGAATTTTAAGAATTTCTCCAGTCTTATGTTCAGTTCATCCCAAACTTTGAGGGTTTTTTTTTAAGTTTGCATGAAAATTCATAAGCATTTTTTGTACATTTCTCCCAATACATGCATTTTTGTATGCATTTTCTCCTGGTATTCACAATATTTCAAGCATTTTTCCTAATATAACACATTTTAATATCAATTCCCCACACCTACCTAATATACATTCTTTTTAAACATATTTTTGGTGGGAGAACTCCATTGCAAAATTCAGAGAAGTGCAAATTTGGAAGGATAACTTGGTTCGCATATCAGTTTGGAAGTGTGAAACATGAACTGAATGACTCATCAGAATAATTCATTCCCTGACTTGTATTCATTTCTATGATGATCATTTCATTTCTAGAGATGTCAGCGAGGTTCATAATTACCTGCTTCGGAATATGAGTTTGTCCGGCTCATAATGTTCTATCTATTATTAACTGACTGTCATTGCTCCCAGGAGTTCTTCTCTGCTTCAGTACGTGAAAATGATTCTGCACTTGCACTGTTGCATTTAGGGTGATCGCCTGCTTTATAGGCACGTGCATAAAGGTTATTTAGTATTCACTCATTACTCTCAGATAAGTTCTTGTTGATTGTTGTGAAACAACAAGACTCTCAAATAGAGCTGTTTCCAGGCGCATATGTAGAAGTTCTTCTACATTAACCCCTTATGCTCAATGAAACTCTCATTTATTGCTGCGAGCTACATGGCAAGACCATGTGATTAGAAAGCCTTTCATTTGGCAAGTATCTTATTATCTCTTTTGGGGTCAGGTCTCTTCATTATTTTTTTGTAAATGGTTCATGTTAAGTGATGCCCCAACTTGGCTGATGGTAGGAACTAAGAATTCCATGGGCAATATTTCTTTATTACATTTATATCCTGCCTTTCCTTCAAGGAGATCAAAGGAATGTTTCCCCCACATTTGAAGTTCCAAAGTTTCCCCCACATTTGATCCTCACAACAACCCTGTGAGGTAGGTTGTGCTGAAGTAGCGATCAGCACAAGGTTGCCCAGTAAGCTTCATGACTGACTTGGGATTTGAACCTGGGTCTCCCCAGTCCTAGTCCTACACTCTATCCACTATACCACAACAGCTGTCAATAAGGCATGTATGCATAATGCCATCAGCATGAATGTTCCAACGTTATGAACTGGGATAAAACTCTTGGCAACAGTTCCACTCACAACGTATTAATTTATTTATTTATTTATTTGATGTATACCTTGCCTAGTTTCCACTAAGAATATGGCGCTCAAAGCGGCTAACAGTCATAAAAACACATTTTCAAAAATCATAATTAAAAACAGTAATAAAACAAATGAATTAAAACTCATTTAAAAACACTCCAAAAATTTCAGAAGAAAAATAGCACCCAACCCAAAGTAGGGAAATAAACAGAAAATGGCCAAAGTCATGTTATCTGACATGGCAGATAAATATTTATACCCTAATCTGAAATGAACATCTTGAAACCAGCAGGAAAATGGATGACAATTAGTATTTGTGTAATACATTTAGAGGGCAATCTTATACATGTCTACTCAGATGTACGTCCCATGGAGTGTAATGAGGCTTACTCACAGGGATGTGTGTGCATAAGTATGCAGCCTAAAAGTCAAAGGTGAGTTAGAGATGAAGCTGGCCAACTGAACCTGTACAATAGGGCCATTTCACACATGGGATTCTTGTGTACCTAAAAGTGCAGTCAGTGTATTATTTCTACAAACATGTGCTTCTAAAAGTGCGCATCATACCAATGCCCTCCTCAGAACACCTGGACTGGCTGCAGTTCAGCACCACGCACACACTCTGATCTTATTCCTCCAGTGTTCAGTGCTGCCATGCAGTGCCCACCTCCCCGCTGGTCACCATCCATTGGCGGCAGCCATGTGCTACCAGCGCACTACCTCATCAGTCACCACTGCAGGTTCCCTTGGCTTGGAAATATCAGCATGGAGTGGAGGCAAGGAAGTGTTATTACATCAGTTCTTTGTCATCTACACTGGCTTCCATCCCATTTCCAGATCCAATTGGAAGTGCAGGTATGGATATTTAAAGTCTTTAGGGCACAATCCTATGTATATTTAGAGAGAGAGAAAGTCCTACAACTCCCAGCATTCCCCAGCCAGCATGGCTGGCTGGGGAATGCTGGGAGCTGTAGGACTTTTCTCTCTCTAAACATACATAGGATTGTTCCCTTAATGGCCTGGGACCAGGTTACCTGAAGGATAGCCTCCTCCCATCATCATCATCATCATCATCATCATCATCATCATCATCATCATCATCTTTATACCGCCCCACAGCTGAAGCTCTCTGGGCGGTTCACAACAATTCATACAATAAAATCTACATAAAAACCAACAATAAAAACAACAATGTAATTAAAAGTTTTAAACCAAATTTAAAAACGCAGTTTAAAATAACAATACTAAAAGTTAATAAAACTAAGCCTACAGGTGACAATCACCCACCCCTATGTGCTATTTTGAACAGTTAAATATCGAATGCCTTGGCACAGAGAGAAGTCTTAACGTGGCGCCAAAAAGATAGTAAGGTTGGCGCCAGGCAGGCCTCAGTGGGGAGCTTATTCCACAGTTGGGGGGGGGGCTACCACTGATAGCTAGCTACCTGGACCCTATGGTCATCTTCTAATGCCCTTCACTGGGTATGGAGTCAAAGAAAACTAGACAACATCCAAAGTAAGCTGATGAAAAAAGAGACAAAGTCTCCAGATGTTGAAAATATATATTTAGTTTTATTCCTTGCAATAGCCCAACACATTCCGGCCTGGTACCATGTATTTGGGCCTTCTTGAGGGGCACTAAACCTCAAGAGGAAAGGAACAATAAAACACATGGTTATACATTTCTAAGCAATACATTCAAGTTAAAAATCATAGTATATATTATAATTATATATCCACACTGCAATAATCAATCAATTATATATCCACACTGCAATAATGCCTCTGCACACTTACTTACATTTTTTTTAAAAAAAAATCCTGCAGAGATCTCCGGGGGGAAAAAAAAGATGAATCCTGCAACTGGTGACATATTTCACTTGCAGTAGTTTATATACATTTATCCTCAAACACTTCAGCTGTATCCATATTAGTGCTGGTTAGACGCTAGGTCTCTCTCCTTTTTCATTTTTTGAACGTGCACCATATTTTTAGGGAGTGTTTTGAAAACTCTGTACTTTAGAAAAGAGTCAGGAACTCTCGTTCTTGATTACAGCTCCCAGGGGGTCAGAGTTTTCAACCTTAAAAGTAAGATTATTTCATCATTAGCGGGGAGCATTTGCAGTGCCCCAAACCCAATACCTTTTACAGACTGATTTTGTGCTACAAAATGTCCTTCCGGAGGGGTGCCTTGCTTCTTATTTCTCATGTTGCACAGATGCTCTCCTATCTTCTAATTTGAGAGCCCTGTACATTTTCCCCACATAGAGTTTATTGCAGGGGCATTGAATGGCATAAATCACACAGCTTGTAGTGCAAGTAGTGAATTATCTCAGGGCATTTTTTTAAATTATTTTTTTGTGGTTAGCCTGCTTTTCAAATTCCATCATCTGGCAAGAATGTTTACAATAGGCACAGTGGCCACAGGGGTGGTGTCCTGTGGGAACCATAGCTCCTGGTAAGCATGTCTGTTTACACTCCCTAAGCTCACTCCTCATTAGCATGTCCTTGATGTTTCTTGTTCTTTTGAAGGAAATCATAGGCTTTTCTTGGCCACTCTTAATGTCCGGTATAATGTGCTAATTCTTTTTTATGCTTCCCTGTAAATTATTTGTCACGTGATTGAATGTTAAACTAGTATAATCAGCTAGAAGGTGCTTTATCCTGTCCCCCCACAGAAAATCAGTGTGTTTTGTTTGCCAAGCTTTGTTTAAAAATATTGTCTACCACTGTCCTTGGATATCCCCTATCTAATAGGGGTTTTGCTCAGTATGTGAGAGTCCTGTACAAAATCCCCTTCTTTGATACAGTTTTGTCTTAATCTGAGAAATTGCCCAAATAGAAGATACGCTGGGTATGCCTGTCAAATGAGGTCCAGCAGATGGCTACTAAAGAGAAGGCCTTTTCAGTGGTGGCACCCTGGTTATGGAACACCATCCCCAGAGAGCCTTGCCAGGCACATACACCTTGCAGTCTTTTTGGCACCAGGTAAAACCCTTTTTATTTTTCCAATCTTAAATGTTTTCACGTACTTTTTAGATCTGTTGTACTGATGTTACAAACTGCTGCCGGTTTTATTTTCTGTTTTCGATATTATTTTGAAGTTGTATTTTTGTATTGTTATAGTTTTAATATTTTAACTGCCCAGAAAACATTTGTTATTGGGTGGTATAGAAATGTTGAAAATAAAATAAGCATAATACATAATGCAATGGTTTGGCCTACCTAGATTTGCCATATGAAGATTCATTACTGGCAATGAGTCAGTATTTTACTGTTCCAGATAGTAAAACCATGCTATATTAGGTAGCCAGCACTAAGGACTGAGAAGCCATTTAACTGCTAATTATCCCAGGCTCACCCTATGACTTACTAGATTTTGTCAGCTCCATTCCACAAGCTATGCAGTTCTTCCTTGGCTCCACTCCTGATCTTCAAGATTCTATCCTGGCAATTCTATTCATTGTTCAATTTGCATTTGCAATGGCTGAAGTTTAAAACAAAATCAGAATGGTGGAGATGCTATTTGAAAATACAGCTTATACTGTCATAGAACTTCTGGGAAACACTTTCCAAAGTCAACTTTATATCATGTAAGTCATTTTAAGGAGAGTCACACATGGTTCTTTGATCCCATGCAGCAGAGTTAAGTGTGATGATATCTGACAGGAAAACACAATGGATTTTTAGAGAATTGGACAAGTACTGTTTCACAATGTCATTTCCCACAGAGAAGGATTTTTTAAAAAGAATTCATATAACCTGTTCACATCAATAAAATGTCTCCCTTCCATGACTTGCCCTCACCTACATACGCCTCTATTTCAAGAGTTTCCTGGGACTTATAAGAGCTGTAGTTCAAGTGACTGTCCCATTCACCTACTTTTAACAAAATTTTGTCAAGTTGTCAGCCATTATGAAATTGTGAGCGGTGTCATTGCTGGTATTTAATTAAAAATATTTAAATACTGCTCTCATTCTTCTTACAAGCACATCAACATTTTAAGCGAATATTTCTCTAGGCAAGAACAATCATTTATTTTACATTAAATCAGTAAATATATAGTCCTATCTGGTCAGGACAGGCTTGTACACTTCCAAACACAAGACTTGTGGTGACTTATGCTATTTGCAGTATCATGTTTGTGCATTATTGAAGTTACTCTGGATCTGGAAGCCTATTCATAAAAGTAGGTAAAGTCAATGTGTTCTGAGGCTGCAGCAGGATCACACAATCCTACCCCAACCATGTGCATTTAATGAGATGTATAAATGGCATCAGTGTGCACATACCCATTCTGTCACCACCCCTCCGTGCTCTTGAGAGGCAAGAATGTTTATAGTGTACCTATGCAGTCATTAGTCAATCTTGTGGTGGGCACAGCATGATCCAGAAGCCACAGCATGAGTTTAGTTTAACCAGCTTTATGAACAGACCATGGACTAAGACTAGTATCAGACTAAAACTATCACT
Source organism: Shinisaurus crocodilurus (assembly GCA_021292165.1). Lineage (NCBI taxonomy): Eukaryota > Metazoa > Chordata > Lepidosauria > Squamata > Shinisauridae > Shinisaurus > Shinisaurus crocodilurus. The sequence goes on from CM037876.1 coordinate 94,836,013, forward strand.
AGGGATTAGAAAGCTAACAAGAACAACATTAGCTTTCTGTGAAGTTGTAATGCCAGTATGCATAAGGTAAGTTATAATAATTGTGACACAGTGGAAGTGTTCAGGCATGAGTGATTAATAGATAGATAAATCATTAATGATGAGCTGCACATCATTCTACATTCTGAAATGACACCAGTCTATTTAATGTGGCATACAGTCTCAGTTCTTAATCCCCGACTCTATGTTAATTTTAGGACAGAACATTAAACTATGAACAGTACTTAAAACAAGTAATGGGGTAGATTTTTTTTGTTTCTATTTTAATGTGAACTTATCCAATTTCACATTTTTGAACCAATATACAAACCAAAACTCAGTTATCCTTCAAAATTCACACTTATCTGAATTTTGCAATGGAGTTCTACATTTTTTTGAAAAATGTACAACGCTGTGTATATTAGGGGGAAGTGCATGCAAAATGCATACATTCATGTAAATAATGTTGAAAAGTGCATTATATTAAGAAAAGCTACTTGCAACAAATGTGTATTTTATTTATTTATTTATTCATCCATTCATTTATGGATTATGCTCCAATACTGCTTGACAAGCTAGGATTGCCAAGCAGTTTGCATAAAAACATATACAATACCATAAACAGCAGAATAACATAATGAATACCTTAAAAATATTATGACAAAAGCAGTGAAACAGAGCAAAGCCATGAATGATTACGAGTCAGGGAAAGGCTGAGTGAACAAATGCATTTTCAAGAGGCATTTAAAGCTCTCCACACAGTCTCCACTTCTTGAACCACATGTAGGAGAGTGTTCCAGAGGGTGGATGGCACTACTGAAAAGACCTGCTTACATGCTGTTACCTGATAACACACTGTTGGTTGTAGAAATACCAACAAAGCCTCTTCAGAAGATCTCAGGAGTTGATTCAGTGTATAGAGGTGAAGGCGGTCAGCTAGGTATCCTGGCCCCAAGTTGTTTAGGGCTTTGAATGTCAACAACAAAACCTTGAACGTGGCTATATATTAGGAAACAAATACTTACAAAAAGAATTTTACGGCAGTATTCCCAAATCAGTGGGAGCAGGGCTAGTTAGTTTACAGTCTGCTCCGAAGTAAGATTGGTCTTGGAAGGATTCCCCTCCCCCCACCAACACGTAGCTGTTGGTGGGGGGACTATTTGTGCGCGTGGAGGAATGAGAGGTGAGGCTGTTTAATTTTGAAACCACCTATGGGCTCAAGGCGGGGGGAGGAGCGACTGAGGCCTTTATTAGGCAGCGTTGCTCCACCCTCTGCCTCTTTTCTCAAAGCAGCTCCCCCCCTCCCTCCCATTTCACAGTGTGGGATTTCTGGTCTCCGGTTGACGGGGCCGAGTAGGAATTTTGGCTCACCACTGCTGATTGGCCTGGTGGTGGTGTGCGTGTTTCGCCTACTCTACACTTGGGTTGGGTGCTTTTTTGTTTTGCGTAGTTTCCCTGATTTGGTCACATTGGCGGTAAGTGCGGGTTTTAGGCAGTGGGGTGAGGTTCGGTGATCATCCCACGGCACCTTTCAGGTGACTGGCGATACCTTAGCCTACCCTGAGCCCAGTTTCATGGCACGGCCAGGGAGACAGGGTCCGCCTTTGAGGCCAATTCCTCTCACCCGCATGGTATTTCATGGCCCCGTGCAGTGACATGGAGGAGGCCTTCTGACACTGTACGGTGTAAAATTGGGGAGTGGCGAGTTACAGCACCACATCTCCGTTTGGGATGCTTCGCCCATTGAAGGGTATACTGGCCGAGAGCCGGTTTTGCTAGCACCCACACTCGTCCCTTCCCAGATCCTCCAATCAATAAATGTGGCCCTTAATTTCACCATCATTCTGTGTCTCGACTCTTATTTCCTCTTTTGCACGCACAAATTGAAGACAAAGTTGAGAGAAAAATTCTTTTTGGAAGTTACTCATTTTGAATCTTCTGTTGAGGCCAATTTATACTCACTTTAACTGAGGATTAAGATTTCACATGCAAGATACGGGGTCTACCATACAGTTTTTCATATGATGGAATGATTCAAGTGTTGAAGAAAGAGATAACCAATATAACTTTTTATCTGATGAAGATTATGAAACAAGATTCGTAATCGGTACACTTGTCTGTTTGTTTGGATTATTCTTGCATATTGTTTGTATTATTTTTGTATATTATGTGTGTTAATGATTGGCTATTGTAATTTTTGATTGTTTAACTTACTGTTTGGATTATTGTTTGTCAATGTTTGGCATTTGTATTTTTTTTGATATTTTTTATTGTTGTACATTGTGGTGTGAATTTTGTTATTCAACATACAAACATTTGCATAACTTGTGGATACAATTCTTTTTTTTCAATACTTATATAATTAATTCGTTGGTTCGTGACCATTCCTTCACTTATTAGGGTTCCTGTGCCTTGTGCCACCACACTGAAGGATCTTCTCCTGGTGGACTCCGATTGGGCTAAAGGTCCATGAGGAACCACCAGAAGCATACCATCTGATGACCTCAGTGACCGGGCAGGTTGGTATGGGAGGAGGTGCTTTCTCAGGTAAACTGGTCCCAAGTTGTTTCGGGCTTTGTTTGTACACAAGTACCAGAACCTTAAACCTGACTCGGTAACCAGTGCAGTTCAGCATGCAAAGGAGTTGCATGCTGAAAAGGGGCAGCTCCCAACAACAGCCAAGCTGCTGCATTCTGCACTAGCTCCAGCTTCTGGAGCAGCCTTAAGGGCAGCCCCACATAGAGCGCATTGCAGTAATTCAGTCTTGAGGTTACTAGCACCTGTATCACTGTGGCCAAGCTATCCCTGTCCAGGAGAGGCCATAGAGGCATCTACATTGCCCATCTGGTAATAGCTGTACGAGAGCTTGATTTTTTATTTAGAGAGATCCTAGATCGATGTCCTGCAAACAAAGATTTCTGTGATGGTGCAAGATAATGAATAATCTTCTCAGTTTCCAAAATTGACAAAATGGAAAATTTCCATAAGGTGGTTGCAGCTGATCTCCAGTAATGCATTTCACCTGCCAGTGATATTTTCTCCCATCCATGTCAAGGGAAGCTATGAGAGAAAAAAGAGGGTGTACGTTTGTGTGCTCCATAAAGGGGTAGTGCTCAAAAAATGCACTCACAGACTCACCCTCATTTCAGGAAACTTTGTGCGCGCATTGCCTACATTAAAATACATTCTCATTGCCTAACTGCAGGTTAATTCACTGCCCCCCCTCCCCATGCACATACACTATTTCATATGGGTCTTTTAAATGCAATTTTGCCATTTTTCATCTCGTTGCTGGACACAACTTTGCGCCTGCCATACAAAACTGTGAAATGACACTTGGGTCACGAGAGAACTGGGGGGAGCAAACAGTTGGTGGTGCCTGCTGCCCTTGAAGGAGCAGATGTAACTGCAGGGTTAGCAGCAGCAGCATTAGCAAACCACCGTAGGCAACTCATGTGCAGCCTCACAGGAAGCAGGCATGATCTTTGCCAAGGAGCAGACGCAAGTAGTACCGCTGACACAGACTGACTCTGAAAGTTAACTTTTTTTGAATCTCCTGTTTCCTTTGCTCAGCAGCTGGCAAGAGTCCATCATCTGCAGCAAGCCAGCACCAGTAACAGTAAAGTGATGAGAGAACAGAAAGGAAGGGGATGGGGTTTGCCTGCCAACATATGTTCAGGTTTTGTGCTTCTTATACATTGCTGCAGAAGCTTCTGTAGTCTGTCTGTACACACAAAAAGTGGGAGGGAAATCGAAGCAAGCTTACTAACAACAAGAGAGACATGTTTCTGAATAAATAAGAGTTGAGAGAGTCTTCACAAAGCATGCAATGGTTTGCATGTGTGAATGGGACTTCAGAGATATAACTATAAGTGGAATACTGTATATGAACAATCACCTCAAACACAATACACTTGAATGGACTCTGTTCACACATTACACTGCCTCTCATCAACTAGGCCTTCTGCTCATATATTTGAATAAAACACCTTTCATCACTTTTATTAGGAAATATTTATTGGAAATAATATACGTGTGTGTGTGTGTGTGTGTGTGTGTGTGTGACATTTATAACCTGTCTTTCCTCCAAGGAGCCCAAGGCTGAGTGAATACATGATCCTCCTCCTCTCCATTTTATCCACACAAGAACCCGGTGAGGTACATTAGGGTGAGAGTCTGTGGCTGGCACAAAGTTTCAGTGCGCTTCATGGCTGAGTGGGGACTAGAATCCGGGACTCCCTAGTCCTAGTCCAACACTCTAACCACTAGGCCACACTGGTTCCTGATTGTATGCAAACACTTCACATACATTATGTCAGAAATCTAGTAGGATTCCTGAGTAACTAGAAGAAGAAAAAATGACTTTTTGGAATATATATTACCAAAATGTGCAAAGTTCATATTCAGAAGAGAAAGAATATGAGATTTTTTAAAAAAGCAAATGCAGGAGAAAGCAAAATTGACAGTTCCACCCATCCCTAGAAGTATATCACATGGCTCTATATTATTAATGAATAATCTACATAGTTTTTTTCTGACTGGAAAGGATTTCATCAAATTTATTCAAGACTTAAATATGCTTTTATGTGTGTGTGTTTTTCTCTTGTGGGAAACAATACTTAGGGATGTATTCTTTATGTATTCTGTCAATCTTTGTTTACGCTTACTATTAGACGACTAATACAACACGAAGATTCTGGAGCTCTTCCAGTCCTCCCCTCTGTCTATCCAACTTGAGCTCTGCCAAACAGTGACTCAGAAAAATAATCTTTGTTACAAAAGTCTCCCTGACAATCTTTGTTAGGTTAGGTTCACTTAGCACCATTTTTACCAAGCTATTGTGAAACTTAATTAAAACTAGTATTTAAGACCGCTAAATTCCATTTATCAGAGCTACAGGTATGGCATTTTCTATTGTTTATTTGGTCATATATAATGGCTGTAAACAGATACTTTCACAACCTATTCCTCATCAAGTGGACCTTTATTTCTAGGGGAATCCTGCCACAGCAATGCTCAATAATAATATGTACTGTGTGAGAAAGAATATAAAATTCAAAGAAATTATTGAAAGCAAAGAACCATAGGAAATGGAGCTGGGTTGTTTTGTTGTTGTTGTTGTTGTTGTTGTTGTTGTTGTTGTTGTTGTTTTAACACCTATATTGTTCTTGAGTGTAAATGTGGAAATGGTGGAAATCATAAATATACCTGCTTTTAGCTTATGCTTTGGGTGAGTTTTAGAGGGCTCAAATGGAATACAACAAAGAAACAATAAAGATCTCCCTTGAGAGTTTGTACGATATGGAATAAATTCCCCTTACTGAGTCTATGTGAGCAATTTCTTCTGAGTACTGTGACACAATTTAAGTCGGATACTGGGCATGGAAGAAAAAAAATATCCATGTGGCATTCCACATGGTTGGTATATTATTTAAAACGGGTCACCTCACCCACCTGTTCTGCATCAACACACCAGGGATCCCTGACCCATGCTGGCAACACACAGTATGTTAAAGCACAATTTCCATGTGAAACCAGCTGCATGGAATGCCACATGAGTAAGTGTTTGCACACGTAGAGGAGAAATAACGACTCCAACGAAGTTGTAGGGTACAAATTGTGGTAGAAATTATTGGCCACATTTATTAAATTAAACCATAAACTTGGAGATCTAAGAAGGGAAAAGTGGGTGCTAATTAACCCGGCTAGCAGCTGGTCGCCATTGCTATAGGGCGAAACATCCAGCTAAGGAGGATGACGCCATTAATCGCCATCCCCCTGCTTAACACCACATGGTGCTGGAAGGTCTTTCCCGCAGTCAGCCTTGTACGGACCGTGAGGTGCCAATACAGGAGAGGAAGGAAGACCTCAGAGACATGCCTTATCTCCCCAAACCGAGCCATGAGGCATCGGTGGTGGGAGCCTCAGGCACGCCTCTCACCTGAAAGGTGCCATAGGATCACCGAGCCCCTAAAACTGCCTAATCCCACACTTAACCGCCAATGTGACCAAATTGAAAATGCCACTAAGCACCCAAAACCTGAAGTACAGTGTAGAGTAGGCGAAACACGAACATTGCCCCCGGCCAATTAGGCCAACTAGGACAATGAACCACAATTCCAACTCGGCCCCTAGAAACAGGCGACCAGCAAAACCTACACTGCAAACAGGGATGGGAGGGAGGGAGCTGTGTTAGGAAAGAGGCAGAGAGAAAGGCGCGTGAGCCTAATAACGGCTCTACTGCCCCCAGCAGTGTTCACGTACCTGTGGGGGGGCTCGCCTCTCCGCCGCTATGATTCTCCGCAGCGGCAGCCCCCCTGCCTCGTTCTTGTGAGCGGCGTGGAGCATCCTCAATGCCGCTCAAGCTGCCGCTGACTGGCGCGCTGGTCCCATCGTGTCACTTCTGGCGTGGCGGAAGTGACGCGACGGGACCAGCGCGAGCGTCACGGGCAGCTCGCCGCAGAGAGGCGAGCTGCCACTGGACACAGGTAGGCCCGTGCGAGACTCACGCGGGCGTGAGCAGGGCTGATTTCGGCCCGCTACACCCACGCGAGGCGAACAGTTACATCCCTAAATTTGTCTGCCCCTCCCCCATTGCCTCCTGATTGGTGGATACAAATAACCCCATGGTGGTCTGACTCACTCTTCCCCCGTGTGCAAATTATTCCCCCCCCCCGCCACAGCTACACGTGGTTGGGAGGGGCATTCCTTACATACACAACAACATGTTGAAATTGGTTCTCCAATACCACAAAAGATGATGTCAAGATTTTTATTTTATTTTTTAAAAAGAAGACTTAAATAATTCCGAACCATCAATAAGAAGAGAGTGAATAATAAATAGCTAATGTAGAATTTGTTCAGCATAATAGAATTATGCATCTCTTCTAATGGAAATGTAGTCATTCTATTTCTATACTAAATTGAGAGTCCATGCAATTTTCAGCCACCTTGGAATGACGTCCATTGGCCCTACTGAAGTGAATTAGGGCCGATTTATGCATGCATGTTAATTGTTTGATATCTCATTACTTAGGCCTGAATCTTATTAGGCCTGATTATGGCCACTGAATATTAGGCCTGATTATTAGGCCTGATTATGGCCACTGAATATCACCTAAAGCAAACATTTTATATATTTACTGTACTTTTAAACTGCTCAGTAACTGAAGTTCTATGGGCTACACACAACACATTACAAACATAAAAACACTGAAGTGAATTAAGAAGTTCCTGCTCAGGCTAGAAACACTCTGTTTCTGGCACTTACCATTTTTGCATGTTTGCATCCGTATCCAAGGCTAGTAGTTGTTGCATGCTGCCAGACCAGAACTGGATTAGGGTCAGTTACCATTGATGACTCTGCACTGTAATGAGAATCAATTCCCTTTGAGATGGGAACCTGCTCCCATTTTACCTTATAGAGAAACGTGACCCTAAAAAGCGAGAACAGAATTCATGGTACAAAGTTTTCAACCAGATTCTAAAGTGTGTGAGTTCCTTTACAGTAGACGAGTTTTACTAGATTTTTTTTTTCTGAATAAAAGCCTTTAATAAGTACAGCTTTGAAAGCGTTTGAATGCAGTGCTATTGAAAAGAGCTGAATTGCTTTGAAAATTGACCTAGCCCATCCACGTTTCCTCCTTTCTCCAAAGTGTTCTGCCCCCCTTTCTTTATCACCGATAGCACTCCAGTGACCTCCTCTCTCACAGCACAGCCTCACAGGGTTTATTGAGCAGTTTGCCTCCTCTGTGGTCCTAGAAAAATCCCCTGTGATTATCTGATTAGTCTAGTGAGGATTCTGTGGTGTTATTCAGCCTCCTTTTCATTTTTTGCAGCCATTTAGTGAAGGAGAGGAACCTTTTTGCTACTACTGAGACAATTTGATTAATCTATATTCATAATTAGATATTTCTGTGCTTCAGTGAATAGCTGAGTTCAAATTTGATGCCCTCTTTTGTCATGAGGGTGAAAATTCAGTTGTTTTTAAACTGGGGGGGGATCCTGGGATTCCTCAGGGGAGAACAGGAAAAGTGGAAAGCTCCTTTACAGCACTAGCCATGCTGGCTGGGGATGATGGGAGTTGTAGTCCAACACATCTTGAGGTCAACAGCTGGGGGTAAGGCTGCCTTACAGAGAGCTGTCTCACTGCTGAAATTCGCAGTCAAGAAGGGAGTGTTGGGTGTTATCTAGGGGAGTGCATTCCTCTTGACACGAACAGAGGGGGGGGAAATGAAATGAATGGGGGTCTATTTATTCCATTAGTTATGAAACAAATGGAAGAGAAACAAAGAGTTCCAATAGACTGTTTGGTTGAACCCACTTCCTAATGGAAAATTATATGTTTGTGCCTTTTGTTTTTGTTTCTACCCAAAGTAACAGCCAAATCAGCTTGACATTGCAGACATGGCGAGGATAGGGGGAATATCCACTTTTAGTTCTGTGTCTTTTTAACCCAAGTCCTGCATGCTAATTGCTGTTCACACAGAGCCAAAGGAAAAGTCCCAATGAGGTTTCTAAGCTTCTAGGGACTGGCAGACAAGTCCAGGCAGTGATGCTCCTGAGCCTTGTGAGAAAGAAGCCGGGCAACTCCAGAGTTTGCCTAATGAAGTTCTGGGGAAACTTCTTAGCTTAGCCTAGAGCAGAATCAAACGTTATTATAGAACCTGTCATGGAAAACAAAGAGGTTACAGGCAGCAGAAGAGCAACTGATTTTCCCAAAGAGGTTACAGGCAGCAGAAGAGCAACAGATTTTCCCATCAAAAACAAGCATAAACAATAACAAATGCATAATGAAATACATGAAATGCTAGTAAACGAAACATGAAATGAACCAGGCTTTCCATAACAAAAATGAAAAGCAAATTGATAAATTAAACGATTTGTTTCTCTTGTATCCCCTTGGCGTATTCAACATCATATTCTCAGTTCAAACAGGTCAACAACAAGAGCCAACAAAAACAAACCTGGCCACTTTCCTGCACAAAATGAGTATGCACCCCAGAACATGTCCAAGAATAGTCTGCAATGTGCAGGGGTTCCCTGGCATACTTTCAGTGGTTCTTTAACAGGCAAATCAGGATGGAAAGGATTTCCTGTAGGTTGATGCTTCTCCTAGGCAAATCCTATTGAAATATAGTTCTTATTCTTCAGAATGTGAATCGCAAGGGTGACTACTTGGGGAACTTAATCAGGATGGGCAAATCAGAACACAATCTTATACGTATTTACTCATAAGTCCCATTGAGTGCAGTATGGCTTACTCCCAGGTAAATGATTTAGGATAGACTAATAAACCTTAGTCTATTTGCAGCCTGTCACTTTTTTTCTCCTGTGTTCACCTGTAAGTCCATTCCACCCCATTCCCACATTAATCAGATTTAAAAAAAAAAAAAATCTACATTAAAAATGTGCATTTAAATACTCTATTCTGTTCCTGGTGGTGGTCTCAGCAAGATTAAGTTCTACCTCATTTGTGTGGAGGGGGATGGGGTGAGATGGGGAAGTAGGCATAATTCAGGCTCCAGCAAGGGAAACAAGGGAAAATCCAAGCAAAGCAGATGTTTCAGTAAGGAGTTGAAACAAAGAAAAAGTCACTTTCCAGTAAGGAAAAGGCTAAAGTTAGCATAGGCTGAAGAGTCATATGAGCTGGCTCAAGTGTTGTTTCAACAACAAGCAAACCCAGACGAAACCTTAAAAAGAACTGCAGTTCCATCTATGTGGCTAGCTCCACCTCCGGTGAGTGAAGGGTCTTCAGTTAAAAGAGCCTAGCATACTTCAGCAGCTGTTGACTCTGATGGTGCAGGGAGGACCTGGGGATGGGTGGTTGTGTCAAGCTCGGTCTCATCGAAGTCTTCGTTTTCACACTGCCAAGCTGGTTCTGTCCCAATTCTGTCCCAGTTTTTTTTTTCTGCACAAAAAATTGTACATAATTTTGTGTGCTTTTTTCAAATGTATGCATTTTGTACATGTACACCCACTGACCAGTGTCTTTGTGTGCATTTTAGAGGTGGATACAGTTTTCTTTGGGGCATCTTCCAAATGTTTGCAAGTTAATGGACACATTTTGTTTTGTTTTGCAGAATGCACAAGCTTGGCTGCAAACTGCACTCAGGCCTGTTTTCAGTTCCGAGGGGTACAAATCAGGTAAATTTGTGTGTGTGTGTGTGTGTGTGTGATGAAGTGAATTTCTTAATCATCCCTAGGAGGCCATGATTCCACTGGGGTTTCTGGGCTGGAGCGTGAGGAGAGCAATGTGACCTCCTCAGGCTGGAGAGATGTTTGAAACATGGGCTTCTCTCGTGCTGTATCTTCTGTAGCAGTGGCAATGTCTGGGGCTGTTTTTGAGACCAAATTCCTTTCCCACTCCAATACTTGCTCTGAATCCCCAGGCTTGTCCTTCAAAGATGGGAAGTCCCAGGATCATGACTAATCCACATTTAACAGAAACACAGAAACTTAAAAGTCAAGAATGTGTGATAGCAGAAATTATAACCAATAGAAGTGTATTAAAATAGACACACATTTATTTTTATATACACTTTTATATACACTATTTTAATACACTTCTATTGGTTATAATTTCTGCTATCACACATTCTTGACTTTTAAGTTTCTGTGTATTGTTATAGTCAGAATTTTCAATATAGCCCCTTCTTGTATGTTTTTGTTAATCCACATTTAACGACATATCTTAACTGTATTTTTCTATCAAAATACAGGTGGTGGTGGTGGTTGCTGCTGCTGCTGTTTTTAATGTATTTTGATTATCACTATTTTAACCTGAGAGCTGTGTTGCATCATTTGAGACTATGTTCTTACTTGCACATTATTCCAGAAGGTGCAGTTCAGGCCAGTTTGTATCAGAATTCTCAAAGATCAAATTCTTCATAGAGAGCATATCTAGAACTTAGCTATTGTGAATCTATAGTACTCTGCTCTGTCCCATTTGCCTCCATAATGTTTCACCCCCATCCACTATAACTTTTGCCAGTGCAACCATGTTACAGTGTTAGTACTGTATGTGCCTATTTCCATAGCCTTCAACTGTCACGATTGGAGCCATGAGCAGGCCTGTTCCCATCTTTCCCTTGGCAATGCTTCTGCACCAGTGGGAACTCCCCAGTTGATATTAGAGAAGCTGAAGGCACCACAGACCACAGCATCAGTCTGCCATTTCTTTGATGTTTCTGTTGGCAACTGTCTCTCTCATAAGACAGTGGGTTCCTTGCATTCCTCTAGGGGTGAATGTCTTCTCCTCAGTCTACTGAAAAAAACTTTGGCAATTAAATGGCGGCTCAAACTACCTCAGTATCTGACTTCCCTTGCTGATTTAATGGGGTGAATCTAGAGTAGGTGTGGTCAACTTGTGGCCCTCTGAATGCTTTGGCCTACAATTCCCATCATCCCTCACCACTGGTTAGGGCTAGAGCTGTAGGCCAAAACTTCTGGAGATCCACAAGTTGCCCACCCCTTATCTGTTTTAATTTTTGTATATTGGAATTTTATAATGTATTTTATTGTTTATCATCATCATCATCATCATCATCATCATCATCATCATCATCATCATCATCTATTCTATTATTGTACCTGTGTTATGGGACCCACCTCAATTTTGGTTTTTAATTTTTGAGCATACAAAGCTTTCTCATACTGAGTTGGTCAGTCTTGCCCAGAATTGTCTACTACTACTGGGTGCAGCTCTCCAAGATATGAAGCAGAGGTTTTTGCCACCCTGTCTACCTTCTATTGAGGATGCCAGGGATCAAGCCTGGGCTTTTATACATACAAGGCATGTGCTGTACCTATGCCCCCCTCGTTTTATAAGATAAGAGCCCAAGCATACATAGAGAGATGGAATCCACATCAGTTTTGGCTTTAAAGTTTTGAGCATACACAGTTTTCTTATACAGTAATACCTCGGATTACGAGTAACTCGGTATACGAGCTTCTCGTAAAATGAGCAAAATTTTATCATTTGTTTCGATTTGGAGGACGAGCGTGTCTCGGAACACGAGCCACACGCTATGCCCCCGACTAGCACTTAAAGTGCCAGCTCCCTGGCTTTGCCTAGCCAGTAGGGAGCCCCATGGAGGCGAGGCACAGCCGCTCACTCTGCGGGCGCCTCGCGCTGCTGCGCCGGCTCCCTGCCTGGGAGCCCCATGGAAGTGAGGCCACTCGCTGTGCGGGCGCCTTGCGTCCCTGCGGCGACGCCTTGCACCGCTGCGCTGGCTCCCTGCCCGGGAGCCAGCAAAGCACCCCATGGAGATGAGGCGAGGGAGCCGCGTCGCTCGCTCTGTGTGCGCCTCGCGTCGCGCTGCTGCTTTGCCTGCTTCTTGCCTGGGAGCCGGCAAAGCGGCAGCGCGAGGCACACACAGAGCGAGAAGCCACACCACGCCTCCATTGGAGCCCAATGGAGGCGAGTGAGCGGCCGCTCGCTCTGCCTGCGCCTCGCGCTGCCTCTTTACTCGCCAGGGAGCTGTGTGGAACTTTGCCAGGGAGCTGCGTGGAGGTGTTCCCGCTGCTCCCTGCCTCTTCCAGCGGGGGCTCGCCTCTCTGCGAGCCGCCCGTGCTGCTATCGCCGGTCCCGTCGCGTCCCTTGCTGCTCCGGAAGTGACGCGACGGGAACTGCAGGGTCCCATCGCGTCACTTCTGGGGCAGCAAGGGACGTGACGGGACCGGCGATAGCAGCGCGGGCGGCTCGCCGAGGAGGCGAACCGCCCCTGGAAGAGGCAGAGAGCAGCGGGAACGCCTCCACGCAGTTCCCTAGCAAAGCTCCACGCAGCTCCCTGGCGAGCAAAGCGGCAGCGCGAGGGTCCCGTCGCGTCACTTCCGGGGCAGCAAGGGACGTGACGGGACCAGCGATGGCAGGTAGGGAGCAGCGGGAATGCCTCCATGCAGCTCCCTGGCAGGGAGCTGGCAAAGTGCTTTGCCGGCTCCCTGGCACAGAGGCGCGGCCACTCGCGCTGCGGGCACCTTGCGCGCTGCCGTGCCGCTTCCCTGCCCGGGAGCCGGCATGGCAGCGCGCGAGGCACCTGCAGAGCGAGTGGCTGCGCCGTGCCTGCCCTCCACGCATCATTTAATCACTGCTTTGCAGGCTCCCTCCATGGGGCTCCCTGCCAGGGAACCAGCAAAGCAGTGAGTAAATGGTTGTGGAATGAATCATCTGAGTTCCCATTATTTCTAATGGGAAAACTCGCTTTGATATGCGAGTGTTTTGGATTACAAGCATGGTTCTGGAACGAATTATGCTCATAATCCAAGGTATTACTGTACTGATTTTGGTCAGTCATGTTTAATGACAGAGTGCTACCCAATTAAGTTTATCCTACTATTCAGTTATAGCCACTGATATTTATTTATTTATTTATTTATTTATTTATTTGATACCCAGCCTTTCTTCTTGCATGGAAGAGTACACAGCATTTCCAGGAGTGTACATTAGCAGGGAGACTCCCATCCAGGAACTCACCAGATCAAAGCCTTCTTAGCTTGAATAAAGTAGCTTGCCTCATGTGCCTTTAGACCAAGCCCAGGTCTCCTTTCTTGCCTAATGATGGGTTTCCTATCTTATTTCACAGGTAGCATCCAAAGTAGGGATAAACAAATCAGTCCATGTCACTTTTTCATGTTTCACTCATAAGCCCTTTCTGTTACATTTCTGTATTAATCAGCAGTTTAACCAATACATATGCTTACAGTAAACCCATTGAAATGAGTGGGAACTGGGAAAAATAAGTCTGATTCCCAACCAATGCATTCTTTTCTGAAATTGAGCATTTCTAAACATATGTTCTCTCAAAATACACATTTTAATGTATTTTGATTTATTTTTTGAGCAAAGCTCTGTATTAGAACATTTGGAAAGGATGAATCCAGTGGATAATTAAGTTCTGACCTGTGCATGAGTCTGAGAGGTGTGGATCAGGTCAGTTCCTAACAGAAAGATCAAATTCCCCAAGCACCCTACTCCAAAGGAGATTGCTTCACCATCTACCAGCAGTAGACACGCTCAGTAGCAGTATGACTCTGCCTTATGCTTGGTGAAAATCCAAGAGAATGTCATCCGCAAAGTTTGGGAGAACAGAGAAAACTGTCATGGTTTGGGTATAACTTCAAATCATCATCATCATCATCAGGTAATCACTCGTGACCGAGTAAGATTGTCTTCCAGGATAAAAAAATTTACAAAATTTTTGTAAACTTCAAATAGCTTCAATATGATGGACTAGCTTCACAGAAAGCATTCCTTATCAGGGATGTTGAAGAGTCCTTGGCCTCGAGTCACGAGTCGAGTCACGAGTCTTTGGACCCGAGTCTCGAGTCGAGTCTCGAGTCCAAGGTCCAAAATGGTGACTCGAGTCGAGTCCCGAGTCCCGAGTCACTCTCAAAGCGGCGGCCCATGGAGGGAGCGGGAGGGTCTCCGCGAGAGGAAGAAGAGCTGCCCTTCCTCCCGCGGAGACCCTCCCGCTCCCTCCATGGGCCACTGCCGCCGCCGCCCCCACTTACCATAGGCGGGTCCTTCCCTCGTCCCTGCTCCTGCCGCCGCCGCTTCCACACCAGGGACGCATTAGGAGCCCTCCCTGGGTTTGTAGTTCTCAGGGGCGGCGGGGCGGCCCGATCTCGCTCTTCTGAGCGGCGCGGAGAGTGTTCTCCGTGCCGCTCGAGTTGCCGCCGCCGCCGCCTCCTCCTGCTCACCGCCATCTCCCTCGCCGCCACCCACTCGCAGCAGCCGCCATCGTATGCCGCCGCCATCGTATGCCACTGTATGCCTCTGTTTAAAGCGGCGGCGGCCAAGCGCGCCGGAGCAGGGTCCCGGCGCGTCCTCCCCCTCCCTCCCGCCTCCTTCATTCCACTTGCTCCTGAGCAATCACTTCTTTGGGCTTGCTCAGTGACTGACGGGTTGGCCTCTTCCGACAGGAAGAATAGCCCACCGGCTGCTGAGCAACCAGATCCCTTTCACGGTTGTGGTTTTTTCCTCTCCCTCTAAAGATCTGTGGGTTTCAATTTCATGACATGTTTGCAATGGCTACGTTAGTGTTTCCTTTGTAAAAGAAGGCGGACTTTAAAAAACAATGGATTTGGGAATGTGACGCCCTCTGTGTGTTAGGCAGCTTCGGAGGCCGGACTGCCCCATTCCTGGAAAAGCGGCTCCCGTCACATTCCCCTCGACTGAATGGGCTGATGGCACTTAGAGTCTCGTGGATGTGTGTTCGGGCAGCGGGTTTTCCACAGTGGCACTTAAAAGATCCTGCGTGAAGAATGCAGCCTCATCACTGGGGTGGGGTGAGGGGGGGGAGGCGGGGCCTGCAGAAGTCGGTTCTAAGACGCGAGACCGGCACTGCTCCCTCCTCCGCCGCGCCGGGACCCTGCTCCGGCGCGCTTGGCCGCCGCCGCTCTGTTTAAAGCGGCGGTGGCCAAGCGCGCCGGAGCAGGGTCCCGGCGCGTCACTTCCGCCGCGCCGGGACCCTGCTCCGGCGCGCTTGGCCGCTGCCGCTTTAAATAGAGCGGCGGCGGCCAAGCGCGCCGGAGCAGGGTCCCGGCACGTCACCTCCGCCGTGCCGGGACCCTGCTCTGGCGCGCTTGGCTGCCGCCGCTCTGTTGAAAGTGGCGCCGGCCAAGCGCGCCGGAGCAGGGTCCCGGCGCGTCACTTCCGCCACGCCGGAAGTGATGACGGGACCGGCGCGGGCGGCTGCGGGCAGCGGCGGCGTGATGGCGGCATGGCGTGCGATGGCGGCGGTAGCTGCGAGCGGGTGGCGGCGAGGGAGACAGCGACGGTGGTGACGTGAGTGGCGGCGGTGGTGGAGTCCTTGGGCTCGAGTCCCGAGTCGAGTCTCGAGTCCCATTGAAAAAATTGGGACTCGAGTGGGACTCGAGTCAAAGGGGTGACTCAGTCGGACTCGCGAGTCGAGTCGTCGAGTCCGAGTCCCCATCCCTGTTCCTTATAGCTCAGCCATGTGGCACAACCATAGCTTCAGGGCAATGCATTCTGTTAATATTGTTCTTTCTTTATAAGGTGATCTTTATAATTTGACTCTATACATTTATACTACTGCTTGATGCAATTACTATAAAAGTCTTACAAGGCAATAATCTTCCATAATCTCACCACCGCTGTGTATTTCCCTTAAAAGGATAATGGAATTTCATCATAAAATTATATTGAACTCACCATGTCCTACAGACATATCCCTCCACCCCAAAATAGCTGAGGCTTCAAAGCAGCAGGGAGTTTATTGAAATATGGCACATGCTGTCTCTCTGTTCGGTGAGTATCCATTAAAATCAATTAGTGCCTTTATTTCCATAGAGTCTCCTGGAATCATTTGCTCAAAGTGCACCTCTAAGATTAATATTGCACATTTTTTCAAGTCACTCACAAATGATCATTATTATTACTTACCAAATAATCAGTAATATTCTCATCATATTCAGTTATATGCTTTATCATTCATCAACAGGTTGAAAATCCAAGCAGCTTTGTAATGGCACAAACCACTGTGGCCATAAGATTTCATTGATCTGCTATATTGGAGGCAGCTTGTGGGGAAGCCTGGGACAATTGATTCAAATCATTTCCTGGACAGTGCAGATTTCTCATTTCCCATTATCAGAATTGCATAGTTTGGTTGCAATGCATTCTAGGGATGTGTGGAACATCCTTGACAAATTTTGGTCCATATATATGCTTTCCGCAGAATCTATAGGATGTTTTACTGAAATAGGAGCCTCCACAAACTGACTCAACTACAGAACTAGCAAGGTAGACCATTTTACAGCACACAACCATCACTCTTCTGAGCACAAAAAAAAACACATTTTAATAAGGATTTTCTCTAAAAATAAGCATTGCTTGATGTGTTTTTGAGCCTCAAACCAAGTCAGAACATTCAGGAAGTGTGAAAGCCAATGGGTGTCTATGGGTGTTACACAAACCCTTACCTGGCTCGTGGTTCTCCGCGGCTCATCCTTCCGTGGCGGCAGCGGCCCAATCTCGCTCTTCTGAGCGGCGTGGAGCGTTCTCCGCGCCACTCGCACCGCCGCCGATCGAGCCAATGTCCCCCATTGCATCACATTCAGCTGCTCCAGCACGCTGGACCCCTGCGCTATGTTTTTGGCGGGGGGAACCAGGGCAACAGGGCTTAAACAGCCCTGTTGCCCTGGTTTCCCCCACCAAAAACAAAGTGCGGGGGTCCAGCACGCCGGAGCAGGGTCCCGTTGCGTCACTTCCACCACACCGGAAGTGATGGGACGGGACCAGCATGGACGGCGTGGACGGCTCGCCGCAGAGAGCTGAGCCGAGGAGCCGCCGCCCGCCCGCAGGTAGTTCGGTCCCACTCGCGGCTGCGCGAGCCACTGGTTACATCCCTAAACCTGACTCCTCTCCTAATTGTGAACTGTCATACCTTAACTATCATTTCTCAACTGCTTTTTCCCACCTAGCTAGAATCCCCAGCCAATCAGAATTCAATTTACCTGATCCAGGCCCCATCTAACAATATTCAAAGTGATTGTCTCTCTCCCCACCTTCAGAATGTCACTCAGCAACTACTACACAAGCCTTGACAGAAACAAAACAAGGCCTCAAGCCTTCTCAGATACATCGTAACCTCTCAGAGGCCACACAAAGTACATTACAGAACAACGGTAGTTATATACAGGCATTTCTTCATCGTGTGCAAGACTGGTTGTGCGGCACACCCAGTTCTGTGCTCCCACAGAGGGAAATGGCTGAATGGCTGCCACTGCTGCCCCCCAGCATCTGCTGCCTGAGATGGTTGCCTCATTTTTAAAAAAATAAATTTTATTTAGTTATTATAAACTACATACAAAACTATAAAACAAAAACGTACAACTGGAATAAATCATAAGGTGCACCCCCCACCTGCCTAGGGACCAACTAATATAATTCCATCCCCTTGATCAATTAAATTCCACATACCAAAAATATAACATATTCTGACAAGGCACATTCCCTTTCCCCTTTATTAATACCTCATTTTGCCTAATGGTAGAGCTGGCCCAGCTCTGAACAGTTTTCATAGGTAGCTCCATGTCTAGCACATCTAGCAAAGTTAGCTGTTACATTCTTACTTCTTTATTGCAGGAAATGTTAGGTCTTTTATATGTGTGAAGACTTATAGGTCTTATCACACATCTTAACTTAATCACAGTTAAGATATGTGATTAAAAAAAAGTTTTCATACACTAATGGCTGCTTTCTTGCCCAAACTAAAACATTCAGTGATTAGTTTGCTTAAGGTACACTCACAGCTCAGCAGGTGTTATGTTTTTTTTCCTTCCAAACTCTTCAATGAATGATCTTATGCGTAGTATTAATCCTACATGTTAATCCTACATAGACTAGACCCACTGAAGTGAGTGATACTGAATTCTATGTAGACTGTGTAAAGACTGACCCAATGAAATGAATTAATTTCAGAGGGTCTTCTACTCTACATAGGTGTAACGTGGGATACTACACTATATATTTAAACAGGTAATGAATTGCACATAGTTTCTCTTCTTTTTTTAAGCAAACCTTCCTTTTGCCGGAAGATGATTTCACTTTGCTGCAATTTGATTCATGATTCTCCTGGATGTCAGTGTGGGGTTTCATTATGTGATAGTGAAAAGGTTCCCAGTTGGGGAGAAATTTTGGTGTCAGATACAGTTTTTAAATGAAGTCTGCACAGTTCATTATTGGGATGCACAGAAATGCGGTAATTATGAGAGAAATAGCATCCTGGAAGACTTATTATGTAGTCAGAAAGGGAAAGAGAAAAGGCAATCACTGTTCATCCCCTTGAGTAGTAGCAGATGTCTAAATCCATAAGAGCCCCATCCAAAGAAATGTCTTCAAACAACTGAGTGCTATAGCACTGGTGTCCAAGTAGAGGCACTGAAATTCCTCCAACATTTTTCTGGCTTTCCTGCTTAATCGTTACTGATAAACCTATTATTTGCCACATTTGTTTGCACCAAGACTAGGCAATCTGGTGCCCTCCAGATATTTTGGACTACAATTCACATATGCCCAAGCCAGCATGGCCAATGGTGAGGGATTATGGGAATTGTAGAGCACCAGGTTCAGGTTGCCTACCCCTGGTTTACACACCAGGGCCATGTGTAAATTAGGATTGTTTGGGTATTTGAACCTGCAGATTTCAGTATAAATTGACTTGGTCTACATCTCCTGGATTCACCTACAGATCAGAACTTAGTAAAGGCTTTCACACTTTCTGAATGTTTGGATGCAGTTTTCAGCTTTCAAAGGAAGTATCAGAATATATTTTTAAAAAGTGTATTTTGAGAGAAAGTACATTTAAAAGTATCTATTTAGATGCACATTTTAGTTTGGTGCAGAATTTTTATTTTAAAAACATTTGCAGATTATTCCAGAAACAGAACAGAACAGTTTTCTGGGTAAATACATGTGACAGTGACTCAGACAAGAACAGCCTTCCCTGTGACCTGGTGCCCTGCAGACATCTTGGACTACAACTCCCAGCATTCCTGACCATTGGCCATGTTGGCTGATGCTGATGGAAACTGAAGTCCACAACACCTATACGTCGGAGAAGGCTGGACTAGAAATAGACTGATTCACCCATCCCTATTAGAGATGGAAGTTCGCGAGCTGACTCAACTTGCACAACAGCTAGTCAACACCAGTACAGGGCTAACAAACTGGAATCTGGGGGGCCCTATCAGATTCCTCATACATCCCTAAATACTCATAGGAAGAACTTTTGCATCACCTGAAGCCCATTCACACAATGCTTTTCAGAGCAGTCTGCTCTCACATTCATTGTGATTCATCAAGCAATGAGAGATAAAGTGATGTTCATGCATGTGTGAATCAGCCCTTACTAATGTGACACTGCTGATTTTTAATTAACATATAATTTTAATATATATTTTATAAACTTTTCACTTTTCAAATTAAAAAGGCTAGGGGATTAAGCAGTGTGTTTAGACTTTCAGAAGAGAAACACAATTAAGCACTTGGGGGAATAGTCAAATGAGTCTTGGCGCTTGGCAGTTTCATGGTGCTAATGTCCCTGTTGCCAAATCAATCCCGCCTTGAAGGGGTTTGGAATGGGATCAAATATTTTAAAGCAAATCCTGTCCATTTCCCTACAACAACTGATTTTCGACATGCTAACCAAATGGGGCATAAAATCCGAGCTATCATTTCCCTTTGTGGATTTCCTATTGTGGTTGACAGTCATATGAATTATTTATTTTGCTCCAAAATTGAGGAACCAAGTGTATTCACACATGTCTAATAAGTACTATTGAATTAATTTGATTTCCAATTATTAAACACATTGTTGAAGGATACAGAGCCATCACAATCTCAATGCAAATTTTACGGGTGGAATTTTGAACCCCTTACAAACAACTGCAAAACTAAGCTTGGATGAGATTAAACATGAATTTTTAGATCTCTTAAGAATGATTGTCACTGTTGAGTTTCACCATAGTTAACACACACACACACACACACACACACACATTATCATCTCAAGATCTTCATTTCAGACAGAATATTTTAAATAGCCCAAGTACATTTTTTGGATAGTACTGAGTGACATATCCTAGCATCTCATAGATTAATCCCAATTCCTCTTTCAAAGAGGTCTTAATCATATCAAATAGATGAGATCAGCATGGCCAAAGATGATCATAGGTTCAATTATATGTTTTTATCTATATCAGGACTGGGCAAATCATTTTGGCCTACAACTCTCATGATCCCTCATTTGAAGGGTCCCAAGTTGCCCACCATACTAGGGCATCAGAGTGGTAAGAAACCCCAAACCACTTCTCATGGCTGACTAGCCTAGGAGATCTGAATGAGACAGCCCTCCCACCACCAGACACTGATGGCTTTGACCCCTAAGGCTTAGCAGCTCAGATATAGGGGTGGGGGGAAATGCATACTTAATTTCACACTTTTGAACCAATGTACAAACCAAAATTGGTGATCCTGGAAAATTCACAGTTCTCCAAATTTTGCAATGGAGCTCTTCAATTTTAAAAAAATACATATACTATACATATATTTATATTACTGAAAATAAAGTTCAATATGCATTATACTGAGGGAAATGCTTGGGGAAATGTGTATATTAGGGGGAAAGGGCATACAAAAATGCATGTGTTATGAGAAATGCACACAAAAATGCTAATGAATTTTTATACATACTTTTAAAAAAAGTTCAGGATGAATCAAGCTTTCAAACACTGGAAAAATTAGGAACAGAGAGAAACCAAAACTGAAAGATGTTACCATCCCTACCAGAGATTGGTGCCATCATTGGCAAGAAAGATTTCTTTCCTTTTTTCTTCTTCTTTTTTTTAATCTTACTACAGAAGTGCAATTTTGATTTGCTGTTGTTGTTTGCTTTAAATATTATATATAGTGACAACACATTGATGTGATTCATTACCAACCTTCCAAAATCTGAACTGATGGCTCCTTGTTTCTAATCAATTCCTCAAGCTCGTCTTTGTGATGCCTACCACCCATTTCACTTCATGGAGGACAGCCCAGACAAGACAGGACAGGAAAAAAGCTTTGAAAGAGAATTTATTATCAAGATCCAGTAGCTGGTTCTGCCCTCCTCACCCCACCCCCCACATTTAAGGAACATTGAATTGCAGATGATGTGATTTAAAAAGCAAGCACAGACCCCCATAGATCCTGAGAAGTCCCCATGTCTTATGTGTGACACCCTTGCTGAAAAGTGAGTACATTGCCATTTTCACTGGCAAGTTGGGGGGGGGGGAGAAAATAGAAAACAAACAATAAAGAGGGCATAAAAATACAACCAACAGGGCTCTGTGCACTTTGAAAAGACTTGAAAACACTTCAGCAACTGTTTTTTTTTCTTCAGTTTACTAGTTTCTCATATCCCAAACTGCACAGCAAAAATAAACAAGGATTCAAGACATCATAATTAGAAAAAATATGACATAGCAAGGATGTGTCAAAGATGACACAGCAAAGATGTGAAGAAGGCATCGAAGTTAGAAAAGCACAATGCCTTGGAGGAGCAGCCTGCCCCAAGCTGGTGTCCTCCAGAGGTGTTTGGATTATATGACCCCTGTCAATCCCAGCCTACATGGCTAGGTTGGGCTGATGGGGGTTCTGCCACCCAACACATCTGGAAGATGCTGGGTTGAGGAAGACAGTTTTAGAGGCCTTGCTTCAGATATCACACTACAATAAGTGCTCCTCTTTCCCAAGTGCATCCCCACGTTTGAGGGTGGGCCCTGGCGAACCATCTTCTGTGTGTGTGCTGACCTGTTCTTGGAGCTGGTGGCAGGTAGCACTGGGCAGTAGTTGCTGGGCTGCGATATACACTAAGCAGCAGCTAGCCATCCACTTTATTTATTGATTCTTAATTAATATAGAAAATCATATCCCGTCCTTCTATTACCCATGTGCCACTTAGGGTGGCTCACAACAATTCAAAACCACACTACATTATGGCCTATTTACATGTAATGACAACAGGTTGAGTATGGGTTGTTGAGTTGTTGAACTGTGGGTTGTCATTACATGTGAACCCTGCACTATGGTTTTACTATGGATTGTTAACCACAAATAATCCAGAGTTCACAGCCCAACGACAAACCATGGCTCCTCTTCCTGGGTTGTTCATGATTAGCAAAGCCATAGTGCAGGGTTCACACATAACCAATGATTCAACAACAGCCTGTGATGACAACCCATGCTCAAACCATACTCTGGGTTGTTGTTACATGTGAACCAGGCCTATGTCAGGTACATTGTGGGTTGGGGGGAATGGCAGGCGGTTCCCAGATCCAGCTGCCAAGGCACAGCATCAGCACTGGGTCTTGCTGGGGCAATGAAGCCCTGGCAACTATGTGAGGGTGCTGAGTGATGCTGACCCTGATCATACCACCAACTTGAAAATAGAGAATTATGTTATCTTAGTGGTTCTGGGACATAACACATTAAAATGTGCATTGCATTATTTTTTTTTTTGTCGCCTTCTGGGAGATTGAGCTGGTATTCAAACAGCAAATGTGGAATTATGTCTTGAAATATTATGCTGATCTCTCAATATTCATAGAAAACAAAATAGAGAGTGCTGGGTTTAAGCCAAAAATCTCATTTTACTCATTAATGGGGTGGGGTGACATGTTTTAATAAGGGGTAGTAGATACATTTCTGTTGTTATTTCTTAGATGCCTTTCTCAAAAAAGACTCAAGGCGACTTACAGCAAAATTAAAACCAAAAATTTAGAACAGCTAAAAACTTTCCAGTAAAATACAACTGCCCCATAAAATAACTAAAACATCTGTCTACCATAAACAAACCAACTGATGCATTAAACAGCCCATCATATGCCACCAATGCCAGGGAATAGAATACAGTGTCTTAACCTTGTTGCCTGATACATATGTTGCTTTATACAAGACAACATATTCAACACAGTTTTAATTCTCTTTATACTTTTCTGAAAGTTCTTTGGCTCCATTCATTCCTAGAATAGCAACCTCACTTAAAGCAAACAGACCCCTTCCAAACTGATCTTTGGAACAGCTATGTACATGAAAGAGCCACAAACACTTCCCCCTTCTATTGCTATGACTACTGTGGGAAAAGCTTCATCCATTAAAGACACTTTGTATCCATGAAGTGATTCCCCTTTGGTGTTTTAATTAAATAAAGGAGGTTAATTGCTGTGGAAACGACTTGACAGGGCACACTCAGCACAAGTCTTCAGAAAGTTTGGTGGATCTGACCTGAATAATTAGCTCAGCACACTTCTGCCTCTGACCTGAACTTGTTTAAACACTAGAATCTAATGGGACAGACAAATATTACTCTGTTCTTGCACTCCTGTTTGTTTGAAGTTCCTGCTCCCTTTGTTTCAAATAGCAGAGCCTGCAAATTGTTGCTACTTCTCTAGCCCTGGTCAGTAATCAGATTGGCCAGTCAACCCAAGCACTGGATAACTTATTTATTATATTTCTGAACTTATTTATTTATTATATTTCTGAAGTGCCAATCTGGCCGGTGACCCGGCCACTCTGGGCGATGTACATAAAAAATACAATAATACAAAATATAAAATACAATTTCATTAAAATCCTAACCCACCCCATATTCCCGCCTGAAAAGCCATGTTTTTAATGCACGGTGGAAGCTCATCAAGGTCAAGGAGGGGGCATGAGGTCACTCACAGTCCTACAGTGGATTATGAGGTCACTCCCAGTCCTACAGTGGTAGATTTTGAAGTGCAGGCATTCATCCTGACAGTGCCCATAGCCACTCCTCCAAGGAGAGTCCAAACTTGCAGGCAGCTCTTTTGATCCATGTGAGGGATCGGTGGGGCTCGTGGTCTGGCTCCCATCAGACCCCTCGCTGGGTCACGAGAGTGCCCTCCCAACCATTGGGCTCATTGATACTGGCTATGCTGGGGCAGCTGTGCCTGTGGCCAGCAGTGGCATGAATGAATGACAGCACTAGCTGACACGCTCCTGGCTCATGCTGTAATTGGGTCCACCTGGAAGAGGGCGGGGTTGAGGAGGAGGATAGGAAATGCGGGCAGGAACTGGATAAAAACCGGGGGGAAGAAGATAGTGGGCAGGAGGTGGAGAAGAGACAAGGAGACAAATAGAGATACAGACAAAGAGAGGTAGAAGCAAGACAGGAAGGAAGAACAGCTTCTTACATGGGAAGCACCAACCTCTGTTCCTCTATACTCTTGTCAGGAACCACTTAATTTGTTGGGGAGAGAAGAGACTTACCCCTCTTTCTACATTGCCCCTTTAAGAGCAAACTCCAAAGAGGTGACAAGGAGTCGGTGTTTTCTTGAGGAAAGGTACCAGGGAGAAATACCAGAGAAGGACTTGGCAGCTGTGGGCATTGTTTCTCTGTGTGCACTTGGCACAGACAAACCACAGATGGATTACTTACCTGCCTGGTGTCGGTCCATGCCATAAGTGAAGGTGGAGAGAATTTTCATAATGAATGAGCTATTCCCCAATTGTTTCATGTTCTGCTTGGAGACTATCAGTGTTGTAACTAGGACAGCATTTCTTAAGAAACTTTTTAGTTAAAGCATATTCCTAGCTATGGTGTCTCTGAAGAAGTCAATGGATCAGGGAGTGATGTGCCTTTGCCACAAGATACACTCACAATCCATATCAACAAACCAGCTCTAGTTTTCATCTCCACCAGAAGCAGGTATTTTGTAAAGCTAATGGGACTTCATTGCCCTTTCGAGACCAAGCCACCCCCCAAATACTTTGCATTACGACAGGGAACAATATATTGTTGCTGGGAAAATTCAATCCTCCCCCAGCTACTGTGAAGCACAGAGGGAACAAGGGATTCTGAGGGGGATGGCAGATGATATCAGGATCCCTGCTGAAAGTGTCAGTACTGCATCCCTGTAAGCCCTGGCTCCACTACACCACTGATCACGCCGCTTCATATCTCCCCTACTCTCCTCCATCACCTAAGACATGGCTGGCTGGGCAACCTGTGGCTGGAGGGCTGCACATCATGGCCCTCATGCCAATTTCATGTGGCCCTTGTCCTTTTTTAATTCAAGATGGGGGAGCCAATGAGGGGTTGAGGGGTAAAGGGGAAAAAGCAACATGGATGGATGTGGCGTAACCCCACAATTCAGTTCCCTGGTGTATGTCTGCATTAGTATGTTTAGGGAGTATAGAATGTTGAACTGAGTGGGTGTGGTTTGTGATGATGTCTTGGAAAGGGTGGGGGGAGGAGTACATAAGGAGTGTTTGAGTGATGTCAGAGTTAGTTGAGTGTTGAGTTAGTGTGTTATGGGAGAGTGTTTGGAATGTGGGGAGAGTTGGGAGTCGGGGAGTTAGGTTAGTTGGATTATTCGTGTCTTGTCAGGAGTTTTGAGAGAAACTAGTGCTTGTATGAGGAGTAAAAGTATTTAGAATTATAGGGACTTAGGTTAATTACAAAGTGTTTGGGGTAGGCAGGTTTAAAGTTATTTTCTGGAACTAAGATTTTGAGAATTAAAATAAACTTATTTTTATTTTGTTTGCTACCCAAATCCTACGTGTCAGCTTGGTGTTATTAACCTGCATTACTTTTAAATCTACACACACACACACACCTTTGTACCCACAGTATCATAAATTTAAGCTAGATCCTTAATAACCAGTATTAATCTTTTCCCTCATTAGTAGGGGAAAGGTTTCATTTGACCCTCCCCTCAGGTTTTTTAAGTGTTGATGGTTAGCCTGAGAAGGGTTTATGCGCCTGGTTCTGAAGTATAGGGGCTGTGTCATCGCAATGGAGCAGGGATGTACTGATGCTGGGAAGTCCGGCTTGTTTGAGTTCGACGGACTTCCTGCCTGATTCCGATCCAGTGATCGGAAGCAGGCCAAGTCGGGGGTTTTCCACAGATTTCCATCTCTAAGATGGGTCTGCAGCTTGTGCATTTTTAAAAAACGCTAAGGAAATTTGCACAAATTGTGTAAAGTTATGCAATTTGCATAACTATACACAATTTGCGTAAATCAGGGTATTTTGTATGTTTTGCTAAAATGAGTACCCAAAAAGCATGTAGATCTAGTGTGATTTGCATAAAATTGGTCAAGAGAGAGCCAGTGTGGTGTAGTGGTTAGAGTGTTGGCTCAGAAAATCCGGGTTCTAGTCCCCACTGGGCCATGAAGCTCACTGGGTGACTTTGGGCCAGTCACTAACTCTCAACCTAACCTACCTCACAGGGTTGTTGCAAGGATAAAGTGGAGAGGAGGAGGATCATGTAAGCCACCTTGGGTTCCTTGCAGAAAAAAGGGCGGGATAAAAATACAATAAATAAATAGATTTTATGCTAATCACACTAGATCCACATACTTTTTGGGTGCTTATTTGTGCAAAATATGCAAAATATCCCAATTTATGCAAATTGTGTATAGTTATGCAAATTGTGAAACTTTGCACAAATTGCATAACTTTATACAATTTGCACAAATGCCCTTAGCGGGTTTTTTTTTTTAAACAGTGCAAACTGTGGCCCATCTTAGAGATGGAAGTCTGTGAGCTGGCTCGACTCGCATCATAGCAAGTCGGCGGGGCAGGCAAACCAGACGGCCGAATCATGAAAATCCATCGGATTCCTCACACAGCTAGGGATGTAACCGCTCGCCTTGAGCAGGCGTAGCGGTCCGAAATTGGCCCCGCTCACGCCCGCCCGAAGCGAGCTGGCCTTAATGGGTCCCGGGCCCTGCTCGCCAGTCTGCACTGGTCCCGTCGCGTCACTTCCGGCGGGCCAGAAGTGACGTGCCGGGACCCTGCGCCGGCGTGCTGGGACCCCGTGCTGTGGCTTTTCCGTAGAAAGCAGGGCAACAGGGCTGTTTTCAGCCCTGTTGCCCTGGTTTCTACAGAAAAGCCGCAGCGTGGGGTCCTGTCGCGGCTGGCGCAGGCAGCTCGAGCGGCACGGAGAATCGCTCTGCGCCGCTGAGAATCGAGTTATATCAAGAATCGAGTGGCACGGAGAATCGCGGAGAGGCGAGGCAAGGCAAGGTGGGGCAGGGCCCCCCCAGGTATGTGAACACCCCTACCCTTAACAAATAAAGGTTTCCTCACCCCTGATCTAAGAGACATGGGGCATGAGAGTGACAAGCATGGCTCTTAGCACCACACCACCTTTTTATACTAAGGAGCAGAGGCTGGTGTAACGGCAAGCGCAACGGCAACAGGACTGGTGGCCAAACTTTCGAACTAGCTTAATCTCATGCTGGCTCAGTTGAAACAGGGGTTAATATTTCCAACCCCTTGTAAACCTTCCTCTGTGGAATGCCATGAAATGAAAACTACTGGTGGAAACTTTTGCTGGCTTAGCAGAGGCTAAGCTGAGGAAGTGTTAATCATGACTGGGAAAGGAAGGCTAAATACTTGGACAAGCATGTGGTTGCTGAACCAGCACACATGTGACTCAAGATATAATCCACCAGTTTGAAGTATATTTATTATCATCATTATTAGCCACTCTTCATACTATTTCTCCTAGGGGGGTGTACAGTGTATAATTAAAGCAGAACAACAATAAAATATACTATACATTTAAAATCAATAAATATAGTAATGAGCATATCATTTTATTCAATATTTAATGAGCCAAAATTTCTCACAAGAAATCTTCTCTCTGCCCTCCCCCCCCATAAACTATTCTAGGAATAAGTGAAGCAACATTTTAAAGGGAGGTGGAAGAACCTTCTGAGAGCCCACTAGCAGCTCTCAACAATTTTTATTCCCAAAGTGAGAAAAAATGGCATCCAATGTTGTTGAATGCGAAGGAAAAGTATTATCTTTTGGATGCTACCTAATACAAGGAAACAGGAAGTGCAAGTAACTTGTACTTCCTGTTCTTGCTTCCTTACTAAATTTAATTTGGGACATATATTTACTTCCTTTGTCAACAGATACCAAACCTTAGGTACAGTATTCTTACAGTTTCTATGCCTGTTAATTTCCAGGGTTTTTGTTTTTGTTTTTACATCGTTCTTTTTTGTTCTGTTGTTACCAGGTATCTCTACTGCATTTAAATATTAATGTCTATATTACAAATTTGCTTCATCTTGACTTCCACAGACTTATACTGTATCAGCGCACAAATACAACTATTTAAAAACAAACAAACACCTGATGTCTTTTTGTATTATTGATCATCTGTGTCTCTCTCTGTGTGTGAAAAATGAACTGCTCAAACTGGAAGTGTGTGTAAGTGCACTCTGGATGCTGTTACTGCTAAGCGAAGCAGGGAAACAAGTTGCTCAAACAGAAACTGGCTCAAAAATGTTCCGGCTCCTTGAATCTACACTTATTATATCCTTGAGTGCCCTCATTCACCAGGAAACTCTGCATAATGATGTCTACAAGTGCAACAAAGACAAAACAAACATCATCTCCCTGGCACATGCTAAAATTGCATAATAGCTCCTTTCCGGTGTCCCACACAAGAAGATCATTTATTTATTTTATTTATTTATTATATTTATACCCCGCCTTTTTTCCTGAAAGGAACCCAAGGCGGCTTACATAATCCTCCTCCTCCTCTCCATTTTACCCTCACAACAACCCTGTGAGGTAGGTTAGGCTGAGAGTCAGTGACTGGCCCAAAGTCACCCAGTAAGTTTCATGGCTGAGCGGGGATTTGAACCCGGATCTCCCGAGTCCCAGTCCAACACTCTAACCACTATGCCACACTGGCTCTAATTACTTTCTTATGTCTGGTATATTCACCCGCCTGTTATCTACTCCTCTTTCTTGGGAGAGATCACCCATTAATGGGAAGAATATTAGGCAGTCTGTTCTTTTCACTCTGCCCAGGAAACGAGTAATTATAAAACATGAGAAACAATGGTTTACAGCACAATTCTATGCATGCCTATGCAGAAGTAAGCCCCACTGAGTTCAGTGGGGCTGACTTCAAGGTCAGTGTGAATCAGACTACAGCTTAAGTAGAGATTTGTGCGGAGCTCGATTGGGGGGGTGGAAGTCCAGCGAATTCACTGGGCTCGACCCCCCGAGCTCTGCTCACCATACCTGCTTCTCTGGCTTGACTCGTGTTCTCGTGAGGTGAGCCAGGGAAGTGACTTCCGGGTTCCCCGGCACTACATTGTTTACATAGAAAATGGCGTAAGATACGTTGAAAATGGCTGTGATTTGAGGAAGTTACACAAATCGCAGCCGTTTTTAACGTATCTTATGCCATTTTCTACATAAACAACGTTGCGCCGGGAACCTGGAAGTCCGGCAAGCACTTCGGCTGGTGCTCACTTTCAGCCCAGCTTGGCAGGCACGGCAGCAGTCTTCACAAGTTGGGCACAAGTTGGGTGGTGGGCGGATCGCCCACCCCTAAATTAAGTCACATTGATCACTGTACTGGAATGTAAAGACTGATGTTTGAAAATGCTAGGGATGGATACCTGTCCCGGATCAACCTATAAAGTCAGATTACTTTCCCAAAGCTTGAGAAATAGTGTGGCTTATTTCTAAGCCAATCTGATTTTGGAAATAAACTAAGTACAAAATTTGATCTCATTCCCCCCCCCACCATAGCCACCCACCCATCAACTACCCTTTAAAACCCACTTACTTGATTGCATCAGCAGTGATTCTCTGACAGAGGAGAGAGAAGGATGAGAACCTCCCTCCCTCTCTGGTGGTTGGGCCTCTGTCTCCTCTTTTGCAGTTTTATGAAAGCCCCTCAGTGGCCCTTGGGAAATGTAGTTTCCCCCAAGCCCATGGAGTGGTCATATCTCTTGGGGAAACAACATTTCTGAAGGTCCACTGGAGGACTTTCACCCAAATGTGTTTTGCTGGAGGGAGAGAGAGAGAAGGGAGGGAGAGATTGTCCTCCTTGTCTCAGTGGATGGTGCAAACCCTGCTGCTACCTGCTGATAAGTTAAGTTTAAAGGGAATAGGGAAGGTTTGGCATCCAGGCCGTAAAAGAATTCAGGACTGCTAATGCTTCCCCCTTGTTATCTGAGTCCTGGAAGTATTTGTCTCTAGTCAGGGCTAAACTGCAGTTATGAGCACTTGTCCCATCGACCAGACCTGGAGTAGCAGTCCTTTGCTAGAGCTGAGGGCTGTAAGGGGAGACACCTAGGTTCCTAGTGGTTATACCAGTGAAAATTTTTCATAAAACCAATGTAATGATTTCATCCTGCAGCTAAGCATAGGGTGGATGTTGGAGCCTGAGTACACACAGTCCTTGGCCATTTTCCCAGTTTCAGACCATGAGATTCTGGGTCCAAACCCATGCGTTCCCATGACAGAAGTTTCATTTTTCCTTTGCATTAATTAGTTGGCTGGATAAAAGCAACTACATCAGCTCTAAAATGTATTCAACTCAGTGTTGAAACATATGATCAATGGCTGGAACTATGTATGTATCTGCAAACAGAGAACTAAATGTTTGAATTTCTAAATATAAATGCAATAATATATTAAAAGAAATTTGCTCATACCAACTTACTACATTAGGGAGAAGGCTAGAGAAGAGCCCTTTCCCATATATGCTAGTTTTGCTTGTGCAGAGAGCTTTTTAGATAGAACAGTAAAATATTCAACCCCCACTTGGAGGCTGAAGTGGTATGACCCTGCAGCTGTTTCATCATGTGAATTTTCTGATTGTGTCCTTCTTCCACTCAGGTTTAATACTGATAAGGTTTTAGGCCTCCATGGTGCTCTGTACTTGATTCAGAAAGGAACGTCAGGGTCATTTCACACCTTAGTATTAGCCAGGTATATAACCTATCCATTGAAAGGTACTGCATTTCAGTGCTTTTCATTGCATGTGAAAGTTGTTTCGGTGGTGAGAGATCTCTGATGGCTGATTCCACCATGGTCATCACTACTCAATGCTACAATTAATGGGTTTGATCCAGCTCAGTGTGTACAGGAGTGCAATCCTATTCACAACTACTGGGAAGTAGGGATGTCAGAGAAATGCACAATAGATTTAAATGAGATTGGATTTCAGTGAATCCAACCTGTAGGTTCTGCAACAAGAGCAGACTGGCTTTTTCCAAGTTGTGCAGATTTGTGGACCATTTTTTTTAACCGGGGGGGGGGGGGGAGATTTCTGCATGTGCACACTTACGCACTTGCAAATGAGTGAAATTCTCATACAAAAAAACTGTTTCCATCCATGAGTGGATGATGGAATGAAAGACTCCTGATAATCCATGCAACAAAGACAGAAAGGATTGAACAAAATCTGTACATCCCTACTGGAAAGGAAGTCCCATTGAGTTCAATGGGACTTCCTCCCAGGTAAGTGTGCATATGATTGCAACCTTAGGCATATTTAGAAAACAGCCATTGAAATCAGTGGGTCAAGTTAGTCATAAAGTCCCATTGATTTCAGAGGGTCTGCTCACTAAGTCTGGATCCAGCCCAATGGCTAACAATATTTTAATTGTACATCGCCCAGGGTGGCCGGGTGACTGGCCAGATGGGCGATTAATAAATATAATAAATAAATAAATAAATAAATAAAATCATGCATGTGTGAACCAGCCCTGATTGACTTATGGAATTTATCACCTTGGAACTCCAAGATTTTCAGAAGAACCAAAAATAGTTCTCAGAGAGCAGAACCCCCCAAAACAGCTGAATGAGGACTAAGCATTCTCAGTGGGCACAGAAAGCTGACTGTCTGTTGGGGGAGGGGAAATGGGAAACAGGGGCGGGGATGAAATGGAGTATCCTGAACAGGGGCATGCCACACAGCAACATTTCATTGTGGGTTTCACTTTTATTAATGTAATTCCCAGGGATGGGGACTCGGACTCGAGGACTCGACTCGTGAGTCGGACTGAGTCCCCCCTCTGACTCGACTCGGACTCGAGTCCCAATATTTTTAATGGGACTCGAGACTCGACTCGGGACTTGAGACCAAGGACTTGTCAACATCCCTGGGCTGTTGACGAGTCTTCTGGCTGTGCCAGAAGCGCGATCACCGGTGAAGAGTGCATGGAAGCGAGGAGCGCCGCTGCTCGGCTACTATGGACAGCTACCAGGAGCGCAGCCCCAACGATGTGTTGAGATTTATTTTGATGTGTTGTTGTGGGGGGTTAGGGTCAGACATTTTGGGTTTGGCTGCCTCTGCCTGCCTGTTTGGGGTTTCCTGCCTCCTCTGCCTGCCTGGTCTCTTCTTAACCAGTTCCACAGTTTGAATTGTCCAAGACAAAGGCCCCTGCCTGCCTGCTTTGGGGTTCCCTGCCTCCTCTGCCTGCCTGGTTATTTTGGGTTTGTCTGTCTAGTCTGTTCTTGCCAAAATCAGTTGCAGAGTTTTGAAATAAAAAGGCACACTTGTGCCTAGAATTTATTTAAGCCACACATCTGAAGTAGCCTTATTTTGTTGGGGGGAAACCCCATTGATTTTAATAGGGACTCGTGGAGTCAGTTTTGGGAGTGACTCAGGACTCGTGACTCGTGAGTCACCATTTTGGACCAAGGACTCGGACTCGAGACTCGGGTCCAAAGACTCGTGACTCGACTCGAGACTCGAGACCAAGGACTCTTCAACATCCTTGGTAATTCCCTAGCATTTACGGTGTAGACCAGGGCTCTCCAACCTTGGGTCCCCAGATGTTGCTG
Source organism: Shinisaurus crocodilurus (assembly GCA_021292165.1). Classification (NCBI taxonomy): domain Eukaryota; kingdom Metazoa; phylum Chordata; class Lepidosauria; order Squamata; family Shinisauridae; genus Shinisaurus; species Shinisaurus crocodilurus. Next base: position 94,869,180 of record CM037876.1, read on the forward strand.
GACTACAGCTCCCAGAATCCCTTGCCATTAGCCATGCTGGCTAGATATGCTGGGAGCTGTAGGCCAGCAACATCTGGGGACCCAAGGTTGGAGAGCCCTGCCTGGTGTAGGCAGTTTGGATGATTGAAATAAAGTCTCAAGTCTTTATTGCACCACCACTCCGATATAAGGTTATCTTCACCTGTACGCTCAGATATTTTTTTAAATTTTTTTTTTCAATCTCCTGTGTACTTGGGATTCGATTGGGATGATAAGCCACCATTTGCTGCTGTATGCATATGTGGATTCATCTGCCTGAGAACAGATGCACGCTGTGAGGACTGGGCCTTCAAGATAAATCTGCTTATTAGCTGCATGCTGCGCGAGCCACTGCCGTGATAGCGCCAGAGTTAAGACCACAGTTTCAAAAAGCACACGCTACAAATTGGAATGTATTCATCCTTCAAATGCCAACACTACTGTCTCATCTCATTAGGAATTTAGAAAGTTTACGCTAGTACTTTATCAATAAGTGCAGGGGGATTTGCATGAAATGGTGTTCCGAGGTGCTGTCAAAAATGTCATTATTCTCAGTTTCACCATATCCAAGAGGCTGCCGTGTGGAAAATACGAAGTTGCAAAATAAATCTAATGCTCTATGGCTTAATTTGGTTGCTTTCTGGGAGTGATCCCAAAATACAGTTGGAGGAGAGTACATGTTTAGATCACTGATGGTACTAATCCTGAGAATCTCTTTCCTCACCTGACCAGAGTCTGTCAACTCTGCAGACTGGGGGGTCTGTCTCTTGTTTTGCCATCTAAAATGCCCTGATACATACTGAAACGCTAAATAACATGAACACAGTGCAATCCTATATATGCCTATGCAAGTGTAAGACCCATTGCGTTCAATGGGGCACACTCCCAAGTCAGTGGGTACAGCAGTCTTAGAGAACAATCCTATGGTGGGTGTCCCAGGGACCATAAGATGGCTCTTATTTCCTCCTCGGAGGAAGTGGGAGTTGGAGATCTGACCCGTGCCTGACCCCGCCCCTCGAAGCCAGCATAAAAGAGCCACACTGGCTGCTTCTCCAAGATCAGAAAACTGACCTCAGGGAGGGGGAAGGGGGCATTCCTGTGGGCGGGGATTGGAAGAGACTGGAGAGGCCAGGATACAATTCATCCAGAGCCGCCTCCAGCCTCCTTTCCTCCCCCTCTGAAGCATCCACACTAGATGGGCTGAAAAGCCTATCTAGCAAAGATCAGAGGATGGGGAGGCAAAGATCACTTCCACTCCACCTGCCCTGCTGCCTTCAGCCCAGCAGGACATAGGAATCTCAGAAGCCTCCTTAGCTGTAGTAAAGTAGTACTCTGTCACAAGCAATCTGTTCTTTTGCCGTATTTAGGAATATCCTTTAGAACTAGCCTACACAACATCAGTAGGGTTGAAAGCCATCTATCCATCATTTTACTGGATTGTTGATTCAAAAGCTTTGCATGTAATAAGCAGAAATCTTATTACAGGCAAGTTTTGTGAAGGCAAACCTGTCCAAACAAACTGCAACCAGTCTTGCCTTCAGTTTCATGGATAAGTGGGGCTGGGCCTTTGCGAGGGGGCGGGAGTTCTAGCTGCCATGCAGAGCTATAGAAAGTACATTTTCTCAAACCTGTCCTTAATAAGGATAACCGGTAGAGATGGGAGAATCAGCAAGAGTCAAGCTCATTGGGGTTCTCCAGTTTCCACCTCAAAGTTCAGTTTGCCTTGTTCCTGTATGCGAGTTTTCTTCTTTTTTTCTGAATGAGAAAAGTACACATTTGATTTGGTATGCATTTTTTTAAAGCAGTGCACCCAAATGCGTAGCTTCATTCCATCGACTAAAGCGTGAAAATGTGTATCCCCCCCAAAAAAATACACATTTTAAAGGTGCTCATTTTTCTAGCAAATGCATTTTTCAAACATGATCACAACCTCAGAAATATATGAGCTTTGGCCAAGGAATGTGCTACAGTTTATGGTTGCAGTTGCAAACGGGACATGTTCCAATGCTTAATGAACTGGAGCAAAGTTCCAGGACATCCCTAAAAGTGGTCATGTATAATTATAATGCATAACTGGGGATATATGAATCAGCAAAACTCAAGCTTGTAGAAGTTTGCCAAATTCCATCTCAAAATCGTTCTGACTTGAGCCCGTATCAGATTGTAGGCTTTGTTTTCTTCTCTTTGCATGTAAATCTGTATGTATTTTTTCCAAAACTATGCATTCATTGTGTGTGGCTTTGAAATGTATGCATTTTTCTACCATTGCAAATGTTTTTGTGCACATTTTTCAAAAATACATATTTTTTAATGTACAATTTTCAAATGTACACATGCTGTTGCACACATTTTTTTCTGTCCACAAATCACATTGCAATTTGCAAGCTCAGAAATGTATGGTCTTCAACTGCAGATTGTGTCTGAATCCATGTTCGGTCCAGAAGGTGCAAACTGGGTAAAAAATCCTAATCCAAAATGAAATGGAATGAGTTTCTCATGCATCCCTAAACATGTTATTTTGCCACAAACACTTTGTAAACTGAAAGTGATGGATACAGGATAATGGCCACTCTGCATTACGGATCAGTTTTCTAAGTCTACATTTAATGACAACAATAATCAAAGGATGGCTCTAGATACTCATGATAATGGGTAGCGTGTGTGTCCCCTAACAGAGAACCCGCAATGATCTGCCCATTCTGCCTCCTGTAGTAACAACTAACCCTCCAGTGTCTTTCTCATTTTGCCGCACTACCATGGTGAAGGATCACACTGTGAGTGACCAATTTGAGAGCTTAAAAAGTAGCAACCCTAATTAACTTAAGAATTATCAAGCAAAATTCGGCCCACCAGCTGCATGCTGCAGCCTGCCCATTGTTTGGCAATCCTACTGCTTACTCACTCATGGGCAAGCAGCCCAGACCAGGACATTTATCAAGCCGTTCTGCTAAGCAGCAATGCATGGCTGCATTTGGCTTGCCAGTCTCAATAGGTCCTTGCATCTACATTCACAGAAATTGTTCACTAAGCACTTCTTCTCCATGGAGTCACTTGTTCTGCTTTGAAGTTGCAGCACTTTGGACTCATTGATACTTTTTATTGACTCTTCTCACTTTTATTTAATTACTCCCCCCCCCTCTCTCAGCCTTTGCCAGTGTCTACATAATGAAAACCCCACACTGCAGAGATCCAGGCCATGCACCTTTTCCTTGACCTTTATATATGAAAAGATAGGCAAAGGTCTTGAGAAAGAGAGATTTAAAACACTGGAGCTGTGGGGTTGTTTTTGAATTTCCATTAAAATTTTATATCTTCTTTGAAGCAGGGTTGCTGTTGCATGCAAGAGCTATGAATAAAATCAACCGAAAGCTGCAGATTTAGCCAGAATAGGACTTAACGAATGGTAATGCGCTACACAATTATAGATGGGACCCTAAAAACAAACCAAACTGAATGGGAGGGTGTGGAAAGCAGTCAATGGAAATCATACAAACGTTTTTGTATGAAGGAGCTCTCTAGCTTGCAGCCTAATACTAAAGATGGATTAGCTGCAGTTAAACATGTCACGATGTGAGCTTGTGTAAGTCAAGTATTCACTTGGACAAACTATCTTGGAGTATGAGGTGTTGGGGATAAACAAGAAGGAATGACTGTTTCCTTCAAAACTTGCTCATGAGCCTTCAGAGATATATGGCTGGCCATCATTGGAAATGATGGACTAGCTGGACCCTTAGTATAGTATCCAGCAAGGCAGTTCTAAAGTTTTTGGGTTGGATCCAGATTTAGGTGCATGCAACTGGAATGATTGACTTCTATACCTCTCCTCCCCATGGCAGCCCCTCCACCCCCTAAAAATGTTACACAGAGAGTTGAGGGTCCTGCTGAATGGGCTGAGCTGTGGCGTTGGGGGGATCCCTGAAGATGGGCAGAGGCCACCTCTGTGAGTAGAACCTTCCCATTCATTGATCCATCTCCTTATGTCTAGTGCCTCCCAATATTGCATAAAGCACTAGTAGTAACATTTGTCTAGGAATATTCTGCATACCCCCAGGTTTTCCAGGCATGGGTTGAGGTGCAAAACCCTGCAAAATCAGTTTTGCCAGAGCTGCGAAGGGAAGGGATAGAAAAACAACACATCTCTATCGTGATAGTTCTATCATAACACCCTATGATATGAGATCTTGCCCTGTGACCTTGTAGTGCTGCTTTTTTTTAATGCCATTGCCAGGTCTGTCCTTATTAAAACATCTATTTACCACAATTTTAATCATGGATGAAAGGGCCAGTCTGATATGTACCAACGAGACCTTGGTGGCTGAAATGTGATCTGTCCCAACTTTTTCCAGCTGGAAATGTAGCACAACATCAATATAGGCTAGAGGGCCAGGAAAGCGGTGTTGCTGTCATCTATAAGGAATCCATCTCCCTCACCAGGTGACCAGTCCATTTCTGTGCTGGGTTTGGGTGCTTGAATCTGGGATTGAGCCCCAGAGAAAGATCAGAGATTCTACTGGGGTACCTGCCACACTGTTGCCCATCAGTCTCTCTCTGCCCAAACTGGTCTCAAACCCAATATGCTTCTCCTGGGAGACTTCAATAAATGATGATGATGATGATGATGATGATGATGATGATGATGATGATGATGATGGGTTATTTTAGAGTGGCCTGCTCAGGGCTTCATGGTTGCCAAGAAAACTATAGGTTTAACTCAATATGTCATAGATTAGATCACTTCCTCTTGAAGTTTAGACTGACAAGAGCTTTCTCCCTCTACAGGAGTGGTGGGGCCATTAATTTTCTCTTTCCCTGGAGACTTATGGAATCTGATGGATTCCTGAATGGTCATGGAGATTTTGTCAGAGCCCTTGTCTTAGTATGGAATTGAGTTGGAAAGGGCTGTTGACAATTGGCCCAAGTGCCCTTTCCTGCATAGTAGAACCCTGTCAGCTCCCTAGAGAATTGGGAGTGATGAAACAAGCAGGATGGCAGTTAGAACAAAGATGTTACAGGTCTCATAGTGACTATGGCCATACACTGACATATGTGTGGGAGTGCGAGGACAGAAGGGCTCCAGGAAATTAGTCAGGGTCAGTTCCAAAGACCAGGTCCCTGGGGCTAGATGGCCACTCAGTGTCTACCTCCAAGTTGAGGAGGGGAATAACTACATCTTGAGGGGATGTTAAACTGCTTTAAGAAGGTTAAACTGCTGCTTCCCTCAAGGGCCCAGGATCCCCCCTGATCTGCCTCAAGGCAGCTCCTGCAGGATATTTTGCTAGGAGAATTTGAAGTCATCCTTTGAAGAGGAGTCCTCCAGAGGGGGCATGACAAGCACATTATCATGCCTATGCTGTGATGTTGAAAGCTGTGAAGCTATCTTCCTTCTTTCCTCCATTGCATCCTTCTTTTCCTATGTTGCATTGCACAGCTCTTTCGTTTGGTGAAGGGAGTATTACCTTTAGATCGGGGGGGGGGGGCAGTCTCTGGCCTGCGGGTCTAACCAGGTCCATAGAGGTTGCCCATGAACCTTCCTGGATCCTTCCAAGGAGGCTGGTCTCCAGTTGGCAGCTGAGTCCCAGATGCTATGCCCATACAGTGGCTTCCCCAAGCCACTGAGACTTACTAAGCCAGCAGCTGGAGGAGTGCTGGGAAAGCCACCACATGAGCGAGGTTCTGCAACTGAGCCAGCAGCTGGATGAGCATTTCTTCTGCCACTGGCTCAGTTGCAGGGGCTTCACCTACCTCACATCTTCTTCCCAATGGGAGATGTCATGGGATAGGCAAAGTGGCTTTGCTGCGCACAAGCCTTCTCCAAGGTCTGTGTGCAACAAAGCCTGTTCCTTCTGGATGGGAGGATCATCCCCCTGACACACCTGCCAAGGACCAAATGACCCAACTGCAGCTGCCTGCCCCTGTTCTAGACCATAGAAAATATGGTGAGACCCTCAAAGCCTGCTGTGACAAGTTTGCTTAGGCACACTGAGTTACTCATATTTGCTCTGCCCTAGATGCTATCATTGATACAGTTCCCAAAGAGATCTCCAGAACACCATCTGGTGCTTGGAAAGGTTCACCCTTTAGGGTCATGTAACTGCTGATAAAAGGAAGGGAGTAGAAAAACAATGTTGGCTTGTACCTCTCTGGATCCTGGCCTACATACTTTACTATTGCTAGTTACTGTTCCACTTTATCCCTTGAGAACAAGATGAAGAACACCCTCATTTGAGGGGCATAACATGAAATCTATTTAAAAGCATTCACTATGAAAGGAATTTCTCCTGATTTTTGTTTTGCTGAAGTAAGACCCATCATAGCAGCAGTAGAGCAGCTGTCTTTGAAATTCACGTATCTATAATTCGCAGCTTGCAGTGACACTAGTCATGCCACTATACTTCTTTAATGGCAGTAATCCGTAAGCACACAGATCCTAATTATTTAAGCAGCAGTGGTTCTTAATTCATGATTGCATCTTCTGAGAACAAAAAGAATGGTAACCAGGCATAAAATGTCTAGGGGAGCAAGCTCTACCCTTAAGTCTCAGTGATGAACATCAATACTGGAAGTAATGTTCTCTTAGACTCTAAGGCTTAGAGGTTATAATTGCCTCAGCAAGAGACCTGGCAATCCCCCTTTACTGCAGGATCACATTCATACATATCATCATCATCATCTCCATCACCAGCATCATCATCTTAGGCAGCAATTCTATACAGACTTATCTGGGAATAAGTCCCATTGAATTCAGTGGGGCTAACTTCTGAATAAACATCCATATGACTGTGCTGTTAAATCAAGGACTGATTTTGATGAATTTTAGCTTTCTCATAGTATGCGGACATCTGAAATAATGTGAATGACCCGCACATGCAGGAAGAGAAGCACCACAGAGAATTGATTCATTTCTTTGCCACAAGATGTAGGGATGGCCACCAAATGGATGGCTTTAAAAGGGGATTGGAGGAGAAGGCTATCAATGGCTACTAGTTTTGATTGGCTATATGCTACCCCCAATATCAGAGACAGTATTCCTATGTACTCCATTTGCTGTGGAACATGGGTGGGAGGGTGCTGTTGCACTCATGTCCTGCTTGTGGGTTCCTGTGGGCAGCTGGTTGGCCACTACGTGAACAGAATGTTGGACTAGATGGATGCTTGGTCTGATCCAGGATGGCTCTTCTTAAGTTCTTACAAGTCCCTCCCCTCCATTATAATTCTGGAACCCAGGCTCATCCAATGAAGCTAAACAGTCAGGACAAATGAAAAGAAGTACTCCTTAATGTAGTGTGTAGTTAAACTATGGAATTTGTTGCCACAAGATGGCCATCAATGGGGGGGGGTTTATAAGGGGATTAGACAAATGCATTGAGAATAAAGCTATCAGTGGCTATTAGTCATGATGGCTATATATTACCTCCAGTATCAGAGGCAAAGTGCCTCTGAATACCAGCTGCTGGGGAACATGATCAGGTGGTTGCTATTTTATTCACGTCCTGCTAGTGGGCTTGCCATCAGGACCGGTGCAGGGCTGTTTGGCGCCCTAGGCCAAATTATATTTAGCGCCCCCCCTCTCGTGCCATGGGGGGGGCTCCGGAGCAAAGCAGCCCTGCTCTGCAACCCCCCCCACGCCGCCGTGCCACCTACCTTCCTCCCCCCCCGCTGCTGGCTGCTGGCTGCTGGCTGCTGCTGCTGCTGCTGCTGCCGCCGCCGCCGCCGCCGCCGTCTCCGACATGACGGGACCCCCGTGCTTTTTTTTTTTGCCGGGGAAACCAGGGCAACAGGGCTGTTTAAGCCCTGTTGCCCTAGTGGTTCCTCCCACCAAAACAACGCCGGCGGGGCTCCGGAAACGATGCGAAGGTAGGTAGGTAGGTAGGTAGGGGGCGGGCGGGCGGGCGGGCTGGGCGGACGGCGCCGCGCGCGAGGGGGGGGGAGGTGCAGCGGGGGAGGTGCAGCGGAGGCGGCAGCGGCAGCGGCAGCGGCGGGCGGGGAGGCGCGGCGGAGGCGGCAGGCGGGGCAGGAGCGCGCCGGCAGCGAGGAAGGAGCGCACCGTTTCTGCGCCCCTCTTCCGCCACACGCCCTAGGCAGCCGCCTGGGTCTGCCTAGCGGTAGCGCCGGCCCTGCTTGCCATAGGCAGCTTGTGGGCCACTGTGAGAACATAATGCTGGACTAGGTAGGCCTTCGGTCTGATCCAGCACAGAGCTTATTTTATTCCTAAAGAGAGGCAAGCCTCACCCACCCCTAAACAAGGAGCTTCCCCCCCCCCATGCCATTGATGGACCTTTGCAGTTATTTGATGGAAAACACTTTCCTCATACAAATTAAAACTGAATCATAAACTGGAAATCAAAATAGGGCTGCATTCCTAAGCATACTTGCTTGGACTTTATTGCCATCCAAATCAATAGGGCAGGCCTGCATGACTAGGCCAAACACAGACCACCAGTCATGTACTGGGGAACACCAGGGGCTCAGTAAAGCTCCTGTCTTTGCTGCCTGCCTGGGACAATCTATCCTGGGACTTCAGTATCAAGGGATGACTGACTTGCAATTGAGTTGGGCCATGAGAGATCAGACGCCTAAGGCCAGCCCTTCCATGAGGCAGAGTGAAGCAGCAGCCTCAGGCAGCAGGTACCGGGGAGCAACAGTTCAGTGTGGCAGGACAGAGCTGTGTGTGCCACATGGCCTGCCCTACAGCCCCTAAGCTAGCCTGCTGCCATCACATGCACTGGAGGGCACTGTTGAATCAACAGCAACTCCCATCAGCATCTGTACATGGAATGGGGGTGGGGTGGCACCATCTTGCCCTCCACCTCAGGAAGGACAATATCTTGAGTCAGTGCTGCAAGCACCAGAGAGGTTTCGCTCGCATCACTAGACAAAATCTCAAATATAATGTTTCTCAGCAAAAGCAGTTCACCAAGTCAGCTGTCAGCCAGCAAGTTTACTGCAAATCAAATGTGCAAAGAAATCAAGTGAACAAGTGCAGTCTATCAATTACTGGGCAGTTTTATTAATTTAAAAAGTAACAAAAGATCACGACGCTCTCTCTGAAACAAAGTGGTTTTGCACTTTCATTTACTGATTGCTTATTCAGGCTCAGTTGCCTCAGTTTGCTTTCACCATGGACGCCCGTGCTGACATATTCATGTAAGCTTTTACAATCTGTGGTTTACTGTATCCAAATCCCTATGGAATAATTAATATCTCTGCATAGATTGTCTTTGGCAGCTGAAAGGCTATTTCTCACATGGTATCTCATGCTATTATCTTGCACAGGTGTTGCAGGAGCAAAGGCTCCATCCGTTCCAGTATATGGCACACATGACTGACACCCTAGGGAGTTCGAAAACATCATTTGAAAAACCTGCTCTCTGTCACTTGATACACATTTTCAAATTGTTAATGGTCTCATCAGGCATATTATAGAGAATGGCCAAGTTATTAATTGTGGCTTCTCCTATGTGTGGTTGCCTTCCGGGAATCTCTATTCAGATTCAAAACCTTTAAGACTGAGAAGTTATTTGGTGGTCTTTTGTCTATTGCTAAGGTATTTGAGTGCCAGCCAGTTATACAGTATTCCCTCTTTTCTGTTTCCCACCCACTCCAAGCACTCACAGCCATATACATGCCTACATTTTTCTCTATTTTGTTTTCTTTGGCAATGAAAAAAACATGTTTTCACATACTGACATTTCAGATATAGACTTCACTTACCAAGCTACAACTTCTCATATAATCACATTCCCTTCAGCTGGAAAATTTTGGCTCAATTTCAATTCCAGAAGAACATCTAGTGATCTTTGAGAACCAGTATGGTGTAGTGGGTAGAATAGTGGACTTGGACTGGGGTAATCTTCATTCAAGTCATTATGCAGCCACAAAACAAATCTGGTAACCTTGGGGCAGTCACCAATGTTGTGAGGATAAAATGGAGCAGATAGATGATTGCAGTGTAAAGCAGAGCAGATAGATTATTCTTGTTGTTAATTTTATTTCTATATCGCCCAATAGCCAAAGCTCTCTGGGCGGTTGTGGTTGTTGTTACATTTATATTCCCCCTTTTTTCCTCTTGCAAGGAACCCAAGTTGGCTTACATAATCCTCCTCCTCCTCCTCCTCCTCTCCATTTTACCCTCACAACAACCCTGTGAGGTAGGTTAGGCTGAGAGTCAGTGACTGACCGAAAGTCACCCGGTGAGCTTCATGGCCGAGTGGGGACTAGAACCTGGATCTCCCGAGTCCCAGTCCAACACTCTAACCACTACGCCACACTGGCTCTCAAAGGTTAGTGCACTGTAAATGAATACAGCATACAGCAAGATGGGTGTGCTGTGGTGGGTAATTTTGCAGCAATCTTTGGTATGAGAATAGTATAGGCTATGAACACTATGCTATTTCATCTGTGAAATACTGGAGGATATGATGTAACAGTACAGTAGTCTGCAATTAACAGGCTTGTGGGTGGAGCTTAAGGGTTCACAGTTGTGTCGTTATTTTCCTCAAACTATTTTTTATGCACATACACACATTAGGAATGTGAGAACAATTTGTTTCAGTTCATTTTTATCAGGATTTCACCTTCTAGTCCTAACACAGACACAGTCTGCAGTCTAAGTCCATACATTTGTGAGCTTGCAATGTCATTTGCGTACCGCCCCCAAAGGGGGGGAATGTGTTTGACAGCATATGTACATTTGAAAAATATGCATGGAAAAATGCATACTTTTGGAAAATGCACACAAGTATGCTTTCATTCATGGGAGAAGAGTGAATACATTTCAAAATTGCATATAACTGATGTGTACATTTGGAAAAATACGCAAGAAAATATGCATGGATTTTCATGCGAAAAGAAAAACACAAAGGATGTAATCTGATATGGATTTAAGTCAGAACAAGCTTCAGAATGGAATTTGGAGAACTTCAGCAAGCTCAAGTTTTGCTGATTTGTACATCCCTTTACTCAAACACACACACACACACACACACACCTGATAGTTCTCTGTCATTAAACTTTCTGTATAAATGGACTTAACATTCTGCTGCCAGCACAACAACGTTCATTTTTTTTTCTTAAAAAAAGGGGGGAGGCTTTTACTCTTTTGGTATTGATAAAAAAACATCATGGTTTCCTAGTACATAAAACACATAAAATGATTCCTAAACCATTTCAGTGTAAACCAGGTTAATCTATTGTCAGGAGTGAATTTTTCATAAATAAATGTGCACTTAAATTGATTTTTATGTTCTCTCAATTGTGGCTGTTTTCTCAGAATATGTAAGGCACTTCTGCCTGCACAAAGCTTAGTCACTGAGGCTGCTGGCTCAACTGAGGAAGGGATGCTTCTTCAACTGAGCCTGAGCTGAAGGCAACTGTATGAATTATTATATGAATTTTACTGTTGCATGCTGCTTTTGGAGGATTCCTGCCATGAAAGGTGGCCCAGAAATATTTTATATAAATAAATAAATGAATAAATGCTTGGGCAAATTACTGTTCTTTTAATCTCACCAGTTTGCCCTCTAGGAAATGAGTGTTTTGTGACCAGCCATGCCCACCATGGTAGCCCTTTTGTGAGAGTGGCAACACTCAAATTCCAAATGTGCCCACTGACCCACAAAGGCTGTAGACCCTGAGGTTGGTTGTGCCCATGGTAGGTGTTCCTGAATCACCACATCTTTTCTTATAATCATGTCAGAGTCATGGCAGGGTCAAGGCAAAATTTAGTTCTCTGGAAGACATGTACTCTAGCCCAGGGCCTGTAAGGTCAGTTGCTGATGCTAGAGTCTGAGGTGAAACAGGCAGAATGTACTGCTCCGTTGAAGAGGATGCAGGAAAACAGAGAAGCACAAAAGGCAATTTTCTTCTTATTTATACCAGGCCCAGCCAATCCAGAAGTTTGCAGCATCTGATTCTGCACACAACAATTCCCTTTTCTGGCAAGACTCGAAACCTGGACATACACAAACCCCAGTGGCTCCATGGTCTAGGACCCAGTCTGAAGCCATCAGATTTCCACCTCAAGCCTCATAGGCCCTGACAACTAATAAAATAGTTGCTTATTAGTAGTAGTAGTTGTTTTGTTATATATTATATTGAGATCCGTTTCTATTATATTTTGCATAATGCCCTGTTATCGTAAGATGAAGGGTGGCTTAAAATATTTTAGATAAATAACTAAACCCCATTGTCTCTGACAACTACTGGCTGTAATAAAATTCATGGATTAGCCTATTCATGAGAACACTCCACATTCCAAAAGCTCCACAGTGTATCTCAGTTGAAGGCTGATTCCAAAGTATTTCCTGCCCTACTGAAATTCAGGGCCTGCTCCAAGATTTGGCAGCGGGGAAGGGGGGCTTGACAAAGTGCCATCTGGTAGGAACATTCCTATGTCAGTGGCATGCCCCCCAGGGGGTTACTAGACACCAGCGGCAGCGATGCCCAGCAGCATTCTGTTCAGCACTGTGTTGTGATATGTATCACATTCACAAGCTGGAGCACATTGTTTACAACATGGAAGGAACAGAATGGCGGAAAACAAGTTTGTTGTGTCTTTCTAGAATCTCATATTTTCGCAGGGGTTACTAGAGTGTGTGAGAACAATATGAGCTAGTCACATGGTTTGTATGTTCTGGTGACGTACTGACTTGTTTTTCTGTCTGCAGCCATTTTAGAGAGGAGCAGGACTGTTCTCTCTCTTCACTCTTTTCTTCTGACTATTGCTTGCTGGACTTATGCAACAATGTAGCGTCTTTGCTGAGGTGGGGTAAAGCTCAACTTGCTCCACTGGAATAAATGCTTGCTATGCATTGTACTCTGCACATGGACTGTAACTAGGAAATGTATACTCTGTAGAATATTACTTTGCTAAGTAAATAAACAGGTAGAATAGACCTGTGGAGTTACAGAGTTCTTTCCTTGCTATCTGCAAACGGGGGAGCTGGCTGCTGGAGTCGGATTACAGGCTGGAAAGCTGGCTGGCTGATTGCAACCGAAACGCTGCACGCTGCGCAGAGAGAGGGGGAGAAAGATCTGGATTTCTGTGTGTGGATTTATGGGCCCCTACACTCGAACAGGATTTTTAATCTCCCATCTCGCACACACGGGGCTCTGCTGTCACTCACGCGCCATCACACTGGGCATGTTAATTTCCCACCATGTTGGAAATTAACATTCCCAGCTGCCATATTAATTTATCACAAGGCCCCAGAGCAATGCTATATTGGGGGCCTTGTGGGAAATTAACCTGGCCACTGCCCAGACCCAGCCATCCAGTGCTGATCGTGAGACTCATGGCAGGACAGGTATCAACTGTGAGCCTTGCCAGAACACTGGGGCCCCTGTAGATGCCTGAGGGTGCCCTGTGCTAATGCTGCACCTGATGACGTTGCACCCTCATCACCTTGCTGCTGGGAAAGGTCAAGCCATATAATGGTGTTGAGCCCTTGCACTTCTGTCTCGGGACTGCAGGTTATCAAACACAGCCAGCGTGGCTAAATAAATCAAAGAGGAGCAAAGCTGTCTTTTGGCTGCAGGTGCAAATCTGCCATGTGAAAGTACATTTATCTTCTATGGATATGAATGGAATATGACAAGGATGCTTTTGTGTGTATGGCTTTGACTTTTTCTCCCCCATCCTCTGTGGCTCTGAGATACCAACATATCTTGGATGGCGGAGAAAGAGGAAGGAGGGGTGGGGGAAATCCTACCTGACTGAAAATGTAGAGCTTTGAGATTTCATCAATTCATTTCTTTAAATGTAATTGCATCCCTAACAGATTATATCTTTTCAGGCGTCCGTACAGTCCCCATGTCCTCAGGCTAGCTACTTTCTCATTTTTCTCTCCCCCTCCCCCTCCCACTCTTTCAGGAGAAAGAATTCAGTTCCCTGCCATTCCTTAAGTACACAGCCACGTTTTCCTTCCCCCCCTTCCTTTTTTTTTTCTTTTTTGCATGCTTCAGCATTCAAAGATGAATAATCAAGTTGAAAACTTCACTTTGCAGCAAACCTCTCCAGCAAAGCAAGGTGACCTTCTGTCAGTTTCTATTAAAAATTTCAATCTCAGGATGTCTCACACAACTAAATATGAATGCTAACTCTTACTCAAAGGGTGGGGATGGTATTCAAATTCTACCGTTGTCTAACTCAACTATGTACCCATAACACTCATGGTCAAGGAATGTACTGGGCCAAATGTCTTCAACCGGGGTCCAGGATAGGGACAGCTAGGACAGCCCATTTCCAGTCCATGTGGGTTAGCTCACTTCCACATTAAGCTGCAATTAAAAATAAATAAATAAATAAATAAATACACACCAAAAAAATTGTATGTAAATATGTATTTTTACGCTTTTTCTCACAAAATATACATTTATAAATATTTTGGGTTGGATCCAGTTGTGGCATTCTGCTGATGGAAGCAGTTCCACCAGTGGAATGGGAAGATGGGCTATTACCCCCTCTGGGAAACCCTCCGGAGGAGAGGGATGCAATGGGGAAGAGAGAGAGAGAGAAAGCCATGTTGTGCTAGCCATGTTGTGTTGTGCTGTGCTCCATTGGCACAAAGTTGGATTTAAGCCATTTTATCTCAAGGTATGAAGTCATATTTCTTCTTTAAAATATGCATTTTAAAATGTACGTTGGTATGTTCTTTGAGCTGAGATCTGCATTGTGAAATTTGGAGATGAGCAAAATTCCAAGGATAATTCTGTTCTGATCTGCACATTAGTCCACAAGGTGCAGATGAAGTCATTTCACATCAGAACGTGCAAACACTGAAATTTCTCAAGCATCCTAGTCCAGAGAATTGGGAGTTGGAGTGTAATTGAGGATACCTGGGTCTAAATCTCACCTGTGGCACAGCCTCACTTCTTTAAGCAAGTTATTGTCTGTCGGTCTCCTGTCTATAAAAGGGTAGTAATAATACCTGATGTTCTTAGGTTTTTACAAGGATAAAAATGCAAAGTATTTTTAAAATTGAAAGTGCTATAGAACTAACATGGAGCTTTTCTACATGAGGCATTTATTGTGCACTCATCATTCCCTACTCATGGTTGTTAACAGGTTCTTTATGGCATCGTGATCCTCAAGTTTGGCTTGTGTTTTTGAATAGCACATTCAATAGCTATTCAAAAACACAAGCCAAACTTGAGGTTTTAGAGCAGGGAAAATTCAGTATTATTTATGAAAGTGAAAGGAAACACTTTCCCCACCTGTTTAATTGCAATATTCTGCTATACCACAGCACCACCTAGAGGTTATATAATGGAAAAGCAGGAAAAGAAATGCTCTTCATGTAGTGCTCGGATCTCAGTTCTGCAACAAAACTGAGAGTAGAGGCTGTGAATTAACAACCTCATGCGGGAAAGTGACAAATATTTGGAAACTATTGCAAAATCATAGGGAACACCAAAGAAATAATCAGTTCACAATATTCAAAGTCATACCCTTCACACCACAGGAAGCTAGCAAAATGTCCACCAAATGATGGGGGTATGTAAGGAAATGTGTCCATAAAGATGGACTGTAATGTTGCTTGTCATAGGGATGTGCACGGAGCTCGATTGGGGGGTGGAAGTCCAGCGAACTCACTGGGTTTGACCCCCCCCCCCCCAAGCTCCACTCAGTCTAGCTTTTCCATGGCTTGACTTGCATTCTCATGAGCAGAGCTGGGGAAAGTGACTTCCGGGTTCCAGCGCTATTTATTTATTTCATTTTTATACTGCCCAATAGCTGAAGCTCTCTGGGCGGTTTACAACAATTAACAAGACAGTCCCTGCCCGCAGGCTTACAATCTAAAAAGACACGACACACCAGGAAAAAGGAATGGGGAGGGAAGAAGGGTGAATATTAATTAATACTTCTGGCAGGGCTGGTGGAATGGCCCTGCGCTCCCTCTCTTCTCCCTCCTCCCAGCCTGCTGGAATGGCTGCTGGTGGTGGCAGTTGAGGGAGGAGGAGCCTTCAGGAGGGAGGCCTTTCAGCAGGGCTTTGTCTTTTACATAGAAAATTGCATAAGATACATTAAAAATGGCCCAATTTGCACAAATTGTGGCCATTTTTAATGTATTTTATGCTATTTTCTATGTAAATGATGTAGAGCCAGGGACCCGGAGATCTAGCAAGCACCTCAGCTGGCGCTGGTGCTAGGCAAGCATGCCGTGAGTCGAGTGCCAGGTGGGTCGTCCATCCCTACTTGCTCATTTCTCTACACCACTTGCATTCTTGGCCCTTTGCTTTCAGGCCTTTTTATTGTGACAGTATTTCTTCTTGGTTGCTAGGCATGCAAATGGGTCTGAGATGTCAGTGAAGATTGGTGTGATAATCATGTATGCGCTGATGGAACCCTAATGCTGTAATTTCCAGATGGTAGGGACATTTGGAGACTCTCTCCTCAGTGAATGGTTAACTGGTTTCCCTTTTCTCCTTACCCTCAGCCTTCCTATGGTCTCCTGCTGATGCATGTTGGCAAAGTAGTACAGGAGAAGGAATGAACAGAGACTTACATAAGTGTAGGACATTATTATTTAAGAAATTTAGTCCTAGTGAACAGTTCCCTGTTGATGATGCCTAAGCAGTTTCATTTTCCTAAACTATAGCCATGCATATGTGTACACGTAGTCAGCATTTTCTATCAGCAGTATGTCTATTTTGTATCAGATTGGAACAGATATGATGTAAGGCTGGGGTGGCAAAACCTTTTCAGCTCAATGGCCAAATTCAGTTTGGTCCTGGGGGTCTATTTTACCCATTGGTGGGGCTAAGTTGGACTCAGTCCCCACCTTTTCGAGCATGAGGCCAATGAGGGCACCAGAGCGGTGAGGGAATGGGTTGAGTGAGGCCTTGTTGTCCAAGTTAAGCTGAGATGGAGGAGGCAGAGGAAGTTGCTCCCTCCTTCTCTCACCTCTAGTCTCAGGCTCCAGCAACAACGTCATGGAGGAGTGGATTTTCTGAGCAGGCTGCTCACTAGCACCTTCCCTGAACCAGCCTGGTGTCTACAGAACAGCCCGAGGTGGGGTGGGGTGAGCAGCACATCAATGGGTGGGTGTGTGTCTCTGTGTTAATGTGACATGTGACATATTATTTTATTGTGTTCACATTTATGATTTACTTTGTAGTTTTACTTTGTTGCAAGCCTGTCTGAGTTCTCTGTGACTACAATGGAGTGTCCGGATACAAATTTGCTTAACCAAATAAACAAAATAATCACAAAAGTAAAGAGTTTTTCATTGTTGTTGCTGCAAGAGACAACATCTACTGATTTCGTATTCCTATGAGGGAATGTTGTTGCTAAGGTTTTTTTAAAAAAAGATGAATAAAATAGTAGCTAATCATCTGGACAGCAATTATTGGGCATGTTCTTAAAAAAAAAATGTTTTAGAACCACTCCAAAAAGCTGAAATTGCCTATTTTTAGCAGTCTTTTGATTAAGCATTGTATCTGAATGATTATATCCTTGTTTAAGAGATGACATTTCAATCTTTACAAGCTTTACAGAACTTGTTATTATTATACTTTTAGTCTCTGACCTCCTGATTTATAATAATATATGAGGCAAACATACAGATGTACAATAATTGACATTGGAAATGACCACCCTATCATCAGCATCACCGAAAAGGAATTTTTGAAAGGAAGAAAATGTAATGCATGTGGATGAGAAAAAACAAACAAACATAGTAGAGATTATCTTTTCACAAGGGAAGGCAGTTCACAGGGTCTGCATTGTCAGCCATTTAACTTTTAGATTCACATGTGCACAATTCACTCATCACTTGATGACTGGCAAGATGATCAAGTGATGGCTTTGGTCAATTGGCTATTACAGATTGAATGCCACGGACAGAAATTCTGTATCTCCTCATACCAATAATTTTCAATAGAGTCAGTACACATATTCAGTTATTTGGGCCCGATTCACACATGCATGTATATTCCATTACTCTTGATCGCAGTACATTTGATGACTGGCAGGTGACTATATGAATGAGTGGAGGCTGCTGGCTCCAATGTCAGTGCGGCAGGAAATCCACTCTGGGTTTTAGTTTAAACTTTAAAGGAGCTATCCTGTTGGAGGATATGGGAAGGAGTCAGTCTTATACTGGTTAGGACGCAGCAGAGTTTCCAGTTTCCACCCTTATGCACAGCCTGGTTACTGAAACTGGTTATCACCACGTGGGTTGCTAAACCCTTGCCAAAAGGCTCTTAAAAGGAAACAGATTGTCTGAACAAGGTTTAAAACTAATAAAGACATGCATTAGTTTTACTTAGAGCCAGTGCGGTGTAGTGGTGAGAGTGTTGGACTGGGACTCGGGAGATCCGGGTTCTAGTCCCCGCTCGGCCATGAAACTCACTGGGTGACTTTGGGCCAGTCACTGACTCTCAGCCAAACCTTCTTCACAGGGTTGTTGTGAGGATAAAATGGAGGAGGAGGAAGAGGAGGATTATGTAAGCCACCTTGGGTTCCTTTCAGGAAAAAAGGCGGGGTATAAATATAATAAAATAAATAAATAAATAAATACAGTCCGTCTATTCATATATGCAGGATGTATACATATAGGCAGGTTAGAGTCTTGGGTGTTAAGAGTCTGCTTCACTGGAGATCACCGGCTGGAAGCCAGCTCAGACCGTGTGTCCATATCAGGTTGGAGAGGCAGAGAGAGAGAGAGAGAGAGAGAGAGAGAGAGAGCTGGCCACAGAGAGGCCGGCAGCAGTAGGGAGGAGGGGTTACAAAACATGCACCCTGGGGAATTGTTCAATTAACCCTTTCCTCCCACTGTAACTAGTGGCTACATTACCTCGTTGATTTAAGCAGGCAATATTACAATTTCCATCATATCCATGGTGCTGAACCCTATCCCCCATTCCCCCAAATAGGTTCAGCACCATGGATAACTCCTTAAAAGTTCAGGCTACAGCCCAGAGCGGATACATTGCCCTGCTGACACTGGAGCCACCAACCTCCACTGATATGAACTATGAACTACCTCATAGTAAATCATGGTTTATTAAGACCCTGTAGGGTAGGTGGATGCATGACATTGTATGTTTTTGTAAATCTACACAGTTAACTGGACTAGTCTTGTGTATGTTTACACATGTGTGTTTGAATTCAATATGCATCACACACCAATTCATTTGAAGTCAGAGTGCATAATAAAAGCTCCCGAGAGCAAGGAGAGCTATAAGAAATGTTGGATTCATTGTGGGATTAGTAATGGAGGGCTAGAAATGGGACCTGGGGAAAAAACTTAGTACTCAAAGTAAGTGGAACTAGCCACAGATGCATCTGGAAAGCTCAGGGAAGTGACGGGGGGGAGGAAACTGAAACAAGGTACAGTGCCAAATAACAACATATAGATCTTTCACAGTTTGGCTGCATGAATCTCATTGACAGCCGTGGGATTTTAGTATCCTAGCTGTGTGCAGGATTTCACCCTTGGGGGAAAAAGAAGAGTAAAATGTAAGCTGTTCCCAGCAGGAATCAAGTAGAAATCAGAAGGAATAAAGGATATACTGGTGGAGATCCCAACCGTGGTTCCAGCTGCTTTTTGTGTGCACTGCTCTTTCTGTGATGATATATTTTGGGGTATGAAGCTCTCTCTCAGCCTTCTCCAACCTGGTGCTTTCCAGATGTTTGGGGCTTTAATTCCAGTAGCCCCAGCCAGCACAGCCAATGGTAAGAAATGCTAGGAGTTGTAGTCCAAAACATCTCCAGGGCATCAGGTTGGGGGACACTGCTCTGTCTACTTCAGTGTTTCTCAACCTTGGGTCCCCAGATGTTTTTGGCCTACAACTCCCAGCATGCCCCAGCCAGCTATGCTGGCTGGGGCATGCTGGGAGTTGTAGGCCAAAAACATCTGGGGACCCAAGGTTGAGAAACACTGGTCTACTTACACATATCCTCTCTTATTAATAGGCCTATTGTCCTATGTCACTTTCCCCATCCCACTCAGATTATCTGGTGAAGCTCTGCTCCATCTCTTTTTTTATTTGTGAAGTAAGATATGCTACATGAGAACAGTGGAAGACCAACAAACTGGTCTTCTGCGCGGGTTCAATGCTAAGGGGGTAGCGAGCCCTGGGGCGGGCCTTCTCCGAGGTCCCCAGCACCTCACCCTTAGCCCAGAACAAAGGGATAACTTATAGCCACAAAAGTATCTTTTAGAAAACAAGTTTATTTACAAAATTACCTTCACAAACTCAGACCCACGCCAGCAATACAGCTTATCAGTACGGTACAAAGTAGCAAGCAAAAGCCTCAAGGACAACGTGATTTCAGGCCTCTCAGCTAGTTAGTTTAGCTCGGGTCCCGGCGGAGGCCCGGTCTACCCAAGCGGCTAGCTGGGTTCGCGGCGGAGGCCCGGTCTACCCAAGCGGCTAGCTGGGGTCGCGGCGGAGGCCCGGTCTACCCAAGCGGCTAGCTGGGTTCGCGGCGGAGGCCCGGTCTACCCAAGCGGCTAGCTGGGTTCCCGGCGGGGCCCGGTCTACCCAAGCGGCTTGTGAGTGATTTCAGCTTGGTTTCCCGGGGGTCCGGTCAACCCAAGCGGCCAGTGATTTCAGCTTGGTTTCCCGGGGTTGCTGATCCTTCAGTTCCCTTACCCCAGGCATGGGCAAGATTGCTGATCAGGTCCAGAGAAAAGTTCCCTTGTGCAGGGTGTTTTATACCTTGGTGTTTCAGGTAGCCCCTCCCTCCGTGATCAGGTGGGTTGACACCCTCCCTGAGGGGCGGCCTTTTGGGTCAGGTGGGGTGACGCCTTCCCCCCGTGGGATGGGGTCCCTTTGAAGCCACTTGCTTAATGGTCCCATCCTATGGTGTTGAGTGGCCATTTCTTAGGGGGCCGAAGCGTCTGCCCTGGAGAGGTATTCAAGTCTTATGTAGATGGGGCTGATATGCAAGAGCATTGACAAACCTGGTGATGCTTCCTGCCTTCCCCCCTGGGGTGATTCTATGTAGATGTTGTTTGTCCCCTTTGGCATCTGTGGAGACTGGTTGTCTCCCCCCCACCCTGGGTCTCCTTCCCCCCTCCTTGGTGAGTGTGTGTGTGTCAGGCAGGGGGCTTAGGTTGGCTTTCTCCACAAGAACATTTACACGGGGGTACTTACGTCATGGAGTGGCTTCCCCGGGGAAGCTCGCCAAGCAACTCCATCGTCTGCATTCTTCCATGTGGTAAAACATTATTTTGTTTGTTTACAAAGAATTTTACTGAATCTGACTATTTCCACCAATATGTGGGGTATGTGTGTGTGTGTGTGTGCTGTATTGCAGGGTGGGGAATGTGTGGCTCTCCAGATGTTGTTGGACTACAGCTCCCATCAGCCCTCACTGTGATAGCTGTGGCAGATGGCGGATGGGAGTTGTCATTCGACAATGTCTGGTGGGACCACGTGTTCCTCAATCCTGCGGTATGGCTTTCATTGCTTTGTTAGAGTTTTTACAGTAATTCCGTTATCTTGTATTTCACCTTCAAGCCCAGCATCAGTAGTCAGGTGCTATGGCCCCGCAGCAGTGGGGTCACTGCCAGCCAGAGACACAAGAACAGTCTCCTAGTTCCCAGTGGGAGACGTGAATGGTGGCAGCAGCAGGAGAAGCAGAGCATGGGAGAATTATGGGATGGGAGGAGCACCTGATGGCAGTGGAGTGTGACTCACATTCCAGAACCCCCCACTGTCACTCCACAGAGCATCCTTTTTAGTCCATTCGGCACCACAATGGCTAAAAAGAGTGTGAGTAAATTGTGCTCTATTACTGTGGGGTGCCCTGCCGCCAGCTAGGAAATGGGAGTGAGCCCCGGATGCCCTTTGCACCCCTGTGCCAATTTCCAATTTGCAAGGCCTCTGGGGAAATTTCCTATTTCCTAATGGAAGGGGCAACCGTGGAGCATGACTCTCTTTTGTTCTTTAAACCCTAGGCAGTGCTAAAAAAAGGAAGAAAGAAAGGGAAAACAACGAACAAGTGGCTGCATTGCCACTCCACCAAGAGGGAATGGGAGATCACCAGTGAAGAGGCATCTCAGACACCCCTGGGACAAACAACCATTTCCTCGTGGACAAGTCACTTTTAGCCCCACTAGCAATGTCTTCTTTGCTGTTCATTGGGTGTGAGGAAGGAGGCACCATGGGGGTTATAGGGAAGAGAGCCATGTATATCTTAGGACCCACAGAATCCTGGAATGGCAGCAGTTTTGCACTGGAAAGGTGGCCCATAGACACCATCAAATGAGAGAGAGAGAGAGAGAGAGAGAGAGAGAGAGAGAGATGTTCCAAAAAGAAAAACACCAATTTCAAGGGAATGGCTGGTTCAAACATGGTGGTCAACGAAGTTCACTGTTGCTGTGTAATGCCACGGCATTGCAAGGGTTACCACCTCTCAGACTTTGGATTTTCTGGCAATTGCCCATATCCACGGCATAACATTTTACATAGCACTTTTCTACAAATCAAATTGCATCTACTCTCAATTACAGTACACTAAACTGCAGAATCTATAACAAGGGCAACGTGGCTTGAAAAACAACAACAACAACAACAACAACACCCCACAAAACTTCTAAGCTTTCTAGGACAAACATTAATTATATTATTCAAGCTTTTGGCAGTTTTACACCTGCTCTTGATTAAGTACCAACAAAAACTGCAGACTCAGTCATACCTCAGAAACAGAAAATCTTTTTCATTTATATTATTTAAGCCTCTCCAAAAAGCACATCCATTTAAATTGTCTAGAGGATGCATAAGTAATAAATAGAGAAAGGAAGAGAGACATCATTAACTATTGTCAGATAGACTTATTAAATTCTAATTCATCACTGTTTGACCCCCTTGTTCATTTCAATAATAGATACGAGCAATTCCATCAATAATAATTACACAAAGAATAATTAACATTTCAATTATGGACGATGCATGCAAGGTAAGACTTCGACAAACTGGTTGTATTTAGCAGAGTGTCCCAAAGGCTAATTTGAAAACAATGGATGATCATCGTGATGGCATAATTAAGTCTGTGGGAAAGGACCGAAAACAAAACCCCGCAAAGACAGCTTGGGTCTCATAAGCTGATTTCTGCAAGTGATGCTGAAGAAGTCAAACTCCTTCCAAACGTAAACCTTAACCACTAGCAGGGAGGGATAATTGCTCAATGGCAAGCACGTGCTTTGCATGTAGAAGGTTCTGGGTTCAATCCCAGGTGTCTCCAGGTAAAAGGATCAGGTAGCCAGTGATGGGAAAGACCTCTACCTGAGACAATGGAGAACCAATGCTAGTCTTAGTAGACAATACTGATTAAGTGCTAGATAGTTAAATAGTTAAACTAGGGAACTGTGCAATTCACTACCACAAGATGTCGTGATGGCCACCAATTTAGACAGCTTTAAAAGGGGATTAGACACATTCACGGAGAAGGCTATCAATGCCTACTAGTCCTGATGGCTATATGCAACCTCCAGTATCAGATGCAGTATGCCTATGTACTCCAGTTGCTGGGGAACATGACTGGGAGGTTTCTATTGCACTCATGTCCAGTTGTGAGCTTCCCATGGGCAGCTGGTTGGCTACTGCATGAACAGAATACTGGATTAGTTGGCCCCTTGGTCTGATCCAGCATGGCTCTTCTTATGTTGTTTAGATGGACAAACCATCTGACCAGGTATAAGGCAGCCTCTGGTGTTCCTCTATTTGACATTCAGCTCTGTAAACTTTCTTTTTGTCTCAATTCTTTCAAATTGAGTCTTTGGGCTTGAAAGCATTTCAATATCTGCACAGCTTAACTTTGTAAATGCCACCTAAATATTTCTTTTAAAAAATGACAAGCCTTCAAATGCTGAAGTTTCATAACAGCAGAACACCGAACGATTTTATTATGCGAGCTGATTTGGTTTTTTATTCTTTCAGCTAGATGGCAAAATCATTTGAGAGAAAACTAACTCAGTTCTTTTCTAAATTCTCAGCTCACAGCTTGAGCCAAATTGCAGTTTACCAAATTTTGTTGAAGAACAAGGAATCAATTTCCAGCTTATTCATCTTACAAATATTCAAAACTATTTGTGAAGCTGACAATATTTGTGAGGGGGCGTTTTTTGTGCTAATGTTTCTTGTCTAGGACATGGGGATCTTTGCTGGTGTACAGAGCTTATAAATCTATATCTATACCATTTCAAAAACTTCATACTAGCTGAGGTTCACTTTTTTCTGAACTAAAATTGGAGACACATTTCATTCTTACACCCCCAAAAGTTTGTTTTTCAGGTATGTACGAATAAGAATTACCCCCATCCCGAGTAGCTGCCTTTGTTTCTGTGTGAGTCATTGTAGTGGACAAGCTTCCTGACGGGTTCAGTGTCCAGCTGCCCCATGTGCTAATCCACTAAATTGCCGGTGGCCACTTCTCAAGTGAATTGCCTTCAGGTGCTGGATGGACTCCACCCACGGAGGTTGGCTATTGGACTCTCCTGGACAGGAAAGAGTATAAGAGGGCTTCCTGCTGCAGTTGAGCCTTGCTTGAGGAACAAGGTATTCTGGAGGCCTAGTATATCCTTGGATGTTCTTCAGTCATGATTTCTGGCTTGCTTTTCTTTATCCTTCAGTCCTGACTTGCTCTTTGGTCCTGTATTCCAGCTTGATCCTGCTTACTGGTTTGTCCTTTGGTTCTGACTTTTTGGTCTTACTGGCTTGTCCCACAGTTCCTGGCTCACTTCAGATCACTGTCGTCCACAGCTCAGCCCTGAAAGGAAACAGACAAGCTCAGAGCAGTGGCTCACGGAGAGACGCCAATGAGCAGTGGCCCATATGCATGGGTAACTGAGCTGCATCTCTTCATCAGGAGTGATTAGATGTGCCAAACACATTACATGAGAGATCCCACAGAATTACTTTCGCTAGCAGAGGCTGAGTAGAAAGAAGGAAGGCCAGGGAAATGGCACAGCAGACAGCCCCAGGCCTGATGTCAGCAACTGATTTTCTTGGACAGTTGTCAGGGTTCCAAAATGCTGACAGGGCCCACTGCTGACATCCTGAGAGACCCCCCCTTTTAAAGGGGGACTCTAGGAGGCCACCAACTTTGTTTATAACAATGCTCTAGAAGAAAACTCAAACTCCGGGACATTGTAGTGGAAAACATGGCTGCCAAGCATACCAAAACTGGCAAGAGCATATCGGTGAATCATGCAGTGAATGCCCTTTGCTTGGGGAGCAAGTTCTTTCACTTTTGTCTGAAAAACATGGCTGCCAGCATATTTCAGTATTTGGGCAGGTTTGTCAGGGAGCAGGCAGCTCTTCAAATTCCCTCTTCCAAGTACTCCCCTGGTGGAGTTCCAAATGCCTCTAGATAGTATTCCTGGGGCAATTAGGAAATGACAGCAGGAAAAGTGTTAAGCACTTCCTCCAGTTTGGATATTACTGATCTCTTCTCCATCTGTTTGTAGGAATCTTGAAGGGTTAAATAAATGAAGAAAAGATGAAATAATTTCTCAGGGGAGTTTCATACACCTGTAACATGTTCTTATTATTTATTTCCTATATTTATATACCACTTACCATATTTGAAAAAAAAATATATGTATCTCTAAGCAGTTGCCATTGATTGAACCTGTTGGGAATACAACCCACAATGGAATATTGCCTATGGATCGGTCACAGAAAAGTTTCAATTCCACTTTGTATATCTGCTTACAAAATCTTTTCCATTATTATGTCACTGCATGAACACCAGAGTATTCTATTTTAGATTACTATCCTTGATAGTCTCAGTCCTGTAAAAAAAACAACCCCTACTTTGCAAAGCTTAACTGATAAACAGTCTTCTCTCCCCAGATAAACTAAATATTTAATGTCTGAAAGTTAAGCAATATTATGAAGCTCATGACACTGCCAAAAACGTCCTGGCATGTAAAAGAGGAGATGAAAATGCTGTTACCATCTTAATAAATAATAGAGATGATGTGATAAATGACTCTCAAGACATTCAGGCCTTATTTAAAAATAAAATGAGAACAATTATACACAACTGAGCCTGCCTCCTGTCACTAGGTTGAGAGACTGGTTTCCAAGCTCCTAGTTAAAATGAAATATTTTATTGAATATACTTAGTCTCACTCAGGGTGCAGTCCAGTCGGGGTGCCCGTAACCCTCTGAACTTGGAGGCTTATGGTCATCCAGTGCAGGCGGAAGGAGCATGGAGGCAAAGGTCACCCCTGTGCTCCTCCTGCCCTGCAAAACACTTAGACGGCTGATTTCGGCTGTCTTAAATGGCACCTCAGAGCACGAGGGAAGGAGGATGAGGCACCAACAGAGTACTACATGTTGTGATATGTATCACTTGACCAGCAGCAGCACAATTGTTTACAAATGGAAGGTACAGTGTGGCTCTGTAAACAGGTCTGTAATGTCTACACGACAATGTCTATTCTTGTATGGGAACTTGATCTCTGGGAAAGGAGCTATGAGCTAGTCACATGGTTTGTATGTTCTGATGACATGCTGACTTGTTCAGTCAGAAGCCATTTTAAGGAGAAGGATTTCTTCTTCCTTACTGCTGTCTCTCTCTGTTCTTTTACTTTGTTCCTGCAACAATGTAACGCCTTTGCTGAGGTGGAGTGAAGCTCAACTTACTCCACTGGACTTAATGCTTGCTATGTATTTATACTCTGCACATGGACTGTAACTAGGAAATGTATACTCTGTAGAACTTTACTTGATAAGTAAATAAACAGGTAGAAGTAGAACCTGTGGTGTTCCAGAGTGTTTCCTGACTCCATGGATTCATCTGCAACGGGGAAGCTGGAAGCAAGTGTCATTACAAGGGCAGGCTGGGCTGGCGAGGCTGGATCTGACGCTACATGCTGCACAGGGGGGTGAGATCTGTTAAGGTCTGTGTGTGGAATTCCAGGCATCTGTTAGCACACAGATTGGATTATAAATCTCCCAACTCCAACAGCTCCTTCACTACATACCATGGTATGTAGTGGTATGTAGTCTCCTCCCTGGCATGGTATGTAGTCTCCTCCCTGCCCCCTGGAATGCCCACAAAAGACCGCAGTTGGCGCGGGTCTTTCCATACCTGCTGGGGTGGGGGAGGCTCTCCAAGCATGGAGTCTCAAGCTCTGACCTTGGAGCAAGTTTCCAATGTCAGAGCTAGGACTCCGAAATATCCTATGGCCGTCTAGACGCTATCTAGCGGCCATAGGATTGCACTGCTCCAATAGCAATATTAATTGATTCAGGATGCAATCTTCTGCATATTTAGACAGAAAAAAAGTCTTACAATTCCCAGCATGCCCCAGCCATGACTTTTTTCCGATCTAAACATGCATAGGATTCATGCCATTACCTGATTTATATCCCACCATTCCACAAAGAAATGGTGCTCAAGGCAGCTAACGATAATAAGACCACGTTTAAAACAAAAACTTAATTAAAGTGGTCATGAAAACAATAAATACTAGGTTTATATGACTGAGTGTTGGGTAGCTTGCTCTTTTTTTATTTGGAAGCTTGACAGAATCTGATACAATTGTTACACGGTGGGAATAAAATATGAGGCTGCATAGAATCTACTGCTGTCCACAAACTGCTTATGTCATGTACTTGCGCATAAGTTGGCTCAAATCCATTGATTTCAGTAAGGCTTGCTTAGCTGTTTTCATTGTCAAATATGTCAGTGTAAGTGGTTTGTGAATCACCGCCTCTATTCCAACAGGTGCTATTGACTTTCAAAGTGAGTTGAAATATTGTAAGGGAGAATGCAGGTGAGCATACAAGCCACACACTATACAAGAAACTTGAGTTAATTTAAATAATTATTTAGGGCATTATTTTTCAAACAGTGGGTCCTGCTGAAGCTTATCAGGATTTCTTCAGTTAGGAGATTCATAATGGCAGACAAGCTTTCTTTAATAATATTGTTACCACGACCACTTGTCTTCCCTGCAATGTACAGAAGGAGAGGAATGTTGGACACATTCTATCGTACATTTTCAACTCGGGGTCAAACGAAATGTTACTTTTAATATGTAGCATGCAGCTACTGTATGTCTGTTCTTTTTTCTTACTCAGAAGTAGGCATGGGGGATGCAATATGGTTCAGGACTCTAGAACATAGGGTAGGGGAGCTTTAACCCTTTGTTCCCTGCTATGGTCTTGATCCAGATTAGCCTCTCCATGCTTGTGATTTACATAAGGGGGAGGGAAACCCCATTTGCTCTGATCTGGATGGGCACCACAGTGGGGACAGGAGGGAGTGTTAAAGTCCCTCGTTTCTGTACTTAGTGTCCTGATCCATATTGGATCTCCCATGCTTACTTTTGTGTAAGAAAACAGAACAGACATAGCTGCATGCTACCTATTAAAGGTAATGTGTTGTTTGGCCCTCATACACTTGAACAATGAGATCCAATAAACTTCACTGACAAACCTTATGATCAGGGAAGCACCTCAAAATGTGTCCCAGAATTCTGTTTAATGCGAAGGGGTTCCTCAGCAGACAATTATTGTCAAAAGAGTGCTTTGATTGTAGGAAGTCTGAAAACCAAGGCATTTAGATATTGTTATAATATTGGTTCCACATCAATCATAAGGCCATCAACAAGAACAACAATATAGGAAATAAACAAGTCTGGATGTATATCTTGGCAAACATAAAAAGGAACCAGTGCAAAATAATTCATTTGAATTGACCAGCCATGTCCAGACAAAGTCAAGTCATTTTCAGTCTCATTCATTCCAGTAGATGGGTTAAAGGCGCAATCCTATTGCGATGCCCATAAGGCCCCAAGCTCGGATGCTTAAGGGTATCCTATGCAGAGTTAGGAGCAGCAGCAGGGAATGCTGTCTGGGGAATGCTGGGAACGGTAGGACATTTTCCCTGTCTAAACATGCATAGGATTGTTCCCTTAGTCTCACTGAAACCAATGGAACAATTTCCTAATGACTCCCATTGCTGCTTTCAAAAAGTCTCAGTCATGAATAACTTTAACTGGGCTTGAGACATTATGTTTAGGAAGACCTGGATTAAATTAAATGGAATCCAAGTACTTGGATGTAGTTGGTTTGTGGGTCAGTCTGCATGTCTTTCAGTAACAAAGGTCTTTTAAAATGAAATATTTGATCACTAGCTCTCTTTTGTGTACCTGCCAAGAACTATCTCAAGGGTTATTTGTTCCCTTTGCTGCCAGTGGTGTTATTAACACCTAATGGAGTGTAGAAATGTTGGCATTAACTTTTTTTTTAAAAAAAGGGGGGGAGGCTCTCTTGAGTCTAAGCACTTAATTATTTTGGCCCAAAATTGAATGCAGTCTTTTGGTGCAGTTAGATTATAACTGGTAATAAGAAAGTTAAAGAATACATAACACAGACAATGCACATACAGATAGAAGCTATGTGAGAGAAAGTTTAGGGATATGTGTAAACCAATCCTGTGATTTGTTTGCAAATATCTGTAAATTTGTGTGAAACTCACCTGAGGAATTTTACAAATCTTATCAACATCCTGAGGAATCTCACCGATGTCATTCAAATCCTGTCCCCCCTCCCTCTAATTTCTTACAGGTATTTTGCCTGAGCAAGTCTAGACATGCCACCAACATTTCACGTAAGGCAGATTAAAAAAATTGCTTAATCATTGGGTGAAACATCAAAGAAATGTTGAGGGAAGCCAAAAAAAGTATCAATAAAACTAGCTATATTTCTCACAGTGGGGTTTCACATATCACTAAGTCAGGGGTAGGCAACCTGGCACCTTTCAGATGTTTTGGACTACAACTGACATAATCACGGACAATTATCCATGTTGTCTAGGGCTTATGGGAATTGTAGTCCAAAACTTCTGGAAGGCATCAGGTTGCTTATCCCTGCTCCGAGTTGTAACCAGAGAAAAGAGAATCAAAATGAGTTTGGATGTTCTTCCTTGGGTGACATAGTTGAGCAATTTCAAGGAAAGCCAAAGGCATTTTATGTGACTACATTAATTTAAGGAGATCCCCACACATTCATGAGAAGGACCCTCCGAATTCACTTTATATTCTACTCCAGACAAACTTGGGTTACAATTAGAATATGCATAAATTTCCCTCGAGAAACATTGTCAGCCTTATCAAACATTTCAAGACTTTTTTAAAAAAATCCTACAGGTGCTCCCCTCAACAGCACCCTCCATGTTCACCTCAGATTTTATTTATGGTACCAACTCTACTCTGAATGGGCATATCTCTAAAAACTCTAGCATGCATGTGCATGTCCATATCACACTGATGCAGAAAAAAGAATCTTTGACCTGAATATTTCCTTCCTCACTTCCACCACTAGAGAATTAACACAATCAAACTATGCAGGATCTACCCGTAACTTCCATATCTCTAAAAAGACTTCATTATACCATCTATGGCTGGGGATGATGGTAGTTGTAGCCAAACACATCTGGAATGTTCCAGGTTAGAGAAGGACTGCTTCATGGCAGGCCATCATATCTCTATCTCTCCTGGTCATACCTCAATTTAATGTCATCTGTTCAGTTTGATAACAAATAGTTTACTGAACCAGCTGTTTCAGTAGTGTTTATTGTCTTCACCTATGCTTGGGGATGTTGGAGAAAACTGCAACAGATGCAAATTTCTAAGAATCTGACCCATCGATTCTACAGCAGACCAGCTTTTCCCAAGTCATGCAGATTCTGTGGACTTGCAGACTGGGTTTTTTTGTTTTTTACTTTCCATAATTTTATGCAAATTTAGTCACAGAAAAATATGGGGGGGAAACACCAACCAAAAATGCACATTTCCCCATAGGCTAAAGTGTGAAAAAATGCATGGGGGGGGGTTGTTTCGTGCATTTTGGGGAGTGTGAATTTGTGCAAATGCATATGAATACATTTGCGCAAAAATCCATTTCCATCAATGAATGGATGATGGCATGAAAGGCACCTGACAATCTACAAAACATAGATGGAATGGATTTTACAACATCTGTAAATCCTTACTTACTGCTCCACCAAAGGCACAATCCTGTATAGCAACATGAAATTCCAGAGGAACCAGCACAGTCCTCTTCTTCTCTCACAAGGCTATCTATACATTGGACTGCTATCACTTTGCCAGAGATGTAACATCCTGTCAGACTGTAAGGCTCTTTCAAGCCTCTCCAAAGAGGCATTTAACCCAGCGCTTCACGGAGGAGATGGCTTCCATTTTCTTTGCAGGGGAAAGAGAGCGTCATTTACACATGTTTTTTTCCCAGGGGGTTTGCTTTCTCTGCCTTCCTATATGTCAGTGTTCTCCAACCTGGGGTCCCCAGATGTTTTTGGCCAACAACTCCCAGCATGCCCCAGCCAGCGTAGGGCATGCTGGGAGTTGTAGGCCAAAAACATCTGGGGACCCAAGGTTGGAGAACACTGGTCTAGCTGTTTTGCAGGGTGGGAGGAATGTGGAGGCGACCTTCACCTCCATGCTCCTCCTGCCTTGCAAAGGATGCCTGTAATCCGAGTTTGGCAATTTCCGGGCATCCCCATGGGAATGCGCCCTAAGACTATTTGTGCTGCATTACGAATGTTTTTGCTGTACTTCAAAAAGTGTTATGGATTTTTACAATCTAGACTATTTGTGGTTATTAGCTGTTTGGGCGGGCTCCTTCTGCCCTATCTCCTTCTGCCTTATGCTGAAAAACAGGATAAAATAAATAAAATAGTGAGAACATAAACCCTAATTTCAGAGTATGGTTTGGAAAAAGTATGGCTGTCGCTAATCCTCCTCCTTGGTGCCTACTCTGATCGCTTCAATACTTGCATTTTTTTTGGTCTCCTATCTTGCCATTGGGATGCTGACATATTCATCTGAATCTGCAGATGTTAATCTCATTCCATTCCACCATGTGCTCGTGCCATGTCATTCTTCTCCATAGGCCTGCTCATTCTTCATCTGTCATATTTTAGTATCTCATGTCCTCTGTAGCATAGTCTCCCTATCTCTGACTTGCAGAGTTCTAATTGCTTCCCTGCCTATCAAGCTGTCCTAATTCCTTACATCTTCCTCTACTGTCCTGCTTCTGTTAAGGTCTCTGCCATTCTGCCCTTCATCTCTTCCTTGATTTGAATACCTATATGATTGGATAAATGCATTTTTAAGTCCAGCAATTTAAAAGAAATTTTTACAAGGACATTGAAGGGGGTAGGCTTCCACATTAAAATTAAACAAGCTGGAAAGTTAGCAGGGCTCCTAAAGTTTAATTGTCTACCAACTAGAAACTTACTGTTAAAGGTCATGGAAGAAACTGCTGAAGCGGGACCAACAGATAATAAATAAATAAAGATCTTTCCCTAAACAGGCTGATAATGCAATGAACCTTACAGAATATGTCATCACTTCTTTTTTGAAATGGTGTGTGCAGGGGTTTCCAAATGCAGCAGCAAGACGAAAATTAGGCAGGAGCATCTTTGCAGTACAATGACATTGGGAAATGTATCCATTAATTCAATCAACTAATGTTATTTAAAATAAATTGGTACCATATTCCAATCTGTGGCATGCCTTTGTGGTCTTCGAAACAGAATATTTTATAACATACTTGGATCACCATTATTGTTCTGCACCTTCAGAATGACTGGAGAGGAAAACACATATAAAGTTGCTTTCTACTGGGGCAGACTGTTGATCAAGGGATCTTCTCCAAGGAATCAGATAGAATTGTACCCTTGCCTGCTGCTTAAAATTCTTTTCAGAGGACATGACAGGGACTAGGACCTTCTGTATGCAAAACATGACTTTACCACTGAGCTACAACATCAGTTTCCAGCATTATCTGTCCACCATAGCCAACCAGCTCCTGTCTGCAATTGAGAGGCTAACCTTTCTAGTACAAAAGGCTTTTAGCTCCAGCACCTTTCACTGTACAAGTTCCTAATGAATGAACAGTCCGTCTCTGGACGTTTCGCAAAGTGATTGACAGGTTTCAATAGCCAGACAAAGAGTGGATCTCTTTAGGTGCATAACATGGATTCTCATTTCCCAAATTGCTGAGTCTGTAACATAACTTTTGCATCAGCCGTATACTCAAAGATGCAAGTTGCATCCATTAGTGATGGTTCTTACAACTGGGCTTAGAAATACTGAGACTCACACAGGTACTCTCTCTACTTTGTGGACAAAGTTCAGAAGCTCTGCTAACTTTTCAGTATATTTAATTTCTCTCTAACTAAATGAGGGCCTAATTGAATGCCTGCAAGTCCTGATGGCCATGTATTTAGACAAAAAGCCATGTTTCAAGCTTATGGTCTTCTTCAGTTGCAACAAACAGATTAACTACTCCAAAATATGATAGGACAATTCAGACTTGCAAGAATCAAAAGTCATATTCTTGCACTTTTTTGGGTGGGGGGCAAAACAGACATTACTTTATCCATTTGCTTTATTGTTCAATATTTTGCAATAGAAATTGCAGGCGTAGGAGCCCTGATCTGGGTTAAAGCCCTCCTACTCCCCATGCTAGGGTCCCAATCTAGATCAGTCTTCCTGTGCCTGCTCAAGAGTAAAAATGAAGGGGGGGGAAAGTAGCTGCTTGCTATACCTTTCAAGTAATGCCTGCTTTGGCCCTTAGGTAAACAAACCTATTATAGGAAATCTTCCATTCTCCATACTCTAAATCTGGACAAGAATGGGCCTACTCTGGGGGTGGGCACCAGCGTGCTCCTGGACACCACTCTTGGTCCTGCCAACTTGTCCTGCCCCTTCCATTGACCATCCCCCCCCCCCCACGCACAAATGATCTTCCTGGCAGCTGGGATCACCTCAAAACAAAGTGAGGGTTTCCAGCTGCTGCCATCTTCATTTCCCATGAATGCCTCTGGGCCACAGGTGAGGCTCAGATCAGAAACATTCTTAGGAAATGAAGATGGTGGGCGGCTGCACGCTGATGTTTTCCTCTGCAGTGCATCCAGCCATGAATAAAAAGAATGGGGGGGGGGAGAAAATGGGACTTGGGTAATTTCTGTCTGGTAAACTGGGCGGGGGTGTTAAGAGAGCAGGGGGCTGGGGATAGCAGTGCAGGGAGGGGGCTAGGATGGGCAGCAGTAAGTTAGCGGGGAGGAGGGTCAGGAAAGCCAGGAGGAGGAAGCCAGTGGGGGCTGGAGGAACCAACTAGGAACAACCTGGAGAGTTAGAGAGGGTTGTGTGCTTGTACATCTGAATGGATGGAGCCTGCATGTGTGTGTGTGTGTGTGTGAGAGAGACAAAGGGTTTGGGTAGATTGGGGGGGGTATTGGAGGGTTTCTGAAAGAGTGAGCTTTTTGTGTGCTTGCAGTGAGGAGGACAATGTAGGGTAGGTGTGTGTGTGTGTAAGCATATATACATCTGTATGCATGATAGATACATGGGGGGGGACTTACATGTGCATGTTTGATAGAAGCATGTGTGACAGAAACAGAGAGAGAGAGTGTGTGCCTGTGTCTATGGGTGGTGAGCTGGGGTGCATGTGTGTGACAGAAGAGGGTACGTGTGATGATCCAGAGTGTGAGAGAAAAAGAGATAGGGAGGAATGAGTTGTTGTTGTTTTCTTTCTATACCACCCCATAACCGAAGCTCTCTGGGTGGTATACAACAATTCATAAAAAATAATACAATACATGATAAAATACAGATAATAAAATCAAAACATTTCATCACAGAAGTTTAAAAACCAAATTTAAAAACCCAGATTTAAAATGGCAAATAACTGAAAAAAGTTAATAAACTAAGCTTGCAGCTGAAATAACCCCCGCCCACCCCCCATTTTGAGCTGTTAAATGTCTTGGCACAGAGTGTGGTCTTAACCTGGCGCTGAAAGGATAGTAGAGTTGGTGCCAGCCAGGTGAGCCTCAGTGGGGACTTGGCTCAGATGGGGTCGGGGAGGAGAGAAAAATGAGTTTGCCTTCTGCGAAATAGGTTTCTGCCCAAGTGGAATCCTGGAGTTGCTAAGTGTGTTGGGGCTCAGGCCCCACCTCTGCCTTGTACTCAGTCTTTTGGGCAGGTTACTTGTCCTTTGTGACCAGGGCCTGGTGCAAGGCAGTTTGGTGCCCTAGGCAAGATCAGATATTTAGCGTCCCCCTCCCCTTCCCACTTGAGCCCTCCCTCCGTCCAGCCCGCAGATCCAAATGCAAGAACACTCTTTACAAACCCCCACCCCTCCTTTCCCCATTTATTTTCTTTTCGGGTCCATAAGATGGGGCGCAGGGCAGTCTACGGCGGTGAAGCTGTTCCGAAGCGGCGCTTTCTTTCTGAGCCTCAGCGGAGAGCCCGAGTAAGAAGGGCTATGTCCGTCCTGCCTGCCTCCCCCTCCCCACACTGCAGAACTTGGCTTGGGGTGGGGGGGGGAGAAGAGAGACAGGCTCTGGTAGGCGAGGGGGCTGGTTTATTGGTGAAGCCGCTGCTGGTGGCGCAGAGGAGACCCACCTCCAGGGACGGAGGGAGGGAGCGAAAGAGAGGTGAGAGGGGGAGATGGCACAGGCACAGGCAGTGGAGGTGCAATTCCCTCGGCGTCGGTGCTGGCATTTGGCGGCGCGCAAGCCACCGCATGGGGGAAGCAGCGTCGGTGTTGGAGGCAATTCCCTCTGTGCAGCCACCTGGCGTTTGGCGGCGCACGTGCCCAGGGAGCCGGAGAGAGGAGCCATTGCGACGCGTGGGGGAAGCGGTGGCGGGGGTGGATCCGGCCCGGTTGCCGGTGGGCTGGCCGCAAGTATTGCAAGTAGCGATGGGGGTGGGGCGGAGGAGGTGGTGGCTGTGCCACCAATCGGCTGTCCCGGACTCCCGCCAAACAGCTGGGTAAAGATCAGTTGTTTGGCGCAGAAAATTAAAGGGGTGCCGCGAAGCGTTTCTGCGCCCCCTTTAGCCATGTGCTCTAGGCAGCCGCCTAGTTCGCCTAGTGATAGCGCCGGCCCTGTTTGTGACTAGCCTTGCCTCCCATGGCAGCCATTTTGTGATTTCTCAAATTGCCAAACATGCCCACAGGGCCCAAAGGATTGGCTAGCTCTGGTCTACTCTGGTAGCAATTCAAATGGTTAAGTACAAGTCCCTGGCAGTATCCATCAAGCTGTTAATAAAATCAAGGGCCTGTTCTCATGTCTTTTCATATATATAACCAACTAAATCATGGAATTAGAAATAAATCCTACTTTACTATTTTTGACAGCATCCATCTGCTGTTGTGGTCTTGTGGACTCCTTTTAAGTCTTTGTTGGAAAAAAAGATATAATTTGATTTCAAAATTGCCCCAGTAATACAATAAATGAAATTATAGGTATCATATACCAAAAAAGATAGCTTAACAGAGGGGGGGAAAGCAACCCCTCCCCAAAGAGAAATGCCTAGGGCTCATAGTAAGTAACTGAACAGGTCCAATATACCCCAATAGTCTAATAGTTGTTGTTTTTGCCCCTCCTAGAAGAATGTTACAAATAAGAAATCAGTTTTGCAATTTGCATTATGAAAGTGTTCACTCCTGTGTCAAGATAAAGCCAACTTCAAGCAGAATTAACCCCCTAGAGTCAAATTTATTATTGTTGTCCAATGGACCACTGCAGTGCTTTGTAATGGGGTTTTGTTTATATACACAGGAATATAGTGTTTTCTTTTTCTTTTACAAAAAGGAGAGAGAGAAAATCTACTCCAGTGCTCTGGAATGTAGCAGCATAGTGGAATTAAGTGGTATAATCACATAAAAATGAATTATGATGCAGGCAAAATGCTAGGATTTCCCCCAAGGCCATTTTGATAAGTTGCTAGTAAATTTCACCT
Organism: Shinisaurus crocodilurus; assembly: GCA_021292165.1. NCBI lineage: Eukaryota > Metazoa > Chordata > Lepidosauria > Squamata > Shinisauridae > Shinisaurus > Shinisaurus crocodilurus. The sequence continues at coordinate 94,905,944 of CM037876.1, forward strand.
GAAGTTACATTTCAAGGTGAGATTAGAGTTCCTGTTTGGGTAAAACATCCAGGATTTTCAAATTCAAGATATTCTGTTTGTATAGTGCAAAGTGGAGTTCATGGATTTCAGCTAGTGCAGATTTTAGACCTTTTTGACCTTTCAGCAAAAAGTCAAATTAACTTGTCCTTGCTATGGGCTGAACCTTATTTTCTATTGACACACACAGGTGCAGATTGGAAGCAAGGAAATGGTTCCCCCTTTGCAATATGTTGCCTGGGATGACTGTGCTTCTCATTGTTCCAACACCTCCCATGGTAGGTGTTCTGCTTTGCTGGATCAAACTCAGTGCTACAGCAAAATCCAATAGCAAGTCAGTAAACAGGCAAGGGTCAAATCACAGGTTAGCAGTCCAAGGAGCAGAGTTGAGGAGTGGTTCAAAGGTCAGCAGCACTGAGAATCAGTCACAAAGCAAAGTCAGAGCAACAAGGTACTGGAACCTGTAAGAGGACATTGTTTTCAGCAGCCACTAAATCTCAGCTGAAAGCTTTTGTAGCCTGAGTTCTCAGAGCCCTTCGCAGGGCTCAGCTGCAGTTCATCACAGGCCCTCTGGCAGAAGTCCTGCCCATGAAGGTCTTGATCCTGAGGAGGCCTTTACTCTTGAAGAGTCTTTTTCTGCAAGCAGGCATTCCATTACCTGGACACAGTCTTAACCTATACCTTCAGGCACCGGCATTCTTGGGGGCTGGGTGGTGGTTCAGCATCCTTTTCTGACTCAGAAGCAGAGCTTTCCATCTTTTGAGGGTGAAGATCTGAAGCGAACTCTCCCAAGGGCTTCTTGGTCAGACCCAGGATCCCCTAAAATAGCTCAGTTCCCAGAAACATCTGGCTTAGGGGGCTCCAGATCATCCTCTGATGAAGATTCCTCCAGGGGTGGGGCATAAGGATGACCCATAGGGACCTATGGAGTTCAAAGAGCTTAAGGTATGGGTCAGTGAGTCCCATTTCACACTCAACAGTAGTGGAGAAAAGGAAGTGTGAATGACTCATGCTTCTTTATTCCCCACATCTTGGGGAAGAGCTAAACATTATGCTTCACATGGAGTTGCCGCTGAATTTGGCAGCTCTGTGTCAAGTTCTCCGTGCAACATTTAAGCAGACTTATCTGTGTGAATCATTGATTGCTCCTAGTGCTGACCAAGAAATGTGAGCAACTGATATGGTTAAGTGCGCTGAAATGTTACGGGAGGTGGAATATGCTTTTGTTTATTGATTTTATTTATTTATTTATTTATTACATTCTTGTGGCTTGAGTATGCTGCTGTTTAAAATGGTAGCCCTGTGTTGAGTGCAACATCTGGTTCCACCCAATGTAATGTATAAACTGGCATTTAGTTGGAGCAGCCTTCCCCATCCTGGTACCCTCCAAATGTTTTAGACTACAGATGGTGGGAAATGAAATCCAAAACATCTGGAGGAGGGTACCAAGTTGGGGAGTGAGATAAAAGACCAAATTGAGAATGAGTTATAGCAGCCTCTCCCAACCTGGCACCCTCCAGATGAGTCAGACTACAGCTCCCAGCATCCCCAGCCAGCTATTATAGTTGAACACACTTGTGATGTAGTGCTACTGTGCATTTAGTAAGAGTGACAATGCACACCCCTCTAGGTAATGTTTTTAGCTTGGAAAGTGAATGAGTGTAGCAATAGGTAGGTTGCCTTTGGGACAGAGTAGAGCAGACCTAGTAGCTGAATTTTAAAAACCCTCCACCGAAGACAGTGCACTGAACTGGGGGGAAAATAACTTAGATCTCTTAACTACATCAAAAGCATCTAATATGATGAGATTTCTTATTTATTTATTTATTATTTATTTATTACATTTCTATCCCGCCTTTTTTCCTGCAAGGAACTCAAGGCGGCTTACATAATCCTCCTCCTCTCCATTTTATCCTCACAACAACCCTGTGAGGTAGGTTAGGCTGAGAGTCAGTGACTGGCCCAAAGTCACCCAGTGGGTTTCATGGCCGAGCGGGGACTAGAACCCGGATCTCCCGAGTCCCAGTCCAATACTCTCACCACTACGCCACACTTCAGTGCAATTTTCCATTTCTAACACTTTCAAACCATTCACAGCTTTTCTAATGAACTTCATCCAGTCTCGAATACTGCTTCACTTCTGGTGAAGAAAAACACTAGAGAAAATCTCTTCATATCTATATTTAATGAAGAAATATGACCCCTGTTCAGCAAAAGGCAAAGGCTTGGATCCAAAGACCCTTCATGGAGCCCTTTCATGGGTGGAAGGCAGCTCCAATACCACTTGAGGGAATGAGTCACCAGTTCAACCTCCCTGTGGCCCCTGAAAAACCTCTCTAGAGGATTGTGGGACCTTTTGGAGTATTAAGCCAGGAGGCTACAGCTGTATGCTAGTGGTGGAACTGCCTTCTGTTGATGCAGTGCATTTTTGGATCCAGGTCTAAGATTTAATTCCCTTATAATGATTATGACCCACTCCTTTTTTCTTCTTTTTATCACTTCCCTCTGACAATGTACAAAACATATATATATATATATATATATATATATAATGCTGCCTTCTGGTTTTGTGCATTGTCAGTAGGAGATGATTAAAAAGATATAATTTATAAGCCCAAGAAAATGTTGAAAAGTCTGCCATCTAGTGAACAAGGCTAACCAACTAACAACTAGCACTAGTGCCACATCTCATTCAGATCCTCCAAATTATTTGGATTTAGTAACGTGACTATTTTACTCCCTCAGATTTTATATGTAAGTATAGCTGTATAGTCAGGGTTTAGTACATTTTAAAAACAATGTAAATTGTACCTTTGAGAATTGTTATGACTGATGTTCAACCTTATAACTATTAAGCAGCTATGTGAGTGAATCTACACATAATATACGAGTGGGAGACAGTTGTTGTCTATAATAAGCCTGGATAATATGTCCATGCCTCTTCTAGTTATACATCATCACTCAGCTGTATGTCTGCCCATGGAGTAGCGAAACTTCATTCATTTTATCAAAGCTGTTTTTGGTTTTTTGCTTTCCTGGAAATTCCTCAAATGAGCAAAAACCTTGGGTTGAATCCAAAGCTATTCTTACTTAGAGTAGACCCATTGAAATAAATGGGACTTAAGTTATTCATGACTAACGTCTGGCCCATTCTTTTCAATGGGTCTACTCTGCGTAGGACAAATATTGGATACAACCCCTTGAAATTTCTCTTCATGAGAAATTTAGTGGAATCTTTACACTTCCTTTATTATTCAGAATATTCTAAGGCAGCAGTTCTACACACACACACCCCTCTGGGAGTAGGTCCCATTGATCTTACTTCTGAGGAGACATGTATAGGAGTGCACTGTAAACTATTTCTCATTTGCCATTCCAAAAACAGGGTACAAAGCGACAAATAATTTTAAAATATGACTAATATGAAAATGAAAAAAAACAAACAAAACCTATAGCAGAGGTATTTTTTTCAAAGGAATACAAAATAGAATAGTCTTTACCTGCTTCCAGAAATTCAAGAGAATGGAATCAAACAAGCGACTACTGGAAACGAACTCCAAAGCTCCAAGGCAGCAAACAACAAAGCACTGCTTCTTACAGAGTTCTATCTAGTCTCTACATTGGATGAACCTTGAAGTAGGGCTTCATTGGAAGCTCTTAAACTTTGGCAAGGTTCATAGGAAAGGCCATATTCCATAAGGCATCCCAGTTCCAAACCAGTTAGGTCTTTTTTTATGTATGTATTTATTTTTAATTTATTTCTTGTTGCAACTATAACAGTAATAAACAAAAAGGGGTGAGGGGAAAAAAGAAGAAGAAAGGAAGCACATATCATAAAACATACCCATATACAGCATAATTATTTACATCATCCTTAATAAAGAAAAAAGAAAAAGAGGGGGAAAAGAATTAACAGTTAATATAAGCAGTCCATCTGAGATGAGATTGACAGCTTAGGAGTATGTTCAAATATAGCAAGAGCAGTAAGATCTTTAGACCATTGAATGATAGGTGGTGGGTGTTTATCCTTCCAAGCTTGGAGTATAAGTCTCTTTGCAACTATAAGGGCTCTCAGCATCCACTCGTCCTATCCATCTGTTAATCCCCACATCACAGGGATGTAATTTAAAAGTGAACATCCACTGTTATCACATATTTTTCAAGAACAAAATTTATACAAGCAATGACTTGACTTCCAATCCAACCAAGAAGAAGCCACTACAGGACACACATCCACATCAGATGCCTCAATAGTCCTCATTAAATCTCCAGCATCTGGCAGAGCTAGCCAGCTTCTTCTTAACAACACTCTGTAGTGTCCAATATATGCAAAAAAATATCATTTTTTGTTGAATCAGCATCAGTTCTAAATCTACAGAAATAGTACATATAGAAGCTAGGGCAACTTTCCATTGATTAGCCTTGTTAGAGCTCTATAGATTTACACACACACAAACCACTTTGAATGATGGGATGGGATAGATCAGTCTATTATTGGACTGCATCAGTTTTGTATTTTTGGTCTCCACCAGTTGCGTATGCTTCAGTCATAAATCAATTCTGTCCCATTATTTCTGCATTAATCTGTCCGTTCGTCCCCCTAATGTATTTAAATATATATATTTGGATATATTTTCTCTCAATGTATGCATTTCCTAATATCATTTAACCTAAAATATACTTCTTTCTTTCTTTCTTACACATTTTGGTATGTTTATTGAACCAAGAACTGCATCACAAAATTTAGGGAAACCTGAAAAGTGAAGGATAAGTGCATTGCAATCTGCACATTAGTCTGGGAGGTACAGATCAGGTCAGTTCACTGCAAAATGTGGACTGAACAAACTCTTCAAACATTTCTCCCTTTAATTGGGCCCAGAAACACATTGGCAGCCCATGTGGTTGTTTTGGTGTAGCCGGTCTGTCACAAGACTATGCCAACTGTGGTGGTTAGAGTGATGTTCATGGGCCAGGTACACTTGGGTTAAAATCCCTACTCGCTTGAAGCTTTTTAGTTGACTTTGGGCCAGTCACATTCTCTTAGGAGAAGGGCTGTGGCTTACTGGCAGAACTCATGATTTGTATGCAAAGGGTCTCAAGTTTAATCCCAGACATTTCCAGGTAGAGCTGGGCAAAACTCCTGCCTAAAACCCTGGAGAGCCATTGCCAGCCAATGTAGATAATGTTGAGCTAGATGGACCAACGGTTTGTCTCAATATAAGGTAGCTTCATATGTTCCTAACAAATCAGATGGCAGCATTCTGCATCCATTGACATTTATGAACCACCTTCAAGGGCAGCCCCAAGTGGAGCACATTAGAATGATCTAATCCTGAGGTCATCAAGGCATGGATGACAGTGATTAGGGCTGCAATCCTATAGCTGGGAGTAAGTCAATAGGATGAGTCGAGCCAATGTATGAGTAGACATACATCAGATTTCTCTGTGGGTCTAGTAGAGGGCACAGCCAGCATACCACCCAAAGCTGGTAAAAGGAACTCCAGCATTCTAGTATTATTCCTTCTACATAAAGCCAGATCCTGTCTGAAAATCACAATGCAAGTCATGCCACCCATTTAGCTAGATTCAGCTTCATTGAAATTCTTCTCTGGCATATTCCTCTGAAAGTTCTTTCCTCCACATACACCCCCATAGAACACGCTTTAATTAAGGTTAGTTGCGATGAGAGCAATTAATAATCTGGAGATTAATTGCTAAATCATGATTAGGAGATGGCTACTAGAAAAGGTTATAAATTAAGTCTTAACTGCAAAAGCATTGAGTGATTAGCTGTACTTTTTCTCTCTCTCTTTCAAATAAGGAATAAAAAGGGAAGGGAAGGAAACAAAGTTTTGAGTTCAGTAGCTGATGGAGATGGATCCTGTGCAATAACAGGATACAGAACAATGAATAATGCATCAGGAAATTGATCATAGCAATATATATGCTAAGATTTTGAGAGGAATAGAAAGTTGACATATCTAGTCAAGAACATACTGCATTGGACATATCCAAATAGCATACATTCTGACATTTGACAGATGAGAAGAGGACCATTTTGTGTACTTGTAACACCTGTATTCTCACACCAACATCACTGCTTGTCCCACCTGCCCTATTACACATTGCTGAAGACTGCTGTATACCAGTTACTCTTATACAGCCTACACTGGTTTAAAAACAAAGAGGAATCTTCTTTTGGTTAAAGGCATACTAGAAAAGCCTAACTGCCCTAGAATATATCATCAATAGTGCAAAATAAACCTCCTTGGATATTGCAAGTGCAATATTAATAATTTTACGACTAAAATGGACGCATTACATTCAAACATGGCGGCACACCACTGCTGCACAATACAGTCATATTTCAACATCTCTATTTACATTCTGCCGTTACACAATCCCTCTCTCCTATAAAGCACAATGAGTGTACACAGCTCTGTGCACACACAGAGTGCTTAGCAGTATGGTGATTCCAATGTGAGCACACTTGGGGACAGGGTCGAAAGAGAAGATGAATCGGCAATATGTGTGTTGATTTCCCAAATAAAATGCTACTGTAAGAGACCCAAGAACTTCTTAACAATGAAAATCGTTAACGTTATGAATATGGAGTTGCAACTCTATTTCATCCATCATAAGAGTTGAAACAAGTTTATGGGAGGCTTGAATATTGGCCCAGGGAATGAAGGTGACTTCCTAGGATATAGATTCTAGTAGCTCTGATGTTATCATATATTATAGCTTGACTAGATGATTATCTTAATCAAGGTTCCCAAAATGTGTCATTAATCATGCTGCCTATTTGACAGCTGGTGATCCATGGGGTGATACAATTCTTCATAATAAGAGAACCAGTAAACAATGCACTTGATAGATAGTTTTGTATCCGTTTCCACAAAGGATCACAATTTTCATGGTGCAATATAAGGCAAACAATAAAACTATACCTGGAATTCACAAATGGGCTCCTAGGCAGAAAATATGTGGTAGTCCCTTATAGTCCTCCAAGCTTTTTCTTCTCTAAAATGATCGCAATTAAGTTACACCAGAGCTTTCTCCTGCACCTTGGAAATAAACAAGATTAGCAAAAGTGTCATTAAAGAGCATGAAGAAGTTTGAAATAATACATTAAACTTTATGCATATCTAGAAAATTTCCTATGATCAATTGTTATGTTTATTTATTTATTTATTTATTATATTTATACCCCACCTTTTTTCCTGCAAGGAACCCAAGGCAGCTTACATAATCCTCCTCCTCTCCATTTTATCCTCAAAACAACCCTGTGAGGTAGGTTAGGCTGAGAGTCAATGACTGGCCCAAAGTCACCCAGTGGGTTTCATGGCTGAGCAGGGACTAGAACCCAAATCTCCCAAGTCCCAGTCCAACACTCTCATGCCACACTGTATATTGAAAATAATCTAATTAAACTACAGATACACAGGCACTGATGCATTGCTCTCTTGTTAGTATCATTACTTTGTTTTAAATCTAAAAGTTAGTTTGATTCATACAGGATAAACTTGGATATATATATATATATCATTTTACATCCAACAATTCTGCAGTAGCAGCCAGTTGAATCTGACAGGTGATATGCAGTAACACTTAGCATTTCAGAATTTCTCTATTTTTATGTGTGGGCAAAAACACCACCACCAACAAAGGTTATATGCATTCGTGACATATACATTTATTTAGAATCATATTTTAGTATTGCACAATGGTCTGAGAATGCAAATCTTAAAATAAATAAGAGTTAAGTTAATACTGTAAGTACATTGGACCAAGGGAACAGTTTCCTGGACAGTAGCTCCCTTTAACAGGAACGGAATGTCTTGGGCAGCCCCATCCTATGAGACTGCAGTGCCCATAACCCTTCAAACCCAGAGGATTATGGGCATCCAATTAAGTGCAGGAGGAGTGTTGCGGACAGGACTGCGGCTTATTTATTTATTTATTTATTTTATTATATTTATACCCCACCTTTCTTCTTGCAAGGAACCCAAGGCAGCTTACATAATCCTCCTCCTCCTCCTCCTCCTCCTCTCCTATTTTATCCTCACAACAACCCTGTGAGATAGGTTAGGCTGGGAGTCAGTGACTGGCCCAAAGTCACCCAGTGAGTTTCATGGCCGAGTGGGGACTTGAACCCAGATCTCCTGAGTCCCAGTCCAACACTCCCACCACTATGCCACACTGGCTCTCCCACGCTGTGCTCCCCTTGCCATCAAAAACATCTAGACGGCCAGATTCAGCTGTCTAAATGTTTTACACCTCCTCCCGAGGAAGAGAGGCTGAGGTACTGCTTGGATCCTGCAGTGGCTGGTGGTGCCTCGCTCCTCCCCTCCCCGTCCCCAGGAACACCCCCCCCATGCTGGAACCAAAGTCGGTCTTCTGGCTTCAGTTCCCAGCTGGCATGGAAAGAACTGTGCCGACTATGAGGGGGGGAGGGGGCTCCACACTCAGACTCCCCACTGTGACTTTGGAAGGGATTTCTGAGGTCACAGTGGGGAGATCAACCAATTCTATGTCCCCCAGGCATGGTCGGAAGGCCATAGGATTGCACCCTAATTGTGTTTGAGCTGTAAAACACTAGTGGTAGAATTCAGTGGAAAGTATTAATTCTTCTTTTGCATTGAAAGTAAGGAGACTTACATTGATATATATATATATATATATATATATATATATTTCAATACAAAATATGTTCAATAATATAAATAGTATATATGTCTAGATTTTTCTTAAATAAGTAATATGCTAATCAAAAATTCAGCAGGTGCAATATTTTACATTATAGAAAAGCAGTTAATATTAATATCAACTCTAGTCCACCAAAACTCTATAAAGGGTTGCCACTCAGCTATAAATTAAGTTTCCTGTTGTCAGCTATCTCTTAATCTAATGATTTCACTCAATTTCATTAACTGTGCTGCCAGACTTTGCTTATCCCATCCCTACACATTGGACTTCTAAAAGGTTTCCTGTTCTTAGCAATGGCAAATTTAGCAGCTATAAACCTAAGTAGTTCACCAGAATTATGCATGCAGCAACTCCCACATAATTCCTTCATAGATTTCATAGATCATAGAGTTGGGACCTACAAGGCTATCGAGTCCAACCCCCTGCTCAATGCAGGAATAGAGGACAGGTCTCTCACCCAAGTAATAACCAGGCTTGACCCTGCTTAGCTTTCCACACTCAGACAAGCTGAGCCAGCATAAGCCACCTTCTAGGAGTGCCCAAGTCCACAGACATGTCTGAGGCCAAAAGGTATCCATTCAGAAGACTGGTAATTTCTATGTGGCCTCTGTGATTTGTGAAATCACAATGTCTCAAAAAAATGGGCTGTGATGATCACTGGAGATGCGCACCAACCACAAGATTCAGCTTGGACTCCAATGTAGCACTTCAGAAAATGGTCCCAACTCAGAGGCTGTGCACTTTGAGTAGAAATTAGCAAATCTCAGGCTTCATGCCTCCCACTGACTATAATGAGAACTCAAAACATGTTATTCATGTTTGTCAGACATGGATGACATTTGCAGGCATAGTAGCCCCTTAAGAGGAGATTACGCCTGCCAAATTTCAGAAAAATAGGGGCAATGTTTTTTTGTGCTGTGCACAAAAGGGTAGTACAATATTTATTTTTATTTCTTGGCATAATTGGATGAAATTGGCAGGAGTTCTTGCCCCTTCTGAGGTGATCAAGCCTGACAAGTTTCAGCTGAATAGGTGCAGAGATGTTTATGCAAGAGCACCCTTTACATTTTGAGGGATAAGGGACATACTTATCCCTCTATGTTCCTTGTGGAGAAATCTTCTGAAAAAGATAGATGGCCCAAAGTAAGATAATGGCAAAGTTTCAGAAATATAGGTTCAGTGGTTCATGTGGAAGGGGAGTCTCAGTTGGGTGTGTGTGTGATCTGTTTCCCCTTCCTTCCCCCTGTGTTTTTGGGGGCATTTTGTATGAATGACACACATCACAGAGGTGTCTTCAGGCAAGAAACCTGAACGCAGTGAACCCTGGTAGCGTTGGAAGAATGGTCATCTCACAGTCCCATCCTTGCCCACCTCCAACCCCCTCCCTACCCCCTCCTTGATTGGCATTTAGAGAAACAAATACTAACAATAGTGTAGTAAAAGACACTATTTACTATTTTTGGAGACACACTGCTTGCCTTTCCAAAGTCATATTGCAAATGAAGCCTCATGTAGGGTCCAGCTCTGGTTCTTGTCACTTTGGAAGGAAGCCCACTCAAAATAGTCTGAAGGGGCCCATTTTGAGTAAGATACACATCCCTAGTCATCACACAATCCATGATGGCCATGTGGCCATAAAGCACCAATACATACAAACAGAAACTCCATGATGCAGCAGAAGCTATGTGCACTCCAAGAGGTGATCACAGGGCAACCACAGCCAACAGTGCACATTTAAATCAATGAAACTTAAGTGTGGGCTCTGAATACCTTCTACTGGCTACAGTTCACAATCACATTCTCTGGAATAGCCAATATAAGTGCCCCTCCATAATCTTAACAACATTTTATTAATTTCACTCAAAAATTCCTAAGAATTTTTAGCCTGAGCAGAACCTTCCAAGTCTGCATTGAAATCCACTGTGGAAATCTGATGGCAACGCTAACTGCACTGAAATCACACTAAAATTGATGTACCATGCCCTGTTTAAATTTTGCTATTCTGTGGAATTACTATTCTGATACAATTACAGATCTTGCTATTGACTGTATATGCATATCTATATGTAACATTTAATTGGATTTAAACAAAAATCAGTTTGTGTATTTTTTTAGTACAGCCAAATGATAAATTACCTTGTTTGTTAATGACCATATTCTGGTAGGATCATATATTCATGCAATTAATTCAGATAATTGTTATCGGCCTAAATAGACAAGACATATATCAGTGCTAAATGAGTTTCATAAAATACTTGGCACAGATTAATCAGCTGAAGAACTGATCCAAAACATTTTGCCACTCTGCTGATCTGTGAAGTGTTGTGGTCTTCATGATGTTGAGGAATTGCCTAAAATAGTTGTCTTGTGTCCATTAACAGTTAAAATTCTCATTAGCACTTGATATAGAACTTTGAAACACTAGCCAAAATGTGGGGGTTGGAAAGTCTCTGGCCTTTATCAAACAGATATATGGACAAAAGCCTTACTATACACAAAACCAGAATGATATTTAGGGAGAAGTTCTATGGCCCCTAGATACTGTCTGAGGGGCTATTGGGTATTTTGGGTTCCCCGATCTGAGGTTAGAGACAGTGCCCTGACATCAGAGGGGGGAATTGGAGCTCCAACCCCACTCCTCCTCACAGCCAGCATGGAGAGGACCATACTGGCTGTTCTTCAAGGGGAGAAGGGCATTTATACCCCACCCTTCCATAAAATGCCCCAATAATGCTCTGTCATCATCATCATCATCATCATCATCATCATCATCATCATCGATTCCATTTGTGAGTTGCCCTTTATTTGCACAAGCACCACTGAAATTAATGAATGTGGAGTTGGCATGTGCCTCCTTCCTACACTTATGAGGCCAATGTTGCTCAAGCTAGTACTCTTCCCCCACTATGTTCATAGCATGACATGAGAGTTGGGTGTTCTGTGTGGAAGCCATATCCCCCCTTTTTTTGACATGGAAGAAGCAACATGAATCATGCCTCCACACAGAGCAAGTGGTGTTATGTGCATGGTGGAAGGCTATCTGTCCACACAAAAAGCTTGCTGGCATGTTGAGTCCAGAACCAGAACCTAAGGGCTACATCCTGATGGCAGCTCCCTATTCCCCCAGGATCTCTCCATAGCTGTTCTAGGGCAGTAAGAAACTACCATTCAAAATGCACTCCCCACACAACAATCCTCATGGAAAAGAGACTTATCAATTGAAGCTCCTGCCATATGCAACTTTGAGGATTGGATTCCATGTATAAAAATAAAAGCACCGCATAGATATATCAGCACCACATAGACATACCCTGGCAGTAACCCAGTAGCCTAGTTTAATCCTCTCTACTAGTGCTGCTATCTTCTTTTCAGACAACTTGACAGATCTTACTGTTAGGCACATGAGCAGGGCCTCTGAGGCAGATCTTAATGTGTGAGCAGGATCATATGGGTGAAGGAAATCCCTTAGAGCTTTTCTACAAGAGGCATTTATTGTGCATTTGTGATTCCTTATTCGTGGTTGTTTATGGGCTCTTTAGCAAAGTTTGTGATCCTCCAGTTTCACTTCTCTTTTTTCAGAGCACTTTCCCGGGTTTTTTTTGTTTTTTTTTTTTAGAACTGGGAAAATGGGGTATTATATTAGAATGGGGGAAATTGTTCTGCTTCTCTTTGTGTATTTCAGCTATCCCACTATAGCACACCTCCACCTAGAGGTTATGTAGCAGAAAAGCAGGAAAGGGAGAGCTCTTCTTTGTATAGAGCTCGTATCTCAATGCTGCGACAAAACTGAAAGCAGAGTGATTAACAGCCTTGTGTAGAAAAGCCCTTAGATAACCTAATTCCAAGCCATTTGCGGCCTTAAAGGTTAACACCAGCACTTTGAATTGGGCCCACAAAAGCACTGGCAACCGTGCAATTGTTGCAAGATTGACATTACATGTTCTGACTTTCTCCCTGCTCACCCCCCACCCCTGCAACCACCATCTAGCTGCAGGCCCATAGTTAGCCTAAACGTTCTGGGGTGGGGACTGCCAAAAAAGTAGGGGGCAGTTCATCTAGTTTGCAGACCTTTTAAAAACAAAATTTTAAAATGTTTTTTTTTAATTATTTGTTTATAAAAAAAATAGGGGGCAGAGAACATTTAGGGGGGAAGGCCGCCCCTAGCCCACCCCTGACTGCAGGGTGACTGCATTTTGTACCAATTGAAGCTTCTGAACTCTCTTCAAATGCAGCCCCACATAAAATGCATTGCAGTAGTCCATCTTGGAGTTACAGTAGCTATTGCATAGTTAACCATAGCCTGGTCTGACCATTCTGCACAGGGCTCCACTGGTATACCAGCCTTCTTTAGGCAGAAAGATTGCACTAATGGGCAGCTCCTGAGTAAATGCACCAAAGTAAACTACGTAATATAATAGGTTGTTATCATACTTTTTTTTTATTTTTTAACCTCCAAGCACTTCTAAGTCCCTGTTGATTTCAGTGGGAGAGTTCCAGCACAATCCCTATCATGCTTACTCAGAGTCAGAAAGAAGTCACACTCTGTTCAGTGAGGTTTACTGCTAGGTGAGCGTACATGGGATTAGACCTGTAAGTACCTTCTTGCTTTGAAATCCATGGGACTAAGAAGTGCTTAATTTTGGAGAGCCTTCCCCATAATAATGTTTGCTAGAAACAAAAAAATAGGGATGGAAGTTTGGAAAATCAAATGTGACCACCATACCATTGAGGCAGAAGGAATGGTTAAGTAAGGGATTTAGTATACAAATTTCGAACTCTTTCAGAAGACAGTTAATAAATACTGTAGAATTGGTTGAACTCAGAATGAGCACTGGGGTATATTTTAGCAGGCACTTTCAGTCTTGAATGGCCAGGAGAAACAGCCCAATAATGTTTTTTCTGTACAGAGTACTGTAGAACTATTGTGGCTAAACACATTGTCTCTTCTGGCCTTTGAGAGGTGGCAAAGACAGTAGCACCTAATAGGGCATTCAATGGATGCAATTACAATTACATGGAGCAAGAGAGCCACACCCCTAGATTGTATGCCTGTTGGCCATGCTCTCTGACTGTCTGCACATGGGGGGGGCATGTCCATAGACAGGAGCCTGCTTTATGGCTCCCTCCGTGAAGTGGAACCATGCATACTGCATAAGGCAGTATGCAGTTTCCATGATCAGGTAGAAATGGGTGTGCATCTGAGGGAAGCAAAGAGTTTCAGTAAGACTGGATTAATTTTTCGGAGGTGTTCCACACACCATAGACTAAAGTTTAAGCTGATCGCTAAAATCGGTGGCAATATAGTAGTGCACCTCTTCAGAAAACCATACTGGAAATGTTATTAATGTTCACATTCAAATGCCATGATAGCATGGTACCTGAGAGTATTTGGAAATGAAACAACAATCCAAAAGGGCTTCTTATACTCTGTTGATGGTTATCATCAACACCTGTGTGTGATTTAGGAGGCCAGTGAAGAATCTGACTGGCTATGCTTGTGACAATCCACATAATTAACTATACAGGCCAATGGTCTGGCAAAAAGCAAACTAGAGATGTCTTTGCAAGCCATTAATAAATTGGCTTTTAGCATAAGATCACAACAGACTGACATTTAATTTTTAAAAAAACAACAACACCTGGATTTTTCAAGAGCTGCATGCATGGTAGAACATATCCAAAAGTGCAGATTTGAAATAGAACAGATTGAAGGAAAGTTTATTGGTTTTTTTTCTTTTTTGCTCTTCAAATTCTTATTCTCTGTCTTTGTGTTAACTAATCCAAGAGCAAAGTCACCTTGTTGGAATACAGGTTGGAAACCAAAATGTTCTTTTTGAAAGGCCTGGCAGTGTTTCTGTTTATAATCCTGTATTCTCTCTCTCTCTCTCTCTCTCTCTCCCCCTAAGAATAGAAAATGCTATTGTTTCAAATCACGTTTGGATTGACGCTTTGCATATAAATTGGAATCAAACTGTCAGGTATTGTCAAATGTACAAAAATTATCTAAGCTGTAGTCAGCATACGGAATTCACTGCAACAGGAGGTCAAAGACAAGCATGATAGCTGGGATTTTATACTGTTGGAAAATTTCTATGCAACCAGTATCTGTTGATATGAATGCTAATATAGGGATAAATACATTTCATGCTTCCAAGCATAAATATATCACCCCGTAGGCTAGTAAGTGTTTAATCCCCCTCATTCAAGACAGCATTTCATTGTACTGACTTTAATCATAGTGCCCTATATGAGATAGCTGACTATGCAACTCGAAATTCCATAAAGGTTCTGAGAAACAGCAAAGCTAGGACATATTTCCTTTGGCCCAGCCTTGGCAATCTGGCCACCAGATTATACAGGGGAGAGAAATCCTAAAGTGGACCTGTCCCTGTTCATATCCCCTACAACAAGCTACATGTGGCCAACACCAAAAAAAGAACCATGCAGAAGATAGCCAGTCCCCCCAAAAAAGAGGTGATCAGGTATAACATATATTACTATGATGAAACCTCTGGGCAGAAAGCAGATCTCCAGATGTTTTGGGCATCAACTCCCAGCATTCCTGACCGTTGGCCATGCTGGCAGGGGCTTCCGGATGTTGAAGTCCAAAACGTCTAGAGATCTAGCTTCTTCTTCCCACCTCCTTCCCCAACCTGGTACTTCCAGATGTGTTGTCTATAACTCCCATCATCCCCAGCCAGCATGACACATGAACAGGAACCCTGGGAGTTGTAGTCCAAAAGTTTTGGAGGGCACCGGGTTGGGAAAGGCTGCTCTAGAGGTAGAAGTAACTAAGTGCTGATGACAGTAATAGACAACTGAAGTTATTCCACAACTCTCAGCAAATTCAGTATAATTTCCTGTGATGTAACTGATGGTAGGGGGAAATTGACACTCGTGTTGCAACTGAGATGCGGTAACAAAGTGACAATAATGCTTCAGCAAATAAAATATTTATATCAATTGCAGTCATCCAAAAGGCAATAGGTCAGCTATGCTATATCTCTCTCTCCAGGAAGTATCGGGTAATGATCTGTGTCAAGGTGACATTATTGTATTTCATCCTCCATTTTTGCTAAAGAAAAGAAGCCAGTCTTCCAAATCATTGGTAGTTGCCCTCTCACCCCATTTAAGGGCTGCAAATAAACCAAGAAATAAACAACATAATAGGTCTCCCGATTGCTATGAATGAAAGAATGGTGCTTCCTTTGAAATCCACAGTCTTTTGAAATGAAA
Source organism: Shinisaurus crocodilurus (assembly GCA_021292165.1). Lineage (NCBI taxonomy): Eukaryota > Metazoa > Chordata > Lepidosauria > Squamata > Shinisauridae > Shinisaurus > Shinisaurus crocodilurus. Next base: position 94,921,907 of record CM037876.1, read on the forward strand.
TGTGAACCAGTAATGGCAGACTTAAATTACTCCATCAGAGAATAACACAGAAAGAGCCATTCCAGTTCTAAGCAATGTTGTAGAATATAAAAAATATTGGCTCAAATTCCAAACGGCCCTGACATCTTAATAATATTTAATGGCACATATCAATTGTCATCAGAGTACATCACAAACATTATGGTGTGGAAGAACTAGACTACTCAGTTCCTTTTGAAATCAGTGGGACATAAGCTAGGGCATAGTTAACATTTCATAGTGTTTTAAATGGGATGCAAGCACAACTAACTTAGTCTAGATCCAACTGTATGTAACACAACAGGTCTGTAAGGTATATTAGTGTTATTTAGATGTTGGAGTGAATTTACTCCCTAAAACTGTATTCCAGAAGTGCAATTCTGCTTGGAAACAAGGTGTGTGATCCCCACATGCCTTGTTTCACTGGCAATTTTAGTGGCGGCAAATTCAGTGGCGGGGGGTGGGGTGTCAGCAGCCCCTAGTGGGTTCCAGGCAACCTGACCCCTTGAAGTCAGGCTTTCAGCTAGTACTTTTTTTTTTTTTTACTGGAGATGTGCTCTACCACAGAGCTATGGGCCTTAAAACAATCTAGGGTAAGTTAGGCTGAAAAATAGTGTTACCTCACTGAAGAGCAAGGCTGTGTATCCAGGCTCCCTAGTTCCAAGTCTCTCTCCCAGGGGTGGGAAACTTTGGTTGTCCTACAACTTTCAGCATCTCTCACCTTTGGCTATGCTGGCTAGAACTGACGGAAGTGGTAGACCCACCCTTGCTCTACACAACAACTTGTGCTGCTGCCCACCCTTGCTCTACACAACATACCATACTGGTTTGCATTCCTGGGTTTATCTGTTTTTAATCCAAGTGTTACTCTGCTGAAGTTTACTTTGCATAGAAACTGCTGCCATGCCATGTTATTTGATCTGATTAAGACATTTGTAGTAGTAGTAGTAGTAGTAGGTGATCACTCGTGACCGAGTAAGATTGTCTTCCAGGATAAAATTACAAAAAGAAAATTATAAAAGGAGGAAATTCTAAAAAATTGTGTAGACTCTAGCGATGGGTCCGTAAGTGACTGTGGACAGGCCAATTCTAGATCCACACAGCTTCCCACAGTGAGGACATAGGTTACCAGATGGAAGATGGTCCTGTAAAGGATTCATTTGACGTGCTTTTCGCTTAGCACGTTTCTCCCTTTCACCTTGCACTCGAGCTTCTTCAAAGTCCATGGAACCTTTGTGAAAGGCCAACCTCCATTTAGATCATTAATGGGCCAGAGCTTCTCAGTTTTCGATGTTTATATTGCATTTTTTTAGATTAGTCTTAAGTACATCTTTAAACCTCTTATATTGACCACCGATATTCCGCTTTCCATCCTTGAGTTGGGAATAAAGTAACTGCTTTGGGAGACGGCAGTCAGGCATTCGAACAACATGACCGGTCCATTGAAGTTGGCGTCGAAGGATCATTTTTTCAACGCTAGTAGTCTTTGCTTCTTCCAGTACACTGACATTTGTTCGCCTATCTTCCCAAGTAATTCACAGGATTTTCCGGAGGCAACATTGATGAAATCTTTCAAGGAGGTGGAAATGACGTTTATAGATAGTCCATGTTTCACAGGCATACAATAAAGTTGGTAATACAATGGCTTCATAAACCAGCGTTTTGGTCTCCTTACAGATATCCCGATCCTCAAACACTCTATGTTTCATTCGAGAAAACGCGGCACTTGCGGAGCTCAGACGATGCTGGATTTCACTGTCGATGTTAGCTGTAACAGAAAGATAGCTGCCAAGATAGAGAAAATGATCGACATTTTCCAGTATTGCCCCGCCAAGCTGGATCGATGGCATCACCAAAGGGTTAACTTGCACTTGCTGATGAAGCACTTTGGGTTTTTTGATGTTAAGTGAGAGACCAAGTTTTTCGTATGCTTCTGCAAAAGCATTTAGGATAGTTTGGAGATCATCCTCTGAATGTGCGGAGACCACATTATCATCAGCATACTTTTATCATCATTGTATGACACCCATATAAATGGGTAATGGCCTTCCCAAAATGGCTTACAAACATTACTTTCCCTTATGAGCCTGGCATGGGGGAGAGAAGCTGTATCAGGGGTGGGCAACTTGTGGCCTTCCAGCTGCTGTTGGACTGCAACTCCCTTCATACCTAGCCAGCATAACCAATGGTGAGGCAGGATGGGAGTTACAGTTCAACAACATTTGGAAGGCACAGGTTGCTCACCCTTGAGCTATGTAGATGCATTGACTTACTTGAGCAGGGAAATCCCCACTTTGATCAACATTTATGACCAATGGCAAACCTATTTAAAGTTTTATTAACACCCAATACAGCGTTGGAATATTGAGTAGCAGTAAATGTCACCCTGTTGCTTGTGGGAGAAATGCTCTGGGTTCTCTTTTCATATAAAATGAAAGAAAATGTCTACACATTGACTGCCTTGCAAATCCCATGGCTCACCCAAGAGCGGTGAATAACTATCTCCCATATGCTGAGAGTGAAAATTTTACAACAGTGGAGCTACTAACAGCTACATTTTCAAAACAGAACAGAGTTCATATACGAATAATTAAACACCAGCTAGTTTCCAATAGGGTTAAAGAATGAAATAACAGGCTGAAATGAAATGATGCCATAAGAAATAACATTCTCAGTGGGCTATAATGAGCTTCCCCAGCATCTTTAGTATAATTTAATTCCGAAATGCTCTTTCTATACATTACTTAAGTGCCAACCGCATTAAGATGCTTTACAATCCCAGGCTTGCAGATTAAACTAGGGTTGTGCGACTCCCTACTGAGAAATTCTGCTAATGATATCAAAATTCTTTTTGCATTCCTTGAAATTCCTCCAATTTGTTGCCGGAGCAAGAAACTCAAAATTCAGGTCACATTTGGCTTCAGGTGAACTACAATGACAAATTTAGTCTATAAACCCAGGCTTTGCCTGAAGACTGGACTATGACCCACTTTCTGAAGCACTAAGCTGAATGCAGCCCTCTGACCATGTATGTTTTATAAACTGGCTTGTTTCATCAGCGCTAGCAATAGCCAAAGTCTCCTCAGCTGTTAAGTCATCAATTACGACCATTGCTGATGTTCATTTGGAAAAGAACCAACCCACCTATTTGAGTTCTTTCATAGAATCATTGAGTTGGAAGGGACTTTAGAGGACATCTAGTCCAAACCCCTGCTCAAGGCAGGCTGCAGCTACAGCATCCCTGATAGATTGCTATCCAGGCTCAGCTTAAATAACTCCAGTGAAGGAGAGCCCACCATTTCCCAAGTAGGGACAAACGAGGCGGGGAGGGGGGCGCCGGGGAAATAAGGCTCGGGCGGCACGCCCAGCCTTATTTCCACCACTACTCCCAAGGCAGTGTGTTCCACTGCCCTACAGGAAGCTTATTTCCCATAATCCTTTGCACATGCATTCTTTTCCAGGACACTTGTGTCCTCTCACAATGTTGTTTGGGAATGGAATGTGGGGAAGCACCACTTTGCCTAGGCCAGGGATAGGCAACCTGGTGCTTTCCAGATTTTTTGAACTACAATTCCCACAAGCCCCATCAGCATGGCCCAGGATCAGGGGTAATGGGAGTTGTAGTCCATACAACTGGAGGGCACCACATTGCTTATCCCTGGTTTAGGCAATACTGGGAGAAGATCATTCATTCATCATCAAAGCCCCAAGGTATAATGCTCCCCCCTTCTGCCCTGTACACAAGCAAAGAAGAAGCAAGCAACCATGGAACAAACACATGAGAATCTTTCCCCTAGCAGAGAGAGATGGGCTTTGAATCCTGCCCCTCTCCACTGGGTACTGCTTCAGCCTGATGCTGCCTACATAGCCAAGGCAGGAATCACCCATTCTATCCACCCAACCGCTCCCCATCAGGATGCATATGGCTGATGCATTCTTTTGGAGTGTACCAAAGTCAAGCAAAATAAAGTTATTGATTGATTGACTGAGTGTACCTGACTTCTTTGCACTCGGCCCTTGCTGGGCCCTTTAATTGCTCAAGACTGAAGCTAAGGCCTTCTTCTGTAAATTACATTCCTATTAAAAAACAAACAAAAAACCCGGTCTTCTCACTCAGCCACAGTTTCATCAGGAGTAAGGGGTTAAAATTGTCCTACTCCTAGGATGGCAAGTGCCCTGATCAAGGCCTGGCTAGTCTCAGGAATAACAAAGAGAGAAATCAGGCCAGTCTTGGGTCATACACAAGAGTTCTGGTATAGTTAGCCATGAAACTCACTGGGTGACTTTGGGCCAGTCACTGGCTCTCAGCCTAACCTACCTCACAGGGTTGTTGTGAGGATAAAATGGAGAGGAGGAAGAAATGGAAAAGGAAAACTGAGTACGAGAGAGATTTAACTAATTTTGAAAAGATGGTCATGTCTAGAGACGGCCTACCAGGTAATGCATCAACAAGAGGTATAACAAGGGATTTATATAGATTGATTCAAAAAGCAAAAGAACAAGAGGATCAGCTTAAGGCAGTATGGGATAATGAATTTGAAGAGGTGACCTTGAAGGTGGGGTGGAACAATATATGGGATAGACGGATTGTGAAAATGATGTCAGTTAGGATAAAGGAAAATTTTTATAAACTAATTTGGAGATGGTATTTAACTCCAGTAAGATTAAATAGAATAGATAATAATTGTTCTGCATTATGCTGGAGAGGATGTCAGGAAAAAGGGACATATGCTCATATGTGGTGGAGTTGTAAAAATGTATTGGTGTTTTGGTGAGAAGTTTTTACAGAAATATCGAAAATTATTGGTACTAATTTAGAGGTCTGTCCAAAATTAGCATTGTTATCAATAACTGAGAAACTTATTTGTGATAAAAATACGAAGGAGTTAATTGTAAACTTGTTAACTGCGGCCAGGCTAATGATAGCGAGAAATTGGAAAGTACAACATGTTTTCCTATTAACAGACTGGTATAAGGAAGTTTGGAACATAGCCCTAAATGATAAACTAACTAGTAGTATCAAATGCAAAAAAGGATTGCTAAAGAAGAATAATTTTATGGAGATATGGAATCAATTACTAGACTATGTATTAATAAAGGTGAAGGGTAACATGCCTTGTCAGGATATGTTATATTTTTGGAATTTAGACTTTATTTGATCAAGAGGATAGAAGTATATTAATTGGTCCCTTGGAGGGTTGGGGGGAGCACTTTATGATTTATTGTATGTTGATTATGTTATATTTGTGTGATAATTTTGTATTTTGTTAAATATACTTTTTTTGTTATAAGTTGTTTTGAAAAAATAAATAAAATATTAAAAAAAGAGAGAGAGAGAGAAAATGGAGAGGAGGAGGAGGATTATGTAAGCTGCCTTGGGTTCCTTGCAGGAAAAAAGGTGGGGTATAAATATAATGAATAAATAAATAAGAGAAGGTAGAGACAAGGTCAAACTTCAAAGTGGTCCAGAGTTCAGTTCACAGGAGCCAGTTGTATCATGCATCAAGGCCAGTCAGGGGGTGTTCAAAAGAGTGGCAGCCTAGAGTTCAGGAATCTGACAGGTCCAGAATAGCAAGGAGAAGCCCATAGGTAAAATGCTGTTGTCTGCAGCAACAGGCTGGCTTCAGCTGGGCTAATTTATAGCAGGCCATTAATCAGCACAGCTGGTTAATTAAGTTCCTTTTGTTCTTTTGTTACTCACATTTGATCCTACACCATTCAGAGGGATGAAGTATCTCAGGCTCTGATTCCTGCATTTGGGGGAGCTCCCGGCATGGGAGGGGCCAGGCTGCTCTTCTAATGGCTCCAGGGGAGGGCTGTTAGCTGAAACCTACAGTTCCTCACCGGGCTCTGGCTGGGGGCCCTTGTGCTGGCTCTCCTCCTCCTCCTCCTCTTTTTCATCAGATGAATCTTCCTCCAGGTAGGGCATGACAAAAATAATCAACTTTTGTGCCTGTGCAACAATGGCCAATAGTTTGAAGCACCTGGTTTGTGCCATGCAGGCACAACATCAGCACAGAAACCCATAATATTTGAAGCTGTCTCTTAAGTGGCATCACTAGTCAGCGCAAGGAACTGCAGGAATGGAAAACACCAAGTGAACTTGTGGCATGGTTCTATCCTCTACACACATGCCACTTAGGGTGCAATCCTATGCATGTTTAGATAGAAATAAGTCTTACAATTCCCAGCATGCCCCAGCCAGCACATATGGCTGGGGCATGCTGGAAGTTGTAGGACTTATTTCTGTCTAAACATGCATAGGATTGAAACCTTATTAGATTTAGGAACAAGCCAGTAGTTTCTAACATCCCAGAGGAAAGGGGGGTGGGAGTTCATAGTCTTGAGGAGAGAAACTGCTTTCCACAACTTAATTGTCCACAACTGAGGGACAACAACAATAATAAGGGGTGCCCATTGATTTTGAGACAAAATTGAACTGAATGAGTCTGTTTGGTTTGCATTCTGCATGAAATGAACTCTCAGTGGAATGAATGGGCACAAATGAGAGTCCCATTCAGGGCTCCCATTCACAGCCATTCATTCAATTTGGGGTGGGGGGGATTACTGTCTCAGTCTGGCAGCAGTGGAGCAGATGAAAAAAATGGGGGTGGGGGACAGGACCCTGAAGATGAATGCAAGTACCAAAAGAAAAGAGAAATAGCCAACAAAGGAAACACAAACTGAATACAATGTTGACAAAGGAGACCTGAGACAATCAAGGCTTATAGACACCAAAACCAAATATCATCCTGAAAAACAACAACAACCCAGAGCCACTGGCATTTTTATTTTATTTTATTTGCTATTGAATAATGCACCTCTGCTAATGGAAACACCTGAAGAAAGGCCTCAAAAGAAGATCTGAAAGAAATATCCAATATCCAACTATTTACAGTTGGGAGGGGTGTTCTGGAGAGTTTAAAATAGTATATGTGGGGGGGGGGAAGCATCAGAGTTTCCTGCACCACACACACACACACACACACACACCTCCACATGTGTAAACAAGGTAATCCCAGCTGGAGGTTGGGAATCCCATGCAAATGCACATAGCTTTCTCTGATGGAACCTCAGAGTCTCACATGTCCCTTTGATGCCTCTGTGCCAAAGGTATTTGCCCTCTAGTCATGAGCCACCCCTCCTCCACCTAGCCCAGATGAAGTTCATCCTGATTGGCCAAAGACAGCCAAGCTACGGAAAGGGGGGGAATCTATACTGCCAGCTGTGGCTTCTGGTTTGGGTTGTTGTGTGTCTGAACATGAAGCAGCGTGGAGTAGGGCTTTTGCTGAGGCAAAACCCTGAGAAGACCAACCCTCAGGCAAATAAAGTAAGTGCTTGGGTGTTTATATAGTAAAGGAACTAGTTTTTGTTATTTTGTAGCTCTACTTCATTTCATTCATTTATTCATTTATTTCATTTATATACCACCCCACAGCCGAAGCTCTCTGGCCGGTTCACAATACTTGTATGTATACCAAAGTGTCTCCCCACCTTTTCCCCCTTCCCTCATTCCCCACCTTTCTCCCTCTTCCCTCATTCCCCACCTTTCTCCCTCTTCCCTCATCCCCCACCTTTCTCCCTCTTCCCTCATTCCCCACCTTTCTCCCTCTTCCCTCATTCCCCACCTTTTATTGTAAGCTGGTTACCTTAAATAAACTTTCCTGGTTTTACCCCACACGGTGTGTGTGGTTCCTCTGTGGTTCAGTGCTAAATCCAGTGTATAGATCCAGGACAAGGCCCTGAGAGACTCAGGTCAAGACGGCAGAGCTAAGGCTGGCAGTTTTGCACCTTTGATCCCTGGTCTTGAAGAAAGGACCGGTTGGCAGTCCTTCACAGTATCCAAGAGAAACTTTAGTACAAAGGTTTAAACTAGATGTCCTTAGTCCTCCAGAAAGGGATGGATAGTATAAGATAGTGTCATTCACCCTTGCTTTAGAATTCCCCCCTATACATTTGTAAGATATTTTGCCATATACATTTGGTAGATATTTTGGAATGGATTAGGAGTGGAACAGTTTAAGAACAGTACAGCAATTTGGGGTTAAAACCTCATTATTTTAAATGGAAGTACTGAGAAAATCCATGGGGAGTAGGTAGGTACCATATCCTCTTAGAAAAGGCATCCCTCGGATTTCCCTCCTACTCTTGCTCAAAGGAGGAAAATCCAGTTCAGAGATGATATCATTTAAAAACAAATTCAAATACCCTTTCCTCAGAAGAAAGGTTGCTTTATTTATATGCGAATGTATGTAGATTTCAATTTTATTCAGATAACAAGTGAGACCTGCAATTTAGTGTTGCAGGCCTAGGGACGGAAGAACCAGCAATTTGTGAGCTCACCAAAATTATCTGATATGCAGTTTCAGGCTCGTTTCATCTCGCTCCTGTTTTTGTTTTTTATCTGTTTTTCAGCTCGTTCAAAAGGGGAAAGTGCACATTTTGAATAGGAAAAATGCACATTTCTCTGCATATTTTTCAAAAGTGCGCACTTTCCCCCCATTGACTAAAGCATAAAAATGCTAATTTTCCAAACGTGACGGTAATTGCAGTTTTCATGAATCTGTGAACATTTCTCAAAAAACAAAATCTACTGCTCACTCTTGTGTTTGGGATTGCAAACATGACATTTTGGAGAATTTGCGAACGTAAATGATTTTTTTGTACATCCCCCGTAGGGATCGGTGAATGAGCAATGTTCAAGATCACACCGTCTCACCACTCATCTCGTGCCCGATTCCCATTTGTGTTTGCGATCGCTCCTCGCTGCACACAAAACAGGAAACTTGCACAAATCAAGCAGCAAATGAATTGGTAATTTGTGCGACTCCTCCCAGATTTGAGTAAATTTCCTCCATAGACTAAAGCAGGGCTGATTCAGTCTACTGAGAAAATTTGCGTGAATTAACAAAATTGTGCAAATCGAACTGGGAATCAGGAACGAGACTAACGTGAGCACATGTCAGACAATTTGATATTTTTCGTGGGCTCCTGCTTGTACTTGGAGCTTTGAATGGGGCATGCTCGCATATTTTGTGAGCAAAAACGAAATTCTCATTCATCCCTATTTTTATTCTTTTTTTAGGCCTGCATTCAGGTGCTGTACAGATTTTGCCAGCCTCCCTTTTAGTTGGTTGCATAGATGCTATCTACTAGACTTGCATTTAGCTAGCTTTGAACATTTGCTAAGCTAATATCCATGTGAATAGAGCTTGATAACTCCTTTCTTACTAGAGTCATTTCATATTTGAGGCATCCTGTATTGCACTATATGTGATCCATCATACTAGTAGTGCTAACAAAGAGGAACCTCATCAGTGCAAATAAGCATACCTATATTTCAATCAATGGAGTTAGGTTGAATTTTAATAGCTGACAAGATGGCTCATTGTCACTTATTTAATTAAGATTAAGTGGTTGACTACAATGACATTTTAGTGAAAAAAAAAATTCCCTTACAATCACGGGAACTCTGGTAATTCATCTGATCTTTCATTAGAAGCGTGTCACTGCTAATCTTCATTCAACATGCATTAGTACAAAGCAAACCTCTAGAATCAATGGGCATCAGTTCATATAAAAGAAGCCTTTAAAGACTCTGCAGCTCATCAGACAGAGTACATTTCTGCTTTAATTAAAGAAGTCAATCCCAAGTGTCCCATTATGAAATATCTGTGCATGGACAATCCAGCAATGTTGGCATTTGGTTTGTTTTCTTGGGAAACCTCATGATGTTTTGCAAAGCACTCTGCAAAAATATCAATGGTGCCCTTGTAACCACAAAAGGAAACTATTTGCAATGGCAAAGTTCATATCAAGCATTCTCTGGCAAAATGGCAGTTCAAAGAAATTATGCTCATTGATACAGTTAAGATCACAAACTTCCATGGATGGCTGCAGAGAAGATTGCCTTTATGGGTTCACTTAGGCAAGGTGAAATTCAGATGCAAATAATACTTATCATAAGTGGTTTGTCCTCAAACTGGAAGTATAGATTTCTTATTCCAGTTCCAGTTGCATCTCTATATATTCATTCATTTTAGGCATTATGCTTTTTTTTTTTTTAAGTCTCTCAAAAGGAAATGGTCTTCCTAGGACTCAACTAATGCAGAGCTTATTGTGAATCACTGGTGTAATCTTGTCTTTAAAAAAAAAAAATAGATGTGTGTGTGGAGCCCCCACTCCTGAGAAAGTTCACATGTTAGTAGGACCAAACTAGATGAGATGGCATGGTAGAGAATACCTAAGCAATGAACAGGAGCCATCAGCATGAGAGCATAGGGCAGCTTCTACCTGCCAATGACTACACAACTGTCTTCCTCCATGCTTCATCATCTCTTAGTTACTATTAGTTTCAGCCAATGCAGCATCACATTATTAATGATTCATTATAACACAACTGCATGGCAGCTGCATTCACATGGGCAGCTGGATTGTAGTGGACACAAAGCCAACTGGACCCCACTCCTGTGACCACAAGTTAGGATTGCCTACCTGCATCACTAGATTGGTACCTGGACTCAGCTTCAGGCTGGCATGCAGTACTATGCTTTCATGCTCTGGTCTCAGATTTGTTTGTCTTCTTAATAAGCTTGCTGAGTTATTTTCTCCACTACACTGACACTCAAACCTATAACCTCTGACTAGATGTGTCACTTGCTACATTGCATTATGTGGAGCTTGTCTTGTCTTGTTTAAGACTGAACAGGATGCTTGCTGACAAAGCTTTCACTAGCCACAAAAAGTGCCCATATCTTTGAACTTTTGAGCATCCCTGTGAAAGATGGAGAAATTGTTAATCTATGTGACAGCACCATTCCCTTGGAATGGGTATCAGTGGAAGAGGAAATGTCCCATAGCTGAAGCAAATAGGTTGATCTGCCCTATTTTGCAAAAGAAGGAGAATCTGTACAGTTGCCTCAGCAACTGGAATGTGGTTCCCACAGCATCCCACAGCATCCATTCTTAGTGAGAACAAACTATCAGGTTTGTTTTCCCTCAGTCAGTGACATCAACACATAGGCAAATCTGATTGGCCACATGGTGCTATGTTGTCATCACATTTGCTACACCGTCCCTAATTGGCTGCAATCTCATTTACTGAATTAAAAATAAATAAATAAAGTACCTGTATCTGCTATAGTGTTGCTGATTTAGTACCATCATTTACAGCTTCAGGATGGTACTAAAGCAGCAGCACTAAAGCAGATATATTTTATTTATTTATTTATTTATTTATTTATTCTATTTATACCCCGCCTTTTTTCTGGCAAGGAACCCAAGGTGGCTCACATAATCCTCCTCCTCCTCCTCTCCATCTTATCCTCACAACAACCCTGTTAGGTAGGCTAGGCTGAGAGTCAGTGACTGGCCCAAAGTCACCCAGTGAGTTTCATGGCCGAGTGGGGACAAGAACTCGGATCTCCCGAGTCCCAGTCCAACACTCTAACCACTACGCTACCACTACGCTACCACTACTCTAACCACTACGCTACACTGGCTCTCAGATATAGGTGTGGGAAAAATGGGAAAAACCACAAAAGGTGGAATTTGGGTGGAGTTTTTCACAGCCTTTGAAAGCATATTTTTTCCAGGTAAAAAAAACAGTGCAACTCTAGTCTCTCTCATTAAATAAAGTATACTTTGTTCTGTCTTTTTGGTGTCCAGTATCTCAGTATCTGCTATATATCTGTTTTGTTTCTTTTCTGTTGACTTTTTTTTTTTTTTTTTTTTTTTGGTGATGTTTCCTCTATTTGTATCTACCAAGATGTGAGGGCTTCTTTGCATCAGGGGGATGGAAGATGCCCGCGGTTTCACTGTTAAGTCAGGCTGGATTGATACATAACCAAAGGCAACAAAGTGCATTTGAGATTCTATAAGAAGTTGGAAGCATCCCCTCCCCCACCCCCATATATGTAATGGAATAATTTATCATGAGCAGATAGTGCTTGACATCTGTAGTTCTTGAGCCATCTTAAATCACACAGGACATAACTGCGGGTTATCACCATATGCCACACATCATCTTTCTTCTGTTGGGAGATATTTTTTTGAGCATTTAGGAATAGATCCTATAGAGCCAGCAAAGGAAAAGCAAAGACCATAGATGATATATGCACTCAGAGTTTTCAACATGGGGTGAAATCCAATTCAGTTTTTCCAATCCCCCCCCCTCCAGCCTCCTGCATGCCCTCAAAATCTCCTCAGGAGACTTGGGGGATCCTCTAGAGCTGATTTCCAGGGAGTGTGGGAGGCTGCAGGGGTGAGGAAAGAGGGCATCTCATTGCACAAGTGGACATTCACTTGCACAATGTTGGTTTCTGTCCATGGTTTTCTCACAAGCCTGGTCATTTATTTATTTATTTATTTATTTATTTATTATTACGTTTATGAATCCCCCATCTGGCCGGCCACCCTGGGCGATGTACAGTTAAAACAATACAATAATAACACAACATAACAAAACAGTATAGAACTTTAAAAAAAAAAAAAAAAAATCCTAACCCACCCCATATTCCCGCCTGAAAAGCCATGTTTTTAAAGCCCGGCGGAAGCTCATCACGGAGGGGGCATGGCGAAGGTCACTAGGGAGGGAGTTCCATAACTTGGGGGCCACCACAGAGAAGACCCTCTTCCTAGTCTCCACCAGCCTGGCTGCTCTGGCTGATGGGACAAGGAGAAGGCCGTCCGTGGCAGATCTTGTTGAGCAGCCTACTTGATGTTGCTGGAGGCGCTCCTTGAGATAAACTGGGCCGGAGGTCAAAACCAACACCTTATTCAGCTCAGCAAGCAACTGGTAGCCCGTGCAACTCCTTAAGCATTGGAGTGATGTGATCACGCTGGTGGCTGCCTTTAACCAGGCGAGCCGCTGCATTCTGTACCAGCTGTAGCTTCTGAACCATCTTCCAGGGTAACCCCACGTAGAGCGCATTACAGTAGTCTAGGCGAGAGGAGACCAAGGCATGAACTGTTGATGGGAGCAGATGGTTAGGAAGGTCCAAATGGGTGTGGACCAAGTCCAAATGGGTGTGGAACAGGTGCAGCCTTTGTGTGCATCTTGGATGAAGAATATAAAATACTTTGTGTGATGCACCTATGCATGCCACGTTTATGCTAGTTTTATTTATTTATTTATTATTTACATTTATTAATCGCCCATCATCTGGCCGGCAACCGTTGAAGGATAGGGCCAGCTGGGCTATATTAGCCCACTCTGCCCCTGAATTGACTCTCTTTCTTCTTTGTCAGTGCTTGCTCACCCTCCCATTATGACCTACCTGGTTGCACATGGGCCAAGTAGGAAATTTTTGCCCAGTAGACAGATTGGCTCAGTCTGCATGATTTTTCACCTACTCTACACTTTGATAACGAGGGAAGTACATGATAATTGCCACTTGATGGTGCTATGTTAAAGAGTGATAAGTTGGTCACAGTTTGGGCAGAGTTGTTCAATGGGTAAGACATATCAGGTAGGCATATGGTGAGCACTCAGAGGTACCTTTAAGGTGATGAGGGACTCCTGAGACCCACCAGTCAAGGATTTGGGACATTGAAGGGGAGATATGGGTTCCTTTGAAACAGGTTGACCTCTTTCATCTACATGGAGTTGTGGGATCTGCTGAGGGTGTGTTACAGGAAGGTCTTCCTCAACACCTGAAAAGGTGTGATTACTGAGAAGGAGTAGTGAACATTACCCTTAATGCAAGAGCTGGTTTAGCTCATCCTAGCTGCAAGTAAGTTGAATCACCAGGTGGCATCAGAATTAGTCTTAAAGTGCCACACATGTTGAGCTGGAGATAACTATGTGACTATTTAATAAACAGTGGCCCTAATCTACCCATATTTCTGTGTCTCATCTCCTTGTTTTGCCATGTGCATTGTGATTAATCATCCTTAGGATGTCAATGGATTTTGCTTAATATGAATTTCAAAGGAAATTTAGAGGTTCTGTTTCAGATGAAATACCTGAGAAATTTCAAGGGAAGCCAATTTTGATAACACTAATGACATTCTTCAAGAAAATCCCCCCACACACAACCCTACTTCTTACTGTTACAGTCCCCGCTATTTTTTATAAGAATTAGAAGCTACAGTCCCTTCATAGGATTCCAAGGACATCCTTTGGGCAGCTCACCTTGGAAACTCATTTCATTGTTTTTGACCAGAATTGATCCAATTTGCACCTCTGAGAACCAAACACTATTCTTCCGAAACTTTGCAGTTTTAGGGCCACGTCTGTGCTTTCTCTCATTTTCAGAAGAACGCTCCATAAAGAACACAGGGAGATAAGTGCATTCTTTTTTTTTTTCTTTTTTTTTTTCGGATACACTCAAAATGTAAATGCTGCACTTGGACAAAAATTCCCATATCTATATCATCTGACACTTGTTTATATAACTGCATTAGTTATATAAAAGCCTAGGCATAGTTATAACTTTATTTGTCAAAATGCAATAGTATTTGCATTGCATTGTTTTACAATGGCATTTATTATATTTAGCTATGATTGTACTAGCTGTAATTTTGCTTTATATAGAGAAAGGTTAGAAAACCTTTGCTTGGCAACCATTTTATTTAATTTGTTTTGACCTATGCAAGATTTGCTCAAAAAGCTAGGGAATGTGTACCCACAGATCTTAACTTGATTGCAAACAGGTTATGTTTTGATTGAAACATGTAGTTTAATATAGCAGTGCCTTCCAGCCAGGAATTTCTCCTATCAGCAAGAAATGTGCTGTATGTGAGATTCAGTTACTCACCTTGAATGTAGCTGGTTGTTGCAGCATACAAGAAATGTGACCTGAATCAGCCACAAGGAAAAATTGGGGAGAGAGAAAAAAGTATTTGGAAACACCACTATTAGTTTACAATAAGTGGGATCTGCAACAAAATGTTGCAGTGTGGAGTGCTCCTGTACAGTGTTTCAGTCAGTCATGCTTGCCTCTACAATATTCCATTCAATTTCTTCTCTCACCCAGTTATCTATTTTTAGTCTCCCCAAAATCAGGCAGCATGCTCAGTCCTCACTTGGCTATTTGGGGGGGGGGGGGTTCCTTAGGAAGTTTTTCCTCAAGACTTTTTGTACTGTTGCAAACTTTAGGGTTCTCCCAGGCCTATTGTGCATGGATAGCACCATTTTGGCTACATAAGGACTTGCAGTTAGAAAACTATGCTATTATTATTATTATTATTATTATTATTATTATTATTATTATTATTGCCATTATACCAGTTCTTCCACTTTTTACCTCTACAAATGGTAGACTTTAGAACTGTGCTGAATATGCTCAATCGTTCCATGAGGAGTGGGCAAAAGTAGCACTTCTGTGGGAGCAAAATAGGTCTTGCACCTCACCTCTCCCATGATGAAAATGTATGTGTGTGTGTGTGGTGCAGTGGTGTGAGTGTTGGACTGGGACCAGGGCCGGTGCTACCATTAGGCCAACTAGGCAGCCGCCTAGGGCGCAGGGCTAAAGAGGGCGCCAGAAACGCCTTGAAAAAAAATACAGTCATGCCTTGGATTGAGAGCATAATTCGTTCCGGAAACGTGCTTGTAATCCAAAACATTCTTATATCAAAATGAAATCCCCCCAAAAAAATTTGTACAGAGATTTTTAATTTAAGCCGTACTACAGTACTTGTATTGCAAGACGTCGCTTGTATATCAAGTAAAAAAAAATTAAATAAATATTTAAAAATTTGCTTGTCTTGCAAAACGCTCTCAAACCAAGTTACTTGCAATCCAAGGTATTACTGTACAGTGCTCTCAAGTGGGATGGGGGGGGGCACTAAATATCTGATCTTGCCTAGGGCACCAAACTGCCTTGCACCGGTCCTGACTGGGACTCAGGAGAACCGGGTTCTATTCCCCGCTCGGCCATGAAACTCACTGGGTGACTTTGGGCCAGTCATTGACTAGAAGGCAATCTTCAAGCATTCCTCTTGCTCCTAGTGGATGAACACTTTTGTTATCTTATATTGCAATTCCTGGAGAACCGCCGAAGGGGAAGGGGTGCTTTTTCACATGTCAAAAAACATTTGTGTAGGGCACCCCCTTTTGGGGGGGGGGGCTTAGTCCTAGTAAACCTTCCATTGCCATTCTCAAAAAAACAAAACATGGGGGAAAGAATGGTAATAGAAACATTAGTTTCTATCATTTTAGTATGCAATCCTATGCAATGTTTAGAGAGGAAAAAAAGTCCTGCTGGCTGGGGAATGCTTGGAGTTGTAGGACTTTTTTTCTGTCTAAATATGCATAGGATTACACTGTTAGAGCACAATCCAATGCAAGCTTAAACAGAAAAAAGGCCTACAACTCCCAGCATGTCCAATCCAGCTACGCTGGCTGGGGCATTCTGGGAGTTGTACGCCTTTTTTTCTGTCTAAAACATGCATAGGATTGCACCTTTAATGAGTTTTCTGGTTATATCAATTCTCCTTTAATATCCAGGAATGGAGGATTCAGTGTAGCCACTGAATGAGCTCTAGATGGATTTGATAATGTGAAACTATGGCTCTTATGAGAGCTGAAATTCTCAGATACCTCACTGAAATCAATGACACTCCTCTAGAGGAGAAAGTCCTCAACTGAGAGCATTCAGTTTTACTTTTACATAACATTTCCATTTGACTTTCACCCTTGTCTCATCTTGACAATGAACTGTGGCACTTAGTAACCACTAGGGTCCTTTTCTTACATTTTAAGAGTAAGTATTAAGCTGATAGGCTTTAATGTCCCCTTTCCCCCCTCTCTGGCTGATGGAGATTAAAAAGAGAGCAAGTTTATGATCAGGTAACCTCATCTCCAGGAGTTTATAAAACAGACCTCTTCCTTTCTCACATAATTGGACACATCCATGACACGACATTCCTGTACTCACGCACATATTGCAATGGCAGGTAAGGTGCATGTGTGAATGGGGCGTGCTAACTAGCTTATAGGTCCACAGACAATGGTAAATTATCTCTTTGAAAATGGTTGTCTATTGTCTTGTTTCATATTTTAAGCAGAATCAAGTGGTAAAGACCATAGACAACCATTTTCAACGTGTTAATTTACCACGGTCTGTCTGCACCTGATAAGCTGGTTAGTGTGCCCCATCCACACATGCATCTTACCTGTCACTGCAGCCTCTTCCCCTGGCACATAGGTTCCCACTGTTAAACAACATGTTAGGAAGAAGGTAGCATGTGTGTTCTTCTTCCCCATTTGGTGCGTAAAATTCAAGGACCCCTAACAGTCTAGAAAAAGCTAAACAGTTTCATTCTGCCAGATGTTTAAATTGGCCCTGTATGCAAACAATGACTTTGTCCTCTTCCTATCTAGTAAAGTCAGGAGCAAGTTAAGATGCTCTATTATATTAATTTTCATTGGTTTGATAAATACGTATTTGAAGGACGTAAACTGAGGTAGCACATTTAGTGTCTAGCAGTCAAATACTATAGCTGTCTACCCAGAAGTAAGCCCTATTGTGTTCAATGGGAATTACTCTCAGATACATGTGTTGCCTGAGGCTGCACTTCTATGAACACTTACCGCACTTGTTGGAAGCAAGCCCCCTTGAACATTTGTTTCTGAGTAAACATGTATAGGATTACACTGCACAACGCCCACGTTTTTATGAATGCACACTTCCCACTCACTCTCTTTTTCAGATCAATGTTTCCCTTAAGCTTAGTGAACTGGGCAAATCCTGGCAAACTTTCCTGTGATAGAATAATAGAATTTTAAAGTTGGAAGGGACCTTGGATGTCATCCAGTCCAACCCCCTGCTCAGTACAAGATTCTGCAACTATAGCATGCCCGGCAGATGACTGCCCAGTCTCTACATACTGTAAATACCTCCAGCAAAGGAGAGCCCACCACAACCTAAGGCAGTCTGCACCACTCTCAAACAGCTCTTACCATCAGGACGTTTCTCTTAATGTTTAGCCAAAATCTGCTTCCTTGCCGTTTCCACCCCATAGATTTGGTCCTCAAGTCTGGAGAAATCAGACAGCGTCGTCTGATTCTGGACAGCCTGGAAATTTCAGACAGCATCCCACCCACCCCAGTTTTTAATTCTTTTCTTAGTTTGAAAGGGAGGCTTTTAAATCCATTCCTGTGTTTCTTTCTGCATTTATTTTTGACCTAGCTGAAAATGTCTCTCCCCGACCCTCCCACCCAGAGGGCATCTAGTAAAGTGCTTTTGCTATGGTAAAGACCTTGCTTGCTGCCTCGTTTTTCATTTTGGAAAATAATGTGCTGCTGTCTTTTGTGCTATGCTTCTGTTTATTTCCAGGACTCCAGGGAAGCATACTGGGAACATGCTCCCTTTTATTGGTTATTTTTCTCTTATTGTTCTTAAAAAGGCCTACTGTTGTTAGCAGCTATTACAGATGTTATTTCGGTTACACTGAGGACAGCTAATGAAAAAAAATTTTTTTTTGAATGCCAACGTTTTTGACATTTCTAGCATACCAAATGGAACAAAGACAGCCTTCAGCCAACACATCCAAGCCTCTAAATGTTAATCCTTAAAGTTTAGAAAGTGAACCCGTTTTAATCACTTGGTGTATGATTGAGCCAAAGTTAATTTTAAGACACATCTACTTATCACTTCCCCATGGAAATCAATGGGATTTAAATTCCTTAACTTTGGCTGAATTGTACCTTTTGCTACATTTTTTTAAAATTATGTGTTAAAGAAAAGGGGGAATTTAGAAAAGCGTATTCCCTAGACATCATTTCTTCGACCACAAAAGACTTAAGGCAGGCCTATACCATTTCTGACCTAGCAAGCGAAACACAACCCACCCTCCATGCATGGTGGCAATTCTAATCATAACAGAGCCCATGGAAGGTCTCTGATCTCTCAGGTTCAAATACAGGAACCAATCATTTCTCATGATTTCAGGATGGCATGGGAGCTCTGTCAGGCAACTTCTTTTTGATGGATTAAACTATGTATCACAACCTCTTTTGGATTTCAAAAGTTTTCAAGTGTGAGAACAATATGACAGTGGCTTCTGCAAAAGGCAGCTACACATAGCGTGGTCATCAGGGCCGGTGCTACCATTAGGCCAACTAGGCAGCTGCCTAGGGCGCAGGGCTAAAGGGGGCGCCAGAAACGCCTTGAAAAACAATACAGCGCTCTCAATTGGGAAGGGGGGGCGCTAAATATCTGATCTTGCCTAGGGCACCAAACTGCCTTGCACCGGTCCTGGTGGTCATGCATTCGTATTTTCACTCTCTGATTTCGATAACAACTTTACTGGATTTACTGGATTAGATTGTAAGCCTGCGGGCAGGGACTGTCTTGTTAATTGTTGTAAACCGCCCAGAGAGCTTCGGCTATTGGGTGGTATAAAAATGAAATAAATAAATAAATAAAGATTATTTATCTAGTACCTTTTCCATCTTCCTCTAGTGACTGATTCCCATTCCTGAGTACACATGGAAAGATAACATGCAAATAATGCCTTAACAGGGCCAGCATCAAGGGTAGGCATGGTTGGGCACCTGCCAAGAGCCCACACTGCAGCACAGATCCATTAACAAGAGCCCCATGGACTTGATCCTCTCTCTTTTTTTTAATTATCATTGCAACCATCTTATTCACCTGCCTCTTGCTCTGGCCCAGACAGCAGAGGTGGTGGTGAGAAGTAGATTTCATAGATGTCATAGATCATAGAGTTGGAAAGAGCCTACAAGGCCATCGAGTCCAACCCCCTGCTCAATGCAGGAAACTAGAGGAGGGGTCTCCCATCCAAGTAATCACCAGGCCTGACCCGGCTTAGCTTTCCACACTCAGACAAGCTGAGCCAGCATGAGCCACAGGCCTACTTGCTCACCGGCTCTCTGCCTGTCGAACAAGCAAGTGGCAGCAACTATGAGAAAGAAGTTGAGGAACAGTAGTAACTGGTGACAATGGTGGTGAGAAGGTGGACTCACTGAGAGAGGGGGGGCATTGAGGGTGTCTTGCCCAAGGGCCCCCAAAAACCTGGAGCCAGCACTGTGCCTTAATATGCTCTACAAGCAGCCAGTTTGCCACATTTACTCCCCCACCACACACACACACACACACACACACACACACACAGTCCTATTTATATCTGTATCCAGGCACATAATCATCCTTTGTTCCCAAATGGAGGAGACATAAACTCTCTCTCACCCTCTTCTGTATGAATGCGAGAGGAAGAAAATGTTAGGCTGGGATCCTAAAATGTGGTTATGTTGGGAATGCTGTGAATGTGTTTAAGGTGCTTCAACCAAAATTTAATATTAGTGATGGGTGACTTCTCCAGTTTGCACTGGGTTGGTTCAGAAATGAGCTATTTCTCCCCAAATGGGAAGTAGCGTGGGTTATTTCTAAGTCAAACTAAATTTGCCCATTGCGTGTGTATAGGTGAGATAATGAAGAGTCAGACACAGTATATATGGTTTAAAATCAGGGCCACATTTCTTGAATTAAAGATCTGTGAAGGGCGAAGGGCGGTACTAATCTACTCCTGGCCATTGGCTGGGGAAAAACCAAGATTTGATCAAAGCCATCCTAACCGATTCGGAGGCGGGATGGCCCGCCACCATCCCATTGCACTCCATGTGGAGCTGGAGGGCCTTACCAGCGTCGCCTCCCATTGGCGCCACGAGAGCCAGGGTGGCGTAGTGGTTAGAGTGTTGGACATGGGACTCGGGAGATCTGGGTTCAAGTCCCCACTCGGCCATGAAACTCACTGGGTGACTTTGGGCCAGTCACTGCCTCTCAGCCTAACCTACCTCACAGGGTTGTTGTGAGGATAAAATGGAGGGGAGGAGGAGGATTATGTAAGCCGCCTTGGGTTCCTTGCAGGAGAAAAGGCGGGGTATAAATATGATGATGATGATGATGATGATGATGATGATGATGATGATGATGATGATGAGACAGTCAATGTAGGTGAGAAAAGGTAGAACCCCAAAGGCGGCCCAATCTCCCTCCTGCCAAGCCGCAAGACATTAGCGAGGGAAGCCTCGGGTAACCGCCAGTCACCTTGAAAAGGTGCCACTGGATGCTCACCAGGACCCGAAGCCCCACTGCCTAATTCCGCACTTCCTGCCACAGGGAGAGACAAGCTATCGCTTAGTCGAATCTCCCCCCCCGAGGGTGGGGAGACAGGGTCTTAAGTGAGGGTCCCAGCTCCCTGCCCCGCTTAAGCCCACTGGCTTAGTCGAAGTGGCTTGGCTGCATTCTGACTCCTCATCCCTCCCCCACGTGCAAACTTCTCCCTGACCCTAGAAGGTGGTGCCGGGGGAAGTCCACTGCTTGAGTCCATAACGCAGGGGTGTGGAAGTTTTTTTTAGTCTGTGGGAAGGATTGCCCACCCACTGACCAATCTGGCACCTATGCATGTGAACATGTGTTGGCAACATCACTCCTTAAAAATGTATGCCTTTGCACCCATACTCTCACAAGGCACATTCCAATCTACTCTGCTCCCTTGAGGAAGCTTAAAAATCCAGGCTTTCCCCCTCCACCTGATATTTTTGTGAGATTGTCTCTCTGGCCCAACCCAATTTTCTATGATTGTCACAAGGGGTATCCCCTCCATCAAGGGGAACATGTCATGCTACTTTCATCTGAAAAGAACAACTTGACAACATAGATATAGCAACAATAAACTGTACTGATCCTTGTTACCTGACAGGATCCTTATAATGCATGGTTACAGGATCAGGATCACTTCTTAGGTGTCTGTGTAAGGATTCATACGATGAGGCAGTATGGTCTGGAGCCATACTGGTAAGTAGTTACAGGACCAGGACAAAAGTCTGTGGGGTGGGGAGAGATAAAGGTAAGTATCTGCAGGGACAGGATGGATGTTAACTGAGCAAGCTAAGTGACTGCAGGAGCAGGTTGCATGCCAATGGGGTGATGTGGGTAAGTACCTGCAGGATCAGAAAGATTGCCTACATCATGAAGTAAGCCATTGGTAAGTAGTTGTAGGGTCAGGATGAACCATTACTGAGGTTGTTGCAAAAGTGGCTAAGTCTTTTTCATGTCCTCTCCCTTTTGTACCTGTCTGTTTGCCACTGTCTGCGCTGAAAGGTCTCTCCTACCCTTCCTAGCAGCCAGTTATCTGTTTCAGTTCTTTGTCTTTCTAGTGAGCTAGCAGGTGCTTTTCCATATCCCACCTTTTCTCCAAGGAGCCCAAGGTGGTGTATATGATAGTCCTCCTCTCCATTCTATACTCACAACAACCCTGTGAGGTAGGTTAGGCTGAGAGTCAGTGACTGGCCCAAAGTCACCCAGTGAGCTTCATGGCCAAGTGAGGACTAGAACCTGGGTCTCCCAAGTCCCAGTCGAACACTCTAACCCAGTGTTCTCCAACCTTGGGTCCCCAGATGTTTTTGGCCTACAACTCCCAGCAGCCGCTACACCACACTTGTTCCCTGCTCTAACCGCTACACCACACTGCTCTAACCACTACACCACACTTGTTCCCAGATCTAATTTAGCTGACACTTTTGTGGCAAATTTGGAGCTGCCTTGGCTAGAATATCTGAGGAATTTAGGGAGACACTAAGAGTTTCAATATGCCTAGCAACAGTTCTCATTTATGTGTTGATCTTCCCTAATAATGATGTCCTTCTTTGTAGAAATAGAATAACACATTTAACTTAAAGAAGCAAATCTTGGATATTTTACACTTCAAGCATGTATTGTAGCTATGCCTTAGGTAGGCTTTTCTTTTTCTCTTTGCTTCTTATCCTCCCCTTTCCAGAAAATCTCAGTACAATCTACCAAAGAACTAATTGAACATGCCTTGGCACTTTTGTTGTGAGGAAAAAAAGAAAAGGGGGGGGGGAGAAGATAGCCAGCCTTAATTCTCTACTGTTAAGTAAACTCATCTCCTGACCTTTTATTTCCTTTGGAATAATTCATTAACTACTGCTTTTCACCTTTGGCTGGGTGTCAGTTTAATAATTCCACACTCATGAAATCCTCATTCAGCAGCACAACCCTCAATGACTATTAGGTAACACAGAAAAGCAGCTACAATTTTTTAGGAGGCAACCCCCTTCTTTAATGACAGACATTAACTTCTTCACAGTCCCTCCAGGCTGACTTTCTGTTCAGCACCTGTGCTTGCTTGCTTGCTTGCTTACACCATTGCTTACACAGCAAATATCACTTGTTGCTGACTCAGTTTGTTTTTGTTTGTTTGTCACCTTACGTAGCTCTTTTGGTTAGATCTTTTGCTGTCCTAGACCATAGTCAGAAGCATCTGAGATTTACTGAGCGCACACAACCTTTTTTTGATGTAGCAGTGTAACTGCCCCTGATAGGGGGGCAACTAGTAGGTAACTAGTTAGGTGTGTGTGTGTGTGGGGGGGTACTTACCAGTATGGGACTCCTATGCATGTTTAGATAGAAAAAAGTCCTACAACTCCCAGCATGGCTAGCTGGAGAATGCTGGAAGTTGTAGGACTCCTGTCCAAACATGCATAGGATTACACCCTAAGTGAGGCAATGAGGTCTCCTACTGGTCAGCTCATCCAGCTGACATGAAAATTACAAAAGGCTTCCTGGAGAACTGAATAACAACTGGGAGAGTTGTGGGGGAACAGGAAAGAAAGTGTGAGAAAACTCTGTTTACTGGAAAAAATGACTGCAATTGATACTCCATGTAAAGAGAGCTGAAATGAATTTTCTCCCAAAGATTTTCTTCAACATTTTCTCTTGTGAATACTGAGATTAGTAGATTTTCTCAATGCCTAAAGGTATGTCGAATATTCACCAAATACTCTCCAAATGCCACCCCCCTCCGAAATCTGTCATTAATGCTGTACATAGATTTCATAGATTTCATAGATCATAGAGTTGGAAGGAGCCTACAAGGCTATCGAGTCCAAACCCCCTGCTCAATGCAGGCAAATAGAGGAGGGTCTCCCATCCAAGTAATAACCAGGCTTGACCCTGCTTATGCTGTAAAGGATTCTGGGGCTATTCTAGATCGCACTCTCAGTTCATAAGGGCCACCCTTGGGACTCACCAATGCTCAGCAGAAACTGTGTATGTGTCATAAATTCATCATCTCCTGTGGCTTCACAGTACAGGAAATGATACAGTGATGGGCAAGCTGTCTTTCAAAGAAATATATCCACCACCATTACTGATCTTCTCACTCAGGAATCCTAATAAACCCCCGAAGGACTCCAAGTATCCCCAAAGACCATTTGACCACTGGTATATTGTATTTGATAGTGATGAAATAATATTTAATACCTTATCACATTTGATAGATAGTACTTGCAGCCACCATTCCTCCCCCAGTGACATATGTAATGACATGGCATGGTGATATTGAGAGCTACAGCCTCTCCTGGACAGGGATAGCTTGGCCACAGTGATACAGGCTCTAGTAACCTCTAGACTGGATTACTGCAATGCACTCTATGTGGGGCTGCCCTTAGGGCTGCTCCGGAAGTTGGAGCTAGTGCAGAATGCAGCAGCTCGGCTGTCATCGGGAGCTGCCCCTTTCCAGCATGCAATTCCTTAGCTGAGGGAACTGAGCTGACTGCCGATGTGCTACCGGGCCAGGTTTAAAGTTTTGGTACTAGTGTATGAAGCTCTAAACAACTTGGGATCAGGATACTTGAGAGAGAGCCTCCTTCTCCCATATCATCCTGCCCGGTCACTGAGGTCATCAGATGGCATGCTCCTGGTGCTTCCACATGGACCTATGGCCTGATGGAAGTCCACCCGGAGAAGAGCCTTCAGTGTGGCTGCTCCATTTCTGTAGGACTCCCTGCCTCTACAGGTCAGGCAGGCACCAACATTGTGCTGTTTTCGGAACCTCCTGAAAAAATCTTTATTTTAAGAAGCCTTCCTTGCCTGACCAGCCAGTTTTTATTGAAATTCTGTTTGTTTGGTTTTAAATAAACTTGTATAGTGTTTTATTCTTTTTGTTGTTCACCACTCCAGAATCTGTTTAGATGTGGACGTAGGGATGAGCGACCTGCCCGGCACTCGACTTGCAGCACGCGAGCCGGGTGCTCCTGCTGTGTGAGCTGAGCTGAGCATGAGCACCAGCTGAGGCGCTCACCGGACTTCTGGGTCCCTCTGCTCTACGTTGTTTAATGTAGAAAACAGCCCAATTTGCACAAATTAGGTCATTTTCTACATAAACAACCTAACGCCGGAACCCAGAAGTCGCTTTCCCCAGTTTGGCTCGCGAGAATGCGAGTCAAGCTGGGGAAGAGGTAAGGCGAGTGGCACTCGGGGGGGTCGAGCCTGGCAAGTTCGATGGACTTGACCCCCCAATCGAGCTCCGCGCACATCCCTAGTGGAGTGTTATACAAATGTTGTAAATACATAAGATGAATGTATCAGCCATCCAAAGGTGCTTCTGGAGGGGGAGTGTAAAAGGCAGCCATTCCCCCCCACAGCACCCCAAGAAGCATTGGAGCAATGATATATCACAACAAGGGTTTTAGAAGAAAAAAGCAAGTACCCCTCTGCTACCCTTGTTGCAATGGGTAACCTTGGGATTAATTTCAGGCACCTGATGAAATGTCTCCATTTTCACCTCTCCCCCTTTCATCCCCATCCCACAATTTTTAAGCTGAAAATTCTTTCTAGAAAACTTTTGGCCCAGCACCAACTGAGATTTCTATGCAAAACGAAGTGGCACTTTATAGAGATGATGACAACACATTTTGAGATGGGAAACCAGAAGTGATGTGCAGAGCAGGTAAACGTAGGAGGAGAAATGAGCAGTAAAGAAATAAAATTGTGATGCTGTAATATGTGGTGGCAGAGAGAGAGAGAAGATGGGATAGTGGTAGATAACTAGTACTTTTAAGAAATAACTACTGACCAATGAAACCTTCACAATCATCTAGTACTGGGGTAGGCAAGCTGGTGCCTCCAGATATTTTGGATGACAGTTCCCATAAGCCCCAGCAAGCATGACCAATGGTCAGGGATTATGGAAGTCATAATCCAAAACAGGAGGGCACCAGCTTGTCTACCTCTGGTCTAGTATATAACTCTCTATCAGGGATAGGTAACCTGGTGCTCTCCAGATGTTTTGGATTACAAGTTCCATAATCCCTGACCATTGGCTGCATGGGTGAGGCTGATAAGAGTTGTAGTCCAAAACAAAATGGAGGGCACCAGCCTGACTACCCCTGCTCTATAGTAACCAAGCAAGGATTACAGGAAGGGAACAGATAAAAAAATGACTTGAGCTCTGTTTATCCCTTTCCCAGAGAATGCAACTTCATCAGATGGCACAAACAGGAAAAAGACAGAGAACATCTTCCAGTTACTGTAGCCTCAGAACATTCTTTTTTTAAAAAAAAGATTCCGCTTCAGTTGTTGGGATTTAATTAATAACATTTGAGATATGTTCTTTAGAGATGGGGTACAAAATCCATATCCTATCCCTCCTTGTCCCACTGTCTTGTTTCGATCCCAAGCTTTTGTCTTGCTCTTTATTAACGTTGCTTCCCTCCAGCAGATATACAATGCAGAAGTCAGTGCTGCATGATATCCTGATTAGCAAGCTAGCTAAAAGTGGGCTAGATGGAACAACTATCAGGTGGATCCACAATTGGCTACAGAATTGGACTCAAAGAGTGCTTATCAATGGTTCCTTCTCACCAATGCTCAGCAGAAACTGTGTATGTGTCATAAATTCATCATCTCCTGTGGCTTCATCCTGTGTCATAAATTCATCATCTCCTGTGGGGAGAGGTAACGAGTGGGGTACCACAGGGCTTGGTCCTGGGCCCAATGCTCTTCAACATTTTTATTAATGACTTGGATGAGGAGGTGCAGGGAATGCTTATCACATTTGCAGATGACACAAAGTTGGGTGGAACAGCTAATATTCTGGAAGACAGAAACAAAATTCAAAGTGACCTCGATAGGCTGGAGCGCTGGGCTGAAAACAACAGAATGAAATTTAATAGGGATAAATGCCAAGTGCTGCACCTAGGGAGAGGAAACCAAATGCAGAGTTACAGAATGGGGGACACTTGGCTCAACAATACTACAAGTGAGAAGGATCTTGGAATTGTGGTAGATCACAAACTGAATATGAGCCAGCAATGCGATGTGGCTGCAAAGAAGGCAAATGCTATTTTGGGCTGCATTAATAGAAGTATAGCTTCCAAATCGCGGGAAGTGATAATTCCCCTCTACTCGGCACTGGTTAGGCCTCATCTTGAGTACTGCGTCCAGTTCTGGGCACCACACTTTAAGAAGGACGTAGACAAACTGGAGAGGGTTCAGAGGAGGGCGATAAGGATGATAAAGGGACTGGAAACAAGGCCCTATGAGGAGAGACTGAAAGAACTGGGTATGTTTAGCCTTCAGAAGAGGATACTGAGGGGAGATATGATCACACTCTTCCAGTACTTGAAGGGATGTCACACAGAGGAAGGCCAGGATCGCTTCTCGATCATCCCAGTTTGCAGGACACGGAATAATGGGCTCAAGTTACAGGAACCCAGATTGACAGATTCCACCTAAACATCAGGAAAAATTTCCTGACTGTCAGAGCAATAAGACAATGGAATCAACTACCTAGCGAGGTGGTGGGCTCTCCCACTCTGGAGGCATTCAAGGTGCAGCTGGACAATCATCTGTCAGGGATGTTTTGATCTGGATTCCTGCATTGAGCAGGGGGTTGGACTCGATGGCCTTGTGGGCCCCTTCCAACTCTACTTTTCTATGATTCTATGATTCTATGCTTTTGTGGTGCAAGCTAACACTCTTATCTTTTTTTCAAATATATTCTCTTCTGTTTGCATGTCGCGGCAATTTGTAGAGTATAGCTTTCGTTTAACAAAATAATATCAGAGTATTACCTGCTTATTTTATTTTGTCCTAGCTGGAATGGAAGAGGAACTCCCACAAGCATTAATATTAATCATGTTTTCTTTTGGGGGGGGGGGAAATGTACAGTATTTTTCCATGTATAAGACTATACTTTTTCCTAAAATTTTAGACTAAAAATTGAGGGTCGTCTTATACACGGAAGTAAGCCAAGGAGAGAACCGCGCGGTTGCGAAACTGCCCAGTGGGGGGCGTCTTATACATGGGGGCGTCTTATAGACGGAAAAATACGGTAATTAGTTCAAATGAAAGTCAAAGGAACCTAGACCAAAGATAACAAGCATCACTACTAACTCTGTGCAGTAATGACAGCTTGCATAATATTCCTTTATGTACTTTCTGAATACTTCATGCACATTCTAATACTTCTGGCCATTATTGTTAATATAACACAGTCTCTGGCATCCAAGGTGAAAGGAAGGTTCAGAGACAGTAATTTGGCATGGATAGTCTCTTACTCTATTAAGACTGGAATCAAAGCTGCACAACAAATGACCTCATGTAGCAAAGACAGCTCAATGCCTTAGCGCCTACAATTTCAGTGTGGCAATTTTAAACTTATGTATCCCCCTCCCCCAAATGTGCACCTAGCTCAATTGTAAGTAAGTTTTAAGATTTGCCATGACCTAGAGCAGGGGTGCACAATGCATGGCATGTGGGCTTCATTTGACCCTCAGTCACTTCCAGTGCAGCCCAGGGAGCCATGAGGATATTACCCAGAGTTGCCCTTGTTAGTGCTAGTGCTAGTGTTAGCTAGGGAAAGCCTGGGATTTCCCTTTCAAGTGCTAGTACTAACAAGGGAAGCCCTTCCCCTATCTACAATCTCTCCTAAGACACTGAAGATAAAGGAACTGTTCCCCTTGCTAGCACTAGCAGTAATAATAGAAAGCCCTGTCTGGGGAAGGGAAGTGTGTGCCCCCAGGCCAGAGGGGATACTGTGTGTGTGTGTGTGTGTGTGTGTGTGTGTAGGGTGTAGGCCTGTGGGGGGAATGTGAATAAGTGTATCTATGTGCCTGTATGTGAACATGTGTGCACATGTGCTTTTCCTGGAACTCCAGCCAACACCCAATGCAACCCTCAGTTTCAAAGAGGTTGTCCACCCCTGACCTAGAG
The DNA here is from genome assembly GCA_021292165.1 of Shinisaurus crocodilurus. Classification (NCBI taxonomy): domain Eukaryota; kingdom Metazoa; phylum Chordata; class Lepidosauria; order Squamata; family Shinisauridae; genus Shinisaurus; species Shinisaurus crocodilurus. Next base: position 94,950,910 of record CM037876.1, read on the forward strand.
CTGGGCCAGCATCAAGGGTAGGCATAGTTGGGCACCTGTCAAGGACCCACAACCCAGTAGGGGTCCACTGACAAGAGCCCCCCTGTTCACCTGCCTCTTGTTCTGACCCAGACAATGGTGGTGGTGAGATGGAGCAGCAATAGATGCCACTGCCTACTTGCTCCCTGGCTCTCTACCTGTGTCAAGCAAGCAAGCAATGATAAGAACGAGGAGCAATTGCAGCTGGTGACCATGGCAGTGAGGAGGTAGACTCACTGAGGGAGGGGGCATTGAGGATGTCGTACACAAGGGCCCTCAGAAACCCAGAGCCAGCACTGCCAGTGCCTAGAGCAATGGTTCTCAAACTATTCTGGGGGACCCATGCGTGCCTAAGGACAAGAGCTTATTTGGGATGTCTCAAAGAGAAGATGCATAAACTTTCCTTCAAGACAGCTTTCCCACTGCTACCAATCATGCCCTGAAAAGCAGAGTTATGAGGAAGTGCAGAGACTGCTCTGGAGCAGGGGTCCCCACTGCACCTGCAAGGCCAGGCTGAGATGCCCGCCAAGCCAATTTCCCTCTGTGCAAGTGAATGGAATGATTCCTCCATTCACTTGTACAGGTGGAAAAAAGTCCTCCTTGCTGAAATCTGGCTGAAGAGTGTGTGTGAGGTGCACCCCATACCAAGGACCGTTGGGGCAACAGGGTCCGTGGTGTGTGTGGGGTGAGCTTTGCCCACCCCCAGCTAATTTTAGACAGGGCAGCTATAGAAACCTATGGAGGGATTCCTCATAGGCTTGTCTAGGGAGTGAAAAAGACCCCCTGCCAAAAAATGGCTGGTTTGGGGGGTGGAGTCCATCCCCACCAAGACCCTTGGGGCAACAGGGTTCTTGATAGGAGCTCCAGCTGATTTTTGGCAGGTGGGGCTTTTTTCACCCCATATAAATGCATGGAAAAATTTCTTCATTCAGTTGCATGGGGATGGGGAAAGAAAGAAAGAAAGAGGAGCCAGAGACAACCAGAGAGAGAGAAACCAGAAAGAAAGAAAGAAAGAAAGAAAGAAAGAAAGAAAGGCCAGAGGAAGGGAGGGGAGAGAGAGAGAGAGAGAGAGAGAGAGAGAGAGAGAGAAGCCAGGGTGGGGAGGGGGAGAAAGCAGGAAGAACCAGAGAGAGAAGCCAGACAGCATGAGGAAGGAAGGAAGGAAGGAAGGGGATCCAGAGAGACAGAAGGAAGGAGGGAAAGAAAGAGGAGTAAGAGAGAGAAGAACATAAAGAGGAGAAAGAGAAGAGAGAGAAAGAGAGAGGGCTTGTGCACATGACACGGGAACCGCGGGGGAGCAGAAGTCCCCCGCGGTTCCCGTGTCATGTGAACGCCGACCGGGAGTGCCCCCACGGGAGGGCCGTGTGCGGGACGCACGCAAAGTAACCATGGTCGGTAGAGGGGTAAGCCCCTACCGCGCATGGCCACCGTGCCGTGCGAACAGCGGGCGGTCCTCCCACGGGGTCCGCACAGAGGCGGCTGCCCAGAGTGGCCAGAGCTGCCACCGCTCCAGCCAGTAGGAGCAAACGGCCCCTCTGGGCATCCCGGGGCCCTGCCCCCTAGCACCAGGAGGCCTGCACTGCAGTGCGGGGACTGCAGGGTCCGCCCACGTGTGCAGGTCGTCTGCGGCACCCTGCCGGACCCCACGGACTGGCCCCGTGGTGCCTCCTCCACCCGCAGCCTGGGTCGTGCGAACCGGCCCAGAGAGAGAGAGAGAGAGAATAAGAGGAGCCAAACAGAAGTAGATGTAGAAGAAGGGAAAAGAAAGAGGAGCCATAGAGGGAGAAAGAGAAAGAGGAGGCAGAAAGAAAAGAGGAGAGAGAGAGGGAAAGAGGAGGAGGAGCCAGAGAGAGAGAGAGAGAGAGAGAGAATCTAGAGTGAGTAGCACACACAGAGAGTGCACCTTCATGCACGCGCGCATGCACGCGCAGACGCACACACACACACACACACACGCACACACATACACACACAGAGAAAGGGACACTCCTAACATTTTTGTGATTTCTCAGTCCTCACCACATTGAGAAGAAATGTTCATTTAATGGAAATGATAGATAAAAGTCACATCATGATGATTTTGCCACATGTCAACGTGAGAATAATGTAACTGGCACACTGCATACAGTCATATTAAGCAAGACATATATTCCAAACCTAAGCATGTTTCCCCAGAAAACTCACTGTGTTTGAAGAGGCTTACTCAAAAGTAAATGCACATAGGATTTTGGCCTTGGTATTGCTTCAGTAGAGTATCTTTCTTTAGGACTGGTCCAGCGATGCTTGAGAAATTTGATCTTTATGAATTCTGACATGAACTGACCTAATCCACACCTAATGTAGATATCAAAACTTAGTTATCAGCTTCCCCATTTCAAATAAGCATGCCTGGTTGTAAAAGAAACCGCTGTAAATGGGCAAAGAGTCTATTTATTGCTGCCATGTTAGTTGCCTTAACAGTGATGGATGAAATCCTGTAATATCCTTTCAGCCATGTCACTTGTGTCACTAATGTGCAGATCAGAACTTATTTATCCACCAGCCTTTGCACTCCCAAATGTTTTGATGCAGTTCCTGGCCTTAACCCACCACCACCACAAAAATCAAAAATCAAAATGCATTTTTAAAATGTCTGTTTTGAGAGAAAATACAGGAGCGCTTATTTTGAAAGAAAATACACCGTCAGTGCAATCCTATGCATGTCTATTGAGGGGAGAGGTTATTCGTGGGTGTGGGTGTATCAGTAAGGCGAACGGGGCACGTTCGCATCTATTTGACCCCCCCCCCTTCGAAATTCTCATACATTTGGAAACTTGCTCTGAGGTTGGAGCGGGAACTCCCCCTGCCCTCGCAGCCAGTGCGGAAAGAACCATGCCGTCTGCAGCTCTGAGGTCACAAGAGCAACCTCAGAGAAGGGCTTTTGGAGGTGGGGGGGGAGAGGAGACAGGTTTTGCCAGCCTACGAAATATCCTGGCAGCACTTCGCAGTCCTTTCTGCCTGCTCCGAGGTAGAACACTTAGATGGCCGAAATCGGCTGTCTAAGTATTTTGCATGGCGGGAGGAGGAGCATGGAGTGACCTTCCCCCCTAGGGTGCCTGTAATCCTCTGAGTTCAGAGGGTTACGGGCAACCTCGTTGGATTCTGCCATTAATTTCACAGTCCGTGTGTGTAAGACTGCAGCCTAAATATATTATTTAAATCTTTAAGTGTGATTTTTTTTTGATTTTTTTTTTTGATTTTTTTGGTGAAGACTTCTCAAAAAATCTCAGATTGATGTGCAAATGTGATGGGATAGATTTATAAGTGTCACAGTCAGGAAATAGCCTGATTTGTCCATCCCAAGACTAGGACAAGATTATCCATTGTTTTGTCCATCTTTTTATCATAAACTCTTATCTCTCATTCCCCCTTTGTCCAATCTCCTCCTCTAACAGCATACTCCCCCCTCTCCTACACATTTTTATTGAGAAGTAAATCCCACTGTGCTCTACTACAGCTTACTCTCCCTAGTAAGCGTGTTTAGGATTACAGCCTTAATTATTTTTTTCTCATAAATGCTCATTGTTTCTGTGGCTGTTGAGCCGGATTGGATTTGGTTACTGTTGTTATTGTTTTATCTGGGTTTTTTATTATTCATTTTTAAAACCCCTTTGAGAAAGTGGAAAGGCAGGAGATACACACACCCACACAAACATTTCTTTCCTTTCTCATTCTGAACCAGTTAGAGAGTTCTAGGCAGTGTCTAATACTGCCTCTACACACCCACTTGTTCTGTTGTGCAAGTGGGACCCACCTCTTGTGCAACACAAAGCTAGAGGTCCAAAAAGCAAACCCAGAAAAAAATGGACATGCTTGTTTCTGGATTGGGACAGGTCAATGGAGCTTCTTTCTGCAAGATCTGCCGACCTGCTCCATTGCAGAAATGAGTGTTTCCAATAGTTTCTGGTTGCTTTTTTTTTAACCTCAAGCTCCCCATTGTGCTAGTGGTGGATCCCACTGGTACATGGGCAGGTTTGGATACTGCCTTCCATGTGCAGAAGCAATACTTCAGTTTGCAGATTCATTGCAAACTCTGCATGCACCACTGATGTGGCTGCACCTTGAGATCTCACTGGACGTTCTGGATACTTCTGTTGATAGAACTGTGCACCCCTGTCCTTGGCCAATTTTCTATATCTGGGTGAAGCCTGCTGCCTCTCTCTCTCTCTCTCTCCATTACTGCATATTAATCCAAAAAGGTACAACATACTTTATAAATCAACTTATCCTGTAATTGAGCAGTAGGATCCAATTAGGTCATCTTTTCATCAGGAAAAGATGCAAGCATCTGTTTTCATTCAACAGGGAAAAGAGGTAGGTGGGCGGAAAGAAAACTATTAAATCATTATGATGCATCTTTGCTTTTTATGACTGTTGAACACAAATATGAAATTATGCAAGGTTATTATGAGTCGAAACAACTTTCTAATAGTTTTCCTTCATCCTGATCTAAACCATTTAATTCTTTTTTAATAAGAAATGCAGTTGTTGTAATTTTCACAAGTGATGCAGCTGGAAGGATATTACAGGGTTTCATTAATCTCTGTTAAACCAACTCATGTGGCAATGGGGTTTTTAAAAACACTCTTTCCCTATTTATGGCAGTTTCTCTTTTACAATCCGAGATGCTTATTTGAAACAGGGACGCTCATGGTTCACCTCTGAAAAGATCTGCATCAATGTAATCGATGAAATAGATTGTTCACAGTACCTCAGACACATCAGCTCTGTCGTCCTTACAACAAGCCTGCATGGAAGGTCTATATTCTTGTCTCCATTTGTAGATGGTACGTGTATTTGGGGAACAGGGGATGGAAGATAGCAGCTTGCTTAAGACCTTTTAGTAATGCCACCACTCAGTATCTAGGTTGGCCTTTCCCCTCTTCAAGGCTGGGAGACTTATTTAAATAGTCCATCCCTGGAGGCTAATGGGTTCTGATGGATTCTAGAGGGCTCTGGAGGATTTTTTTTTCTGCTGGTAGGGCTAGTACTCCCATCAAAGCCCTGGTCACTCTTTGGAATGCAGAGATGACTCAGGCAGTTGACTCGATTGCACCCAAGAGCACCCTCTCCCTCTGAGCAGCTCCTGGACAGCTCCCTGGTATATACCTGACCTGAAGGCAATGAAGCAAAAGGGAAGAATGCTAGAAATTTTAGGGATGTAACAGTGAGTCTCGGGGGGGGGGCTGAAAGCAGGCCAAAAGTGGCCCGCTTACCCCCCTGAGACTCTCACGACTTACCTTTCCCGCCGCTTGATCCACACCTCGCTGGGGAAAGGAACTTCAGCTACCCGGCACATCAGTTCCGGTTCCCCTGGCGCTGCGTTTTTAGGGTAAAAAACAGGACAACCCAGCTTGAAACAGCTGCGATTTGCTATTCACGGCCATTTTAAGCTGTGTTGCCATGGTTTTTATGCTAAAAACGCAGCACCAGGGAACCGGAACTGACGCGCCGGGGAACCCATCGCGTCACTTCTGGTTCCCTGGTGCTGCGAGCGGCGAGAACGGGCGGTGGGGTGCTCCAGAGCAGATACCCCCGAGCAGGTAAGCTCCCAGCTCCACTTCTGGTTCCCTGGTGCTGCGAGTGGCGAGAACGGGTGGGGGGGTGCTCCAGAGCACACACCCCCGAGCAGGTAAGCTCCCCGCTCCCCGTAACTCCCTATCTAGAATACAGGTGGAAGAAGACTCATGCCAAGTCCGACTGAGCACAAGTTAAAGCTCACAATTGAACCTACTCTGTGGCACTGATGGTGACAAAGAGGGAGTTCTTTTCCTCCACCACTGCATCTTCTCAGTGTCATCCAGCTGGAGCTAAACTAGCTAAAGCTACTCCAGTGTGTCCTCAATGATATATAGCCCATCCTGAATAATGAGAGGTCGCACAGGCCTTGGGTGGGACTTACATACAACTGCCTAGCCTAAAACAGATACCCAGCAGCAACAACAGAGCAACTAAACTCAGACATACAGGGACCAAATCCTGAAACAAACCCAGATGGCATCTTTGTCCCATATCTAACCACTAAACACCATTACAAGAATAATGTCAGCCACACAACATCAGGGGTTCATTCACCTGCTCATCTCCCAATCTAATATATGCTATCATCTTCCATTAATGCCAGTCTACATTTTGCAAATGACAAGTGATTCAGTCTTTATGTGTCAAGGTAAGCAACACGCAGCCTGTGGCTACATGTGCTCCAATCTGTTTTTGTGCCTCCTGCTGCTCCCAAATGGATGCCGCCATGCTCCTGAATTTGGGTGATGAATGGTGCTGGCAAAAAAGGGGGAAAAGTGCCATATTTTCAGTTTAAAAGAAGGTGCACGGAGAGTGCACACCTTCTTCTAATGCGAAAATGCAACTTTTTTCTTGCAGCTGAATTGCCACCAAAGAGCCATGATCTCCAGTAGGAAAAGATGCTCCAACCCAAGTGTCATTTCCAGTCAATGGGATGTTCAACAGGTCTCTCCCATCTTCACTGGAGCCCCGTACTACCCACTACCTTCACAAAGACCAATCCTTTCCCCCCTTGGGCAGGTGGAGGGGAAGGCACAGAAAGCATTTACCGAAAGTTGTATGTGGACTGTACTACTTCAAATTGCTACATGTCAGGATCCAACAGCTGAATTCTCACCGCACAAAGTCAATGAACATAGAAAACTGGATGTTCAGGAGAAGAGTGTTGTAGTATAGCTTTCTCCCCTGAAATACCGTATTTCAATATGCAGGAATTTTTGGTTTGTTTATTTGTTTGTTTGTTTAGAGAGGAGCATTCTGTCCATCTTCTGCTTAAAGTGGTAAAGCCCAGACACAGGTTTACCTCTTCAGTGAGAACAAGGCCTAAATTGTAGACATTTTCTATAACATATGTAATTATGTACTTAGAGTGTCTAATAGCTAATACTTTAGCAGTAAGCCATACATTCAGTTCTGTCATGTATTCCCACCACGGTCAATTTATCTAATACTTGCTTTGAAGAACAAGACCTTATTCCACAACCCTCTCCTTTTTAAAGTCCCTCTATTAGTTATTATATTACCATTTGATGCTGTTGGGAAAAAGTTCACAGCACTAAAAACTTCATTAGGAAGAATAATGTCACCGGGGATAGGCAAGACCTTTTAAAATCTCAACTTCTTCATTGAGTCCCCGAACTACACAGGTTGGGGTGAAGCATCTCATATATTTGCTGATTTAGACAGTTTCTCTAATTACAGACACTTCATCAACTGACAAAAGAAAGACCTCAGTAGGTACACCTCTTCAAAAATCTGGGACAATTTACATGTAATTTCAGGAAGCAGCAGGGCTACCCAGCTGGAGAAAAATAATAATAAAATGGTTTCCTGTAATTGGAAAAAAAAAAAAAAAGGCTCAAAGCTTTCTTTCTTTCTTTTTGTGATTAAAATGAAATTTGTTACTTGAAGTCTTATTTAGAAATTACATCTGTTTCAGTTTGGCAATTGCTAGTTGTCCTGGAATGATAAAACTAGCACAGGCATGTCTTTCCTGATGATGCAAATTGAACATATGCTCTCAAGAACTATGTGGTGTAATCCACGATGAACTCTTTGGTCAGCTTCTTCTGAGAGAAGTGGTCTCTTGCTCAGCTGAACAGTGATCAGTTTTATGTTGCAAATCTAATGATTACAGATACATAAAGAGCATCAAATGTTCTATTCATGCCCCAGCTGAACAAAAGAATAAATGCTACATTTTACCACAATGCAATAAAAAGGAGCTGAAGGAGAGCATGTGTTGCAGAAAAGATATGATGAAATCTGATTGTTTGAAATGCATTGAGAAAAGTTCTTTGATATCTAAATGCTTGATGTGAAAAGATCTGGAATGAAAGTAATTCCATTGGACATGCCATCTCCAAGGCAGAGAAGACAATGCACATGAATAAGTGACAAGTTAAACTGCTAATATGAAATGTGTCCTTGTATAGCCAACTATTTTGGGCAACTTCCAGGGGCGGGCAACTTCTAGAGGTTTGGGGGGCCAAACCTAGAGGTTGTGCACACACCCTGCCACTGCCAAAATTGCAGCCACCACTGAAATCGCTGTTGAACGAAATCACTGTGTTTTTGTCACCATGGGCAAACTCAGCAGCAGCGACAGTGGGGTCACGTGTTGCCCAACCAAGGAAGCTGTTTTTTTTTTTAATGTTCTTAAATGGGTAACTCTTAAGAGGCCACATATATTTTGAACAGAAGTCATCCACAGAGTCTGTGCAGAATCACTGTACACTTTGTGGAAGTTGGAGGGCTTCAGTGAGAAGCACTGTTTTGTTTTTTGAGCATCTCAGTACTGTGGCTTGAGGGAATAAAAAAAGAATATAACCCACTGCAAAATTAAAGTAGGACACCTACTTAACAAGCATGGCAATGGTAACATAAGATAATTTGGCAGCACCCCTCTCATTAAAATTAACTCTCTAAAGTTAACAGGACTTTTATTACCAGCTTTGGCAGGGTCAAGATTTCACCCAAGGCTTTGCAGATGAACTGATGCAACATCACAATGCGAAACTCAGCATGCATTATGTGTGCCTTTTACAAGTGTCTGGAAAATTTATTTTCACATGTGCACTGACAAACAGTGCACTGACAAACAGTGAGATCGAAAAGAACGTGTACACTGAGTTTAATACTATCCCCAAACAGGAAAAACTGCCAAAGAGCCAGTGTGGCATAGTGGTGAGAGTGTTGGACTGGGACTCAGGAGATCCAGGTTCTAGTCCCTGCTCAGCCATGAAACTCACTGGGTGACTTTGGGCCAGTCGCTGACTCTCAGCCTAACCTACCTCACAGGGTTGTTGTGAGGATAAAATGGAGAGGAGGATTATGTAAGCCGCCTTGGGTTCCTTGCAGGAAAAAAGGCGGTGTATAAATTAAAATAAATTAAAATAAATAAATAAAATAAAATAAAATAAAAAAGGAACTTTGACCAGGTTTGTAATGTATCTTTGTTTATTAATGTGCATGGTGCTTTAATGACAGCTTCCTGCCCCAAACAGTTTATAATTTATATTTAGACCCAGAAGTTGGTGGTGGGAGACACCCAGAAGATCAGGAGGGAAAGAGAGTCAGGAATAACATGAGATGATTTTGAGTAAATTCAGTAATACTTACTTAGGGCGCAATCCTATCGATTGTGCCCTTGATGCTCAAAAGCCCCTGAACTCGGAGGCTTATGAGCATCCAATGCAGAGAGGGAGGAGTGGCAGAGGCTCCTCCCACTCTGCATTTTCACTGGATGGTCATTTTCGGTTGTCTAGCTGAGGTGCTTCGGAGGGGGCGGGAACTAGGCTGGAGCACTGTCAGGATACCTCATATCCTGGTGGCCCCATTCTCCTCTGCTCCCCAACCCACAAGAACACACCCGCCATTACCCCTCTCCAAGGTTGAGTTCCCAGCCCTGAAGAAGCAATCAGTGCCGTTCTTTCTGTGCAGGCTGCGGGGTGGGTGGGTAGGGGGATCGGAGCACCGATTCCCAGCTCTGTGGTCAGAGCTCTGTCTCCGACCTTGGATCTGGGAATCCAAATTATCCTATCCCCCCCCCCCCGATGATGTCTAGGGTCTTAGGTTTCTTTTTCAGTTGGGGATGAGGACTAAAGGGTAAGCCAAAGACTTCAGGGAACAGGTGAGATCTGAGGAGGGATCTGAAGGCAGCAGCAGGAGTTGGCATTCGGGGAGGAAGCTCCAGCATAAGGGACAGCAAAGGAGAAGGGGTGGAGAGCATAGCCACTTTCGGTGACAAAGGGCACAATTCTATGCATATATAGACAGAAAAAAAGTCCTACAACTCCCAGCATTCCCCAGCCAGCCATCCCTCTTCTGACAGTGACCACAGCAGTCAGAAACCTATAGAGCCCTCTGAAAGAGGCTGGCGGGGCATCTCTTAGGTGACGCTCTGGCCTCCAGCACTCAGATGGCTGTTCTGTCACTCACAGGGCCATTTGTAGACCCACTTTCAAAGTGCTCAGCAATTATGACCTGTTTTAAGAGAGAGAGAGAGAGAGAGAGAGAGAGAGAGAAATTAAAAAGAAGCCCTTGCAACACCTAATTAAAAAACAACTCATTGCCAGAAATTTTTTAGGGATGTGCGTGGAGCTCGATTGGGGGGTGGAAGTCCAACTCGCTGGGCTTGTCCCCAGAGCTCTGCTTGCCATACCTTCTCCCCAGCTCGACTCACATTCTCATGAGCTGAGCCAGGGAAAGGGACTTCCGGGTTCTGGCGCTACGTTGTTTATGTAGAAAACAGCCTAATTTGCACAAATCATTTTCTACATAAACACCATAGCGCCGGGGACCCAGAAGTCCAGCGAGCACCTCAGCTGGCGCTCGGCTTGGCTCGCACACCACGAGTCTAGTGCTGGGCGGGTAGCCCATCTATGACACCATTTGGTTATATTGTGGTGGATACCTCTCAACTAGTACAGCCTGAGGATGTGGACGAGCTGCCTGGATGCTTTCCCTTTGAATCTCTGTCCATCATGGCTCCTGAAATCAGCCAGGGCAGGACTTATGGCACAGTCTTTGAGAGAGGGGATGGTTGGGGGCAAACAATCAGAACATATAACACCAATGTTGTATCAGCTGCACTACTTGCCACTTTGTATCTGGGCCCAATTTAAAATGTTGGTGGTTACCTTTAAAACCTTACACAGTTGGGGATTAAGTTATTTATAGGACCGCCTGCACCTGTGTGAACCTGCCTGGCCTTAAAAAAAAAAAAGGCCTCTTGAGTTGCTGCTTGTGGGTCCGTCACCAAGAAATATTAGATTGGCCGGCACCAGAGACAGGGCCTTTTCAGTGCTGGCCCCATGCTTTTGGAATTCCTTCCCTAGACAGGTTCATATGACCCCTATGCTCTCACTTTTTAAATGGGCCTTGAAGTCTTTTTTGTTGTTGTTCCAAGCTGTTTCTAATTGACATTTTAATACTTTTATTTAACTGCTTTATTTTTAATCTTGTATTGCTGACTATCTCATTTTTGTATTTATATTACAGTGATACCTTGGATTGTAAGTAACTTGGTTTGAGAGTGTTTTGCAAGACAAGCAAATTTTTAAATATTTATTTATTTATTTATTACTTGATATACAAGTGACATCTTGCAATACAAGTACTGTAGTACGGCTTAAATTAAAAATCTCTGTACAATTTTTTTTGGGGGGGGAGATTTCGTTTTGATATAAGAGTGTTTTGGATTACAAGCAAGTTTCCGGAACGAATTATGCTCTCAATCCAAGGCATGACTGTATTTAAAATTGTTTCAATTGTTTTAACTGCTGATAAAGGTTGAGTTTTAGAGGCTGTGTTTTCTAGATTGTAATTTTCCAGATTGTAATTCTGTTATCATGGATATAATGTTTTTAATATGTTGTGAGCCAATTTGGGAGGATTAACCTTGAAAGGTGGTATAGAAGTGCTGAAAATAATAAACAAACAAACAAACAAACAAATAAATAAATATGGTCTTCTTGCTAGTTGCACATCGGCTGTGAAACTCACTAATGAGGAAGGCTCATCTTCCTCCATCTACATTAAGCTCTCTTTTTGTTTTTAGAAAGGCCTTTGGACTTTAACATCTGCTGACTGCTCTGTTTTTAACTGATTATTCTGTGGCTGGTTTTATTGATCGTGTGTGGGGAGGTGTCCACTGCTGATTTTAATGATGATATTTTATGTATCTTGAACTTTTATATTTATGCTGGATCAACCGTGCTGGTCAAAGTGGATTTCCCCACCCGCTCCTTCCCCTGGCAGCCCCTCCAGCCCCATGAAAATACTACACAGAGTCAGGAGACCCTGCTGAATGGGATGAGCTGTGCTGAGGGGGAGGGGGATCCCCCAAAATTGGGCAGAGGGACCTTCCACAAAAAGAACCCTTCCTCTCACAGAAGATCCTTTCCTCTTGCAGAAGGCACATCTTGGATCCAACCCATGCTGTTTTTGTTTTTTTAAAATGTGTGCATGTGATGTCATTTTGTATCTTTATGATTCTGATTTTCGAAAACATCTAGGACTACAAAGGAAAAAGCAGGGTGTAAATCTTTTAAGTAAGGACAAGCAGTTTGTATTGGAAGCGGAAGGGAATAAGAAGCCAGTGGAAGAATTTGAGGGAAATTATTCTGGAATTTTCTGGGCAGAGATGAGGTGGGATAAGGGAAAACTAAGTAAAGTTTTGATGATGGCAGTCATCATGATGTCAAGAGGCCCAGAGCATGAACTAATGCTTTATCCAAGGTTTCAGAGGGAATGCCATAGGAATCCAGACTACAAGGGCATGCCCACACAGTTTCTGGACAGACAAGGTTGCATCCTGTTCACTCTTCATATGGCCGGGGACACCTGTCGCTTAGGTCCTTCAAACAAGAAAGTTCCTTTTGGGGTGCAGGAGGGAAGTTTGCACCTGTTCAGAGGTATTCTGTCCAAGATTCCAGATATTTTGGAAACAAAAGTAGCAGCCCATACAACATCCCCGCATGAAGCTTGTTCTAAATATGCCACAGAATGGAAGTGCAATAAAACGAACACTTTTGTACAATGCAATCCTTAGGGAGACAGCACGATCTTGGGAGACTCTGCACAGCCATGAAGCGTGTTGGCTGTTCTTCCCATGAGAGCTGGTATAGTGTGGTGGCTTAGAGCATGAGAAAGGGGAACCCCTGGCCCGGAGAACAAATCCAGCCCTTCATGCTTCCACAGATGGCCCCAGCCCATTCCCCCCCCCCCAATCCAACAATGATTTGGCAGTTTCCCGGCTTTTGAGCAGCTTTCCCTCCCAGTTCTAAAAGGTTGAAATGCCTCTCCTAAGGCTTAGTTACTGGCAGGAAGAGCTTTCAGCGACAATATGCTGGTATTATTTTTTTTTTGTAATTTTGGCCCGACCTCTTTTTCTTTCAGTCCCATCCACCATCGGAATGCGGGCCCCAATACTTTTTCCACAATTGAATTCAGCCCTCAGGATGAAAGAGGTTCCCCACCCTTGCCTAGAGCTTGTGCAATGAGCCAAGAAGAACCTAATTCAATTCTCACCTGAGCCCTGACTTTGTTTGGTAGCCTTAGATTAGATAAGCCACTATCTGACACCCTAAATCCCCTGCATCTAGTATGGGGCTAAATAATAGTAGCTTGCCAAAGGCTCAACAAAATAGAGTATATGAGGTGCTTCAATGCTTTGAACCCCCGAAAAGTACTATATAGAAGTTAGGTATTATTATTTGCATCTTCACACAGCTTCAGCTTAGATTATTTACCACTACGAGACAACCAAATTAAACAAAGACAGCATCGATTCATTGAAATGAATGTTGGAAGAGCCCAATTAGAACATCTGCTCAACCCCCCAATCCAATAGATCATTATTTCCTGTATTATATTTTCTAGTACTTTGTCCAAACTGGTTTTCAAAATGTCTAATGCAATGATTATCTTTTGGGAGACTATATGAGCAACAGATTTTTACTGTTCTAGTGAGAATAGTGTTCTGGCAATGTCATTCTCTCTTCTCCATTTGTCACTGCAGAAGCTCATCCAAGGGATTATGAGAGGAACCTTCTGCAAGGTTAAAGATTTCAATTAACAATTTGAGAACATTACCAAAGTATGAATTATAGTGAAACGTTTGATGAAAATTAACACTTGCTCTTTTACACGCCGTGATGCATGGCAATGTAGACAATGAAAGATAGCTCCTCATCTGTCATTGCCTGTGCCATGCTCACAATGGATCATTTGGCATTAAATTGTTTATCTTAACAGCAAAAGGCTTCATATAGCTAAATACTGACTTTCAAGCTACAGCCTGAAAAATACTGGACAGTGACAAAACACCACCTTGTACTTAACTTTAGCCCGGTCCGGAACCAAATGAATATTATCTGCAGAGTGTTCAGCTGCGGTCGACGTTAACAATGGGAGAGAGAAATAAACCAAAGTGATTTGTATCTTCCATTTATTTTATTCAAAATATCTCTTAAGCACCCTTCTTCGAAAAGATTCCAGGGCAGTGTACACAAGTGTGAATGAAGACTATTCACACAAAGATATAAACTGAATATAATATTAATATTAATATTATTATTAATAATAATAATAATACCCAGCAAATTGCCATAATAAAGCCCACCAGCCAATTAAGCAAAATAAAGCAAACCAAGAGCACAATCCTAACCCCCAAATGTTGGTGGATGGAGGGGGTTCGGATGGCATGGTTGGTGGAAGCAGGCAGAACAGCCTGAAACTGGGCATTCTGGGAATGAGATGAGGTGGCGCTGCATTCCTCCAGATGGGCCCAATCCAGGTATATCAGCCATGCCAGTCCTAAAGCTGGTGCAGCTAATTCTTCCCCTCGCTGCTGTCAGTGGGGGCCAGGAATTGGGAGCACATGAATCCTCTAAGCTAAAAAGCCCAGTGAAACTGCCCCCACACCCACACACCTTCTGCCCTAGCTGCCGTGAGCCAGAAGGGCTGGCGACGAGGCAGTAGATCCACTGCTCTGTTCCTCCCCTGCCTCGCTCAGCAGGATTGCTCCGCCCAACATAAAAACAGACAGAACAAAATCCGGAAAGCCATTTTCCACCTTTCTTTCTCTTTAGCTCTGCGCAAACATTATTCTCCATTCATGACATCAGTGTTCCTGCTAATAAAAAAGTGCTGGTGCTACATCCTCGTGAGCCCTGGCTCTGCTACACCACTGTCTGCAGTGCTAAAATTGCCACCCCCTGCTATAGGTTCTCATGTAAACTCATAGAGAATAATATCGCCCTCTTCAAAGTTCAAGTTCCCATTAAACTGTACCATCATACCAAGAAACCAGTTCCAGAGTGAGGATATGCAGATAGCAGCTGGCTCAGTGTCCACTCCAGCGGCTTCCATTGATTACATAGTCCAATTAAATGGATTGTGATCTTGCACTCCACCCTGCTCATGTCAATGAGTGTCCTTGTTTGCGTTCTCCAACGAGCTGCCACTCATTCCCTACGGGGAAAAATTAATCACTGTACAGAAGGATTGTGTTGCAGCGAAGGCAAAGCCTGCCAACCACCTATTACTGTGGATGTCCCAGCCTACCCCAAGAGGGGCTTCATTAGAAAAAAGTGTGTAATTTCATTGTTTTAACAACAACTGTGAACTTCTCTCAAAACTTCTCAGGTGTTCTGTGAAAGCAGGAACCCCACATTCATTCACCTCAAATGTTGGTGGCAATTCCAAGCCACTTCCAGAGTTGCGCGTATCGCACACTGAATTCTGTTTCTTCAGCTTCTCTGATGCTCACTCTGATGCTTCCTTTGTATTTCTGGGATGTCTTTCTTTCACTTCATTTGGCTGCTTCAGAGTAAATGCTGCGGGTGAAGGCCTAATGAAGTCTGCGTTGCTTTCCTTTTATCCTGGCTTGATACTTACGAGGTAGCTACAATAAAAGCCTCTTTCAGAGAGGCAGTATAGAGAAAGCACTTCAAAAGATAGACTATGTATGCACTAATACCCACCTTTGTCAGCCATATACACACTGCCACTCACTTAACCTCAGGCTTCTCCACCCTCCACTCACAGCTCACATTCAAACATTGATATTTCCAAGTGTCTTCTAAGGAACAAATCACATCATTGCATGCTTCTTTCACACACTTCTTTAAATGCCCAAAACCAAAACCAGCCTAGGAGGCCGCCATCAGGAGTGGGAAAGTGGCAAGGTATAGAGAGGGACAGCTTTATCCTTTCCCTCCCTGTCTGTTCAAAATATCCCTCACACAAGCCAATTCTCACCTGCCAGGCCCTCATACCAAGAAAGAAGAAACCAGTTCCAGAGTGAGGATATGCAGATAGCAGCTGGCTCAGTGTCCACTCCAGTGGCTCCCATTTGATTACATAGTCCAAATTAAATGGATTGTAATCTTGCGCTCCACCCTGCTCATGTCAAGTTGCTTTTTGTGGCAGACTTGGATGGACAAGTTGATTCTTACTTTGGATCAATTAGTGGGGGTGATGATTATGAGTTCTTGTCATCTTCTGAGCTGTGCACCAAATACAATTTGCCTGCGGCAGCCGAGTGGCAATACTTATGACTGCAACATTTGCTAGAATCTAGGTTTGGCCCTGCAGCTTTTACAGCTTCACAGTCTCCTCCGCTATTGGAAATACTTATTGAGGCTGATCAGTAATATCCACCCACGATATATGTTTATAAATATCTATTATCGCTAAATGTCTATTCTTGGCTGTGATATCATAAATGTGTAAAAAACGTGCAGCACAACTTCAGATGAAAGCCTGCTCACTTGTTTGGCGTCTTACTTTACTGAGTTTCTTATTTTGACATGGCTGGTGTGTTAAAGATGTAGCATTCACCATACTCAGTATCATTTTCACATCATGGAAGGTCTAACACTTGCTTTGATTAAACTCAGGCTCAGCAGCAATGTTCTTTCACTAACTTTAAAGGAAGCAAAACTACTGTCAAATTAGGTCTGGTTGCACACATTCTCTTGTGGGGGATGGTGTTGGAGGATATGGAAAGGAGTCAGTCCTATGCTGGTTAGGACGAAGCAGAGTTTTCCCCCTTATGCGCAGCCTGCTTGTTGAAACTGGTTATCACCATGTGGGTTGCTAAACCCCGCTAAATGGCTTTTAAAAGGAACCGATTGTCCATACGAGGTTTAAAACTAATAAAGACATTTATTAGTTTTACTTACAGTCTGTTTATTCATATATGCAGGATGCATATGGGCAGGTTAGAGTCTTTGGTGTTATGAGTCTGCTTCATTGGAGGTCACTGGCTGGAAGCCAGCTCAGACCGTGTGTCCATCAGGTTGGAGAGGGAGAGAGAAAGAGAGAGCTGGCCACAAAGAGGCCGGAAAAAGGGGGGAGGTATTACAAAACATGCACCCTGGGGATTGTTCAATTAACCCTTTCCTCCCACTCTAACTAGTGGTTACATTACCTTGTTGATTTAAGCAGGCAATATTATAATTTCCATCAGGGCCGGCGCTACCACTAGGCCAACTAGGCAGCTGCCTAGGGCACGTGGCTGAAGGGGGCGCACTCCGCTCCTGCCGGCTGACTCTTCCTCACCGCCACCGGGACTGCTGGGCGACGTGTTGCCCGCCTGCCACTCGCGGAGCCCGGATCTGTCGATGAGGTAGCTGGGCGGGGCAGCCGCGGAGACGCCACCGGCCATGGGCAACAAAGGCACCAGTCATACCAGGTCAGTGCGGGGGGATTGCGGGCAGGCTCGGTGTCGCGCTCAGCTTTCCTCAGCGGGGGGGCGCCTCTGCCCACCATCATGAGCCAGGGCACCTCTGCCCGCTTCTCCTCCGGCTCGCCACCCCGCCTGCTCTCCCGCGAGGCTGCCGCAGCAGATGGTCCACCAGGCCCAGCGCTCGCCATCTAAGCCTCGGTCCCCAGGCAGGCGCAGCCGACAGCGGGGCGGGGAGGAAGGCAGAGGCTCCGTCCCTTCCCGCGGGATGCCCAAGCGGGGGGTAGCATGGCCCAGCGCCCGTCCGGGCATCCTGGACAGGCCCCGCTGAGTGCGCTGCTGCTGCTGGCTGAGATGCTGCTGCCGCTCCAAGCCCGCAGAGGGGCCAGGGTGGGGTGGGGGCGCTGGGCGAGCAGGCGTTTCAGGCTGCTTTGCTCCGGAGCCCGCCCCCCCGCATGAGGAGGGGCGCTAAATACCTGACTTGGCCTAGGGCGCCAAACTGCCTTGCACCGGTCCTGATTTCCATCAGAGGGGACCTTTTTTCTGTTCTTGCTGGGGCTGAGCCATCGGCAATGATCTGAGATGAGCCAGCAACCAAGAGTTGTGCCAAAGGAATCAGTCGAGGAATGAAGCAAGAAGTCAAGGCCAAAGAACAGCCAAAGCATATGGATGAAAGCTCAGGAAGACTGTGTTGCTCAAGCAAGGCTTAACTGGAACAGGAAGCCCTCTTACAGTCCTTCCTGTCCAGGAGGTTCTAATGACCAACTTGCTGGGCAGGGTCAGTCTAGGGCCTGAGGATACTAAACTGACTAGACAGATGTTGCACCATGCAGTTAAGCAACTCATGATATGGGTCAGCCATACACACACATGACACACTCGGCAACTCAGGACAGTTCTGTAGTATACAAAGATGTGATTGTGCAAAATGGAATCCCGTACTTAGTTTGTACCACCACTGCTCCTTGGGCTTCAAATGGTCACGTGAAGACTGAGTTAAACATTATGGTTCCGATGTGGAGGCTTCACCATACAGAGGCTGTATTGTATGCTGCTGCCTACCACATGACCCTTCATAGGGATGTACGGAAATTTCATTCTTGTTTGAAACCCTGAATGTGAATGTGAGCAGGAGCGTAATTCTTGGGAAATTTTCACAATTTTCCAAGCTTGCAGTTGCATTCAAAAGTGGGCACTTGCACAAGTACATGCTTCTGAAAATGTGCATTTACCCCCCAAACCCTGCATTTTCACTCTTTAGCCTATGGGGGGATGCACATTTGGGTTACGTGCTTGGAAAAGTGTGCTTTTTTTGTGTGTTCACATATGTGCACTTTTCCAGCTTGAAAAAAAGAAGATGCTCAGGTTTGGGGTGAGAATGAGGTCCAGCCAACACTGAGGTAGAAAATGGAGAACCTTGATGAGCTTGAACACTGCTCTTTCTCCCATTCCTACTTCTACATTGCAAGGGAAGCCTCCATGACAGCACCCTCTAGAAACCTAGTGTGTGGAAAGTCTCCATGTGATGCAGAAAATCCCAGTGCAATAACTATTCCATGCTCTGTGTGTCCCCCACCACAGGAAGTACAGCAGGTGGGCATGAGGGACAGGGTCTTTCCTGTGGTGGTGCAAGACAGTGGAATGCTCTGTGCAGAAATATTTGCCAGGTCCCATTGCTTACCTCTTCCAATTGACTCTTAAAGGTGTTTCTTAAATTCTAACTGCTGCTGGATTCTGTTTTGTTTTGTTTTTTATAATTGTTAGTGTTATATTGATAATAATTTTATTGTGCTTTTAGTTTGATTGTAAATTGTTGATTCCGATTTTTATTATTTTGAGTGCCACCTTGAGTATATATTTTATTTTAAAAAGTGGGATGGAAATCCTGAAAACAAACTAACTAGCTAAGGAGGCACAATAGAGGCACTTGCGTGGGCATAAACTTCACAGGCACAAGAAATGGGAAAAGATTATTGCATATATTGATAGTTATAAAAATGAACTTTAATTTATGTAATGTTTCTTTTCCATATGGGATAATTATGTTTTAAAGATTAAAACATAAACACTTAGAACAAGATGTCAGCTCGCTCAGAGGCTTATTGAACACAGCTGATTGGGCAGAGCAACATCCTTGTAGTGTTAATTGCCGCTCTGTCCACAGTCTAACACAGTAAAGCATATTCAGCAATTAAAAACTGTTCAGGGGGGGAATAGGAGATTTGTGTCAGCTAGCAGGTTTTCTGCATAACCACTTGAATGGAGTAGTCTACATGAGCTTTGAAAACATTAAATTTTAGTAGCAGTGCCACACAAGGTTCACAACACTTCATTCATTCATTCACTCATTCACTCATTCATTCAATACTACTGTAGACTTGCCCTGGTTCGTGCGGGTGCGGGACCTGCACAGACCTGGGAGTCTGTCTTGAGCACAGAAGACTCTGCAGAACCCAGATTGTTAAAGGTAGTACAAGTTACAGCTGCTGCATGGGGAAACAGCTGTTTAGGCACAGAGCTCCGCCAGGGGAAAGTTTTATATGGATGGGAGAATCAACAAGGTTCGAGTTCATTGAGACTCTCCAATTTTCATCTCTGAACTTGGTTCATCTTGTTCTCAAACATGAGCTCTTTCTTTCTTTCTTTTTTTTTGCTTTTTTTAAAACAGAAAATGCATAGACCAAAGCATAAAAAATGTACTCTCTTTTTTTAACTGCACTTTAAATAAATAAATGTGCATTTTTTAAAATGCACATTTAAAAAAGTGCACCCTTTTCAAATGCAAATGTAAGTTCTGGAACTTGTGAGTTGTTCCAGAAAATTACCGGTACACACCCGTTCACATTTGGGGTTGCGAGCAGGGCAAATTCCAAGTAAGATGAAATACTCATACATCTATACATTACAATCCACAGCTTGACTCCACACTAGCAAACCAAACCATGATGTCCTGTCTGTTTTCTGACAACCCACTAGAAGTTTCCATTGTTCTTTAATTGTGACGCAGAAAGCAACTTTCTTTCCCCACTAACTTTTTTTTTCTTTTTTCACATTTTCACATGTAACGAAAGGTAACAAGATTTACCATTATGTTCCATTAGCTGCATATTCAATAGATACACTTTAAACCATATAATTATAAGCCCTTAGTTTTATTTTTTTTTAATTCTTATTATTTCTTCCTTGTTGGCTATGAATAGATTTTTGGGCCAATGAAGTTAGGGGAAACAGAGTCTTAGACAATTATGGGAATTAAAAGAAATTGCTCATAGATACTATACTTGGTCTACTGTGCAGAATCAAGTAAATGAGGAAAATATGACTACTAGTCATTGCTCATAGATGTTTGGTGCACTGTATGGAATAAAGTAAATGAAAGAAATATGGCTGTTAGTCACACCTGTGCTGAGTTGAGCTGCTGAACAGAAATCTTCTTGTGTAAATATAATTATGTAGTAAATTTAATAAATACTGCTGGGGGGCTCAAATCAGCACTTGTTGATTTGCAAATTATATGATGTAAATGCTGCATACATACTGAGTAGAAGATTTCAACATGTGCAGAACTGGGACCATCATTGGGTAGTTAATGGTTATAAATTGCTTGCAGAAAAAAAGAAGCGGTGCACCATCTCATATCTTAATTAGGTGCTTTTTTTGTGTACACCTTTCCTTTGCTGTTTTAGCTTTGGGAAACGGGAAATACACATTTCTATTCCTGCTCCTCAGTCATCCTTGAGAGACAAACACTTAGGATGCTCTCATGAGTTACGAACAAGGGGTTTGATAGTGGGAATTAGTAAATATTTTGTTACACTTCAGATGAAGTGCTCAAAAATAAGTATTTAATTAACAAATAAAACAGTTATTGCTACTAGAGCTGTAATAATTGCCAATCATTGCTTTAGTGGAATTAGTTACCATAAACAGAAGGCAGCAACAAAAATCAAATTAAACCATGTTCCTAAATTTTGAACCATTATTTCTCCTGAAATTATTTACTGCCTATCATATTTCCATCATGCTGTTTCTCCATGGGCATCAGGATGTTGTCCAATATTACCCATACAACCATCCCTGTGAGCTTGGTCAGGAAGAGAGATAAGTGAGGTTGCAGTACAGGTCTACTGAGAAGTAAGTCCCATTGTTCAATGGAATTACTCCCAGGTGAGTGGATATAGGATTGCAGCTTCAGTAAGCAATTATAAAGTAATGCTGCATTAGGTGAAAAATCCCAACTTCAAGTACAAGCAGATGGGATCTGAGGTAGTGGTGACCGACCAAGAAAGAGATCTTGGGGTTGTGGTGGACAGCTTGCTGAAAAGTCAACCCAGTGTGCGGCTGCTGTGAAAAAGGTGTAATTAGGAAAGGAACTGAAAATAAAACTGCCAATATTATACACCCCCTATACAAATCTATGATGTGACCACACTTAGAATACTGTGTACAGTTCTGGTCACTACACCTAAAAAAGGATGTTATTGAGTTGGTAAAAGTGCAGAAAAGGGGAATTAAAATGATCAAGGGGCTGGAGCAACTCCACTATGAGGAAAGGTTACAACATCTGGGATTGTTTAGCTTAGAAAAAGGGCAAGTAATGGGGAGACCTGATAGAGGTGTACAGAATTATGCATAGCATGGAGAAAATGGATAGGGAGACATTTTTCTCCCTCTCTCACAACACTAGAAGCCAGGAAGTTGAGTGCATAGTTAAACTATGGGATTCACTTCCACAAGATGTAGTGATGACCACAATTTGGAGGGCTTTTGAAGTGTGGGTCCCTGGCTATACTGGCCACTGGCCAGTAGAGGTTTTTTGGACGATGCATCTATCCCCGAGGGGTGAGGCCTTTAAATCGTCACCCCCTCAGATTTATTTATTTATTTATTTATTTAGGAATCGCCCATCTGGCCAGACATCCGGCCACTCTGAGCGATTTACAATCCAATAAAATACAGGGGGGGGGGGAACACACACACACAGTATAAAACACAATTAAAAACAGAACAAAACTTAAAAATCCTAACCCACCCCATATTCCCGCCTGAAGAGCCACGTTTTTAATGCACGGCAGAAGCTAATCAAGGAAGGGGCATGGTGGAGGTCACTGGGGAGAGAGTTCCATAAATTGGGGGCTGCCACAGAAAAGGCCCTCTTCCTAGTCCCCACCAGCCTGGTTTCTCTGGCTGATGGGACAAGGAGAAGGCCGTCTGTGGCAGATCTTGTTGAGCGGCCTACTTGATGTTGCTGGAGGCGCTCCTTGAGATATATTGGACCGGAGCCGCACAGGGTTTTAAAGGTCAACGCCAACACCTTGAATTCGGCTCGGCAAACAACTGGTAGCCAGTGCAACTCTTTGAGCACCGGAGTGATGTGATCACGCCGGCGGAAGCCTTTAATCAGGCGAGCAGCTGCATTCTGTACCAGCTGTAGCTTCCGAACCATCTTCCAGGGTAACCCCACGTAGAGCGCATTACAGTAGTCTAGGCGAGAGGAGACCAAGGCATGAGCTACTGATGGGAGCAGATTATTAGGAAGGTAGGGGCGCAACTGCCGTATCAGATGGCATCAGTTTTACATCATCCTATTGCTGGGGAGGCCTTCCCAATGTCACCTCCTCATGGAGCCACAAAATTCCGATCAGGTGAGTTGAGTCAGCCTCACAGGCAGTCTGTATCTCCCCAGCCGGGCCACAAAACCCTGAGCAGAGAGCCTCAGGAGTCGCCAGTCACCTAAAAGGTGCCATTGGATGCTTACCAACCCTACCCCACTGAATATTCCTGCACTAACCTGCCACGGTGAAGACAAGCCTCTGACCTTTTTTCCCCAGTCCTTTCAGCCAGAAAGTTTTCTAAAATTCTTACTACTTTAAAAAGCAACAACCCTTCTTTCATGCTTGTAGCAGTGCGGTTTTCAGAGAGAGTGTTTCAGCCTGAGTGGCACTTCCTAGAATGGCTGTGTGACCATGCTAGGGCATGTCACAGGGGGTGGTCACATGGACATTCCAGAGAGTGCTGCCAGGCTCAAATACTATCTCTGAAGTCTGCTGTGCTTGCTACGAGTTCACACACATGGCATTTCAAGGAAGAGGAGATCAGAAAGGGAGCAATGCAGCCTGGAGCTGCTGGCTAGCAGGCAAGGAAGAGATCTGTGCATTTGTTCTATGGGAATTTGGAATAATGGAGAACTTTCATCTGAGATTGGACAGAGAAATTCGGAACCACATAAGCAGAATACAGTTTTTGTTGGGACATGTTCTCCCATCTCTAGATGACAAAATCATGATGCCTCACCTCTGCTCTGAACATTTTGCTAGTCATCTTTGAAACATTTTGCCTTCTCTCAAAATGATGCATTTTGTTTGGCTGAGGCAAAACCCTTAAATTTCCTTCAAATTATAGTTAAGGGATTTATTTATTTATTTATTTGGTGACTCTGTACTTAGTCCAACACTAATTTGAATAAGTTCCCCTTAGTGAGTGTATGTGTGTGTATACACGCACACATGCACATACACACTACGTTAGAATCCACTTTCACAGTCAGCTTTATTCCCATTGCTTTGACAAATTAAACTTGTTTCTTTTGACAATTTCAAACTAGAGTCAAAACATAATTTTTATTTCTAGTACTGTGGTACTAGCAGGATACAATTAAAAATAAGAACTTTGGGTAGTTATAAAAAGGGAATTCACAAACACCAATTTGAAGATATAAGTGCCAAAAAGCAACATACCAATTTTAAGAAGCTGGCATCTGATTTACTCAGGACAATCCACATCCATTAAAAATCAACAATGGGAGAATTTTGAGTGTATGTACATGTGAGATGTGTCAAACTTGAAATTTATTGGGTCATGTATGAAGTACAGATTTGTAGTCACAATTTTATTATTAATAATGCCCCAAGTGATAAAGGAGGGGAAAGTCATCTATTTGTACCTTATGGGCAGTATCGAATGCTGGCAATCCTCCAGCTCTAAACACATTGCACTAGCAGAAATGTCTGCTAGTTCAGCTCAGGAAACTGGCTGAAATTACCATGTATGGAACAGGACATGTCAATGGAGCTCCCTTTCGTGAGCTCGGCTGACTTGTCCCATTCCAGAAACAATAGTTTAATCTAGTTTCCAGTTGCACTAGGCGGTTCTGGTTTCTTGAGCTAGCAGACATTTCCACTAGCACAATGGCAGCATTGAATATTGCCATAGATATAGATATAGATATAGACAGGGCTTTTTTTCTGGTGGAACTCACAGGAACTGAGTTCCAGCACCTTTTCTTCTATTAATTGCATTACAATTTAATCGCCATCTACTCCCGAGGAAATGTAATCCAAGAGTTCCGGTACCTTTTTCTCCAGAAAAAAAGCACTGGATATAGATATAGATATAGATATAGATACGTGTGTGTATGTGTGCATTCAATGATAAAAAAAATCTGTTGGTTTAAGACCAGAGTTAACGCTATCTTATGTTAGCTCAAGCTGCACAAAGCCAGGAAATTGGAAGCTAAGGCTGATGCTTTAACTGCCCTGCCCTGTGATCAGTGATGATGCTGTGCAATGTCACAAATTGTGCTTGCTTGACTGGACTTTCATGTAATTCAGTCTTACCATAGTCTCAAAAAACAAAACAAAAAAAAAAACCCAGCATAAGGATGTTGAGGGTTGCTTAAAGAGGGCTCCCTCTCACTGTTTAACCCATTCTGCCAGCTAGTGATGTAAGCAACAAACTAGGGGTGGGCGAACTGCCCCCCGACTTGGGGGAGCTCTGTGAGTGCCCCCGCCACATGATCTGCCATGTGCCTCGCTGAGTGCCAGCTGAGAGGGCTCGGCGAGGCACTTGGCGGACTTCCAGGTCCCTGGTGTGCCACTTCCGGGTCCCTGGCGCTGCATTTTTTCCGTAAAATCCAAGGTAAACTACCTTAAAATGGCCACAAATAGGCTATTCGTGGCCATTTTAAGGTATACCTTTGATTTTATGGGGGGAAATGCAGCGCCGGGGACCCAGAAGTACCTTTCCCCGGCTCCTCTCAGGGCAGTTGTGACGAGCCGGAGAAAGGTAAGTTCCGTGGAGCTCGTGGGGGGGGGCGATTGGGGCACCCTGCTTCCAACCCCTCGAGCAATTCTCCCATCCCTACGAACAAACAGGTGTGGGTCAACTCACAGGAGGGTTCCTCTAGCAATTCAGTAAGGCCCAGAAGCTTCATAAGGCAATGCAGGACAACACAGGGCATATTTGCTGGTCCCAGGCACTCAATCCTCCCCATATGGATTTGGACAGCAAAGACCAAGGAAAAGTGTGGATATGTGGAGGCTAAGTTGTAAGCAAGCACAATTTCTGACATTGCACGACATTATCACTGATCATGGGACACCTCACTTAGGGCATCAGCTTTTGCTTCAAATTTCCTGGCATTGTAGAGCTTGAGCCAACATGGGATTGGGATAGCTTTAACTCTGGTTGTAAACTGGCAGGTTTTTTGTTCCTTGAATTTCCTTGGTTTTTGAAAAGGAAATTTCTCCCAAGGTATTTGAATCTGCTTTCTTGCAGATTTCTTCTATAGAAGAAATCAAAAGGATAATAGTAGGGTAATACTTTTATTAGGAAAAACCAAGAGTCACAATCTAGGGAGCCAGCTTTTGAGCTATCCAGAAGGCTTCTTCGTGTTGAATTGTAATTTTTTTTAAAAAGGGAGAGTCTAGAGTTGTGTATTGGAACCCCCTCCTGCAATTTATAATGAAGGCTGTGGATTCCAAATACGGACTGCAATTCTATTCTGACTTACTACACAGTAAGTCCCACTAAATGAAATTCAACAAACATTTGAGTAAGAAAATATGGGATGGGAGGTAGTTCTGGGCACTTGTCTAGCCCTGACAGTAGGGCTTACTTCAGAGTACCCGTATATACTCAAGTATAAGTCGGCCCTAACATAAGTCGAGGCCCCTAATTTCACCCCCCAAAACTGGGAAAACTTATTGACTCAAGTATAAGCTTAGGGTGGGACATGCAGCAGCTATTGGTAAATTTAAAAAATAAAGATACCGTAGATACCAATAAAATTACATTAATTGAGGCATCAGTAGGTTAAATGTTTTTGAATATTTATTTCAAAGAAAAACAGTAAACTAGCTCTGTAAGTGGAAAAGGGGGTCAACAAAAACAATATGGTATCAAAAATACCGTAACTTTAAAAGTACAACAACCTTAGCTCAATCAGCAACCAAGCTAAAACACAAGAGCTAAAATCCTTCAAAACTGGAGTTCTCCTCATCATCATCTGTATGTCCAAACAGAGCTTCAGCTTCAGTAAAATGTAGGAATGCAAGTCTATATTTTCAATCTAGCTAGCCTTTCAATCTAGTAGCCAGAGAGGCAGAGGCTGTTAAATTAGCATTACAAATCCTGGTGTTTGTTAGTAGGATTAGCATGTGCATAGAGGTTTTGGTTTTCCTTAGAGTTAGAAGATTTAAGAAAGTTTATGTAGATGTACCACCAATTAAGAGACAAAAGCGTGAGTTTCTGGCAGCTATCTCTCAAGCTTCAACTTCAAGCAAAGATTTTGCTGTTCCTGACTCAGCGAGCAGGGAGGGGGGAGGTGATTTGTGAGCCAGCTACTGAAGACTTGCTCCAGGGCTGGCACAAATCACATTCCTGAAGCTGCTATTGTTGTTAGGGGGGAATTACCGTATATACTCGCGTATAAGCCATGGGGGGCATTTTTCAGCACAAAAATGTGCTGAAAAACTCGGCTTATACTCGAGTATATACGGTAACCTGCAGATGACTATAGTTTATAGCAGCTGTAGTTCCAGCTTCCCATCCCTATTTCCAGAGGCACACACACACACCTCAACACCTGCTGTATCTTTTGGTCACAGTGGCTCCTCTCCTCTCCTGCATGCACACGCCAGAAGTCAAATGTGACAAATATATGGAGGAGCATGGACAGACACAGAAACTATTACGTACCTTAGACCAGCTTTCCCCAACCTGCTGCCTTCCAGATGTGTCAAACAAAAACTCTCATCATCCCTAACCAATGGTTATGGTGACTGGGGATTACGGGAGATGTAGTTGAACACATGTAGAAGGCACTAGGATGGGGAAGTCAGCATCAGAACCTACAAGATGTGGTATATTGCAAGATGTGGGGGTGTCTCTGGGCTGTGGTAGACCTCAAAGACCAGTATCAATAGGGATCACAAAAAGTTAGCTGTAGGGCTGGAGACTGGAATCATTTTGGATAAGGAGTAGAGCGGGAATCCTCTGGATAAATCTTTTAGGAATATTTTCCCTTGATACTGTCAAAACACATTGGGAACATTATATTTGTGTAACTGTGGTAGACCTCACCCTACATGCCCAAAGATCTCTGGGTAAGCAATGTAAGCTGAGCATGGTTTAGGAGCGTCTAGAATGTGGTGGGTCCTGAGTTCTCCCTGGAAAGGAAATGATTCTGCCCAAATTGGAACTGGTGGTACCTTACCATATTCTCACTGGAGAGAACTCCACCCTATCCCTAATTTACAGCTTCTAATAATTGCCAATAAAAAGATGAGAGTCCTGTGCTGGCAGCTGTTTGAGATATGAAATTTGTAGCAACTGAGAAAAGAAAACCCAGAGAGTGGGAGAGTGCATGTCGGACCTCACAGTGCAGATGCAGTGAGACAGCTGAACTGTACAACTTCAGATCTGAGAAATTTCTTCTCATCCCTAGAAAAAATCTGGATAGTATTATTGAATGATAAATGATTTTAGACCTACAATTTATCATGAGAGTTTGGGAATGCATATTTACGTAAATTGACTTAATGAAACATACACAGCCTATGACAGCCTTCAAAGGGAGAGGTGCATCAAGGGACAAACAAGAACCCCCCTTCCAGAACTTAAATGAAATATTGCTGTATATTTTTTGGATTTATGCCACTATAGATCACAAATCTTTCGCTGTCAGGACTAGGTTGCCGTTGTGTGATGTGAAACTATGAGGGGGCTGAGTCTGACAAGACTTTGACTTGTAGATAAGTGAGAATGATCAATCAGACCTTTGAATTCACTCTTCTGCAGAACTCTTAAAAGTTCTTCCCCATTCCCATATATATATATGTGTGTGTGTGTGTGTGTGTGTGTGTGTGTGTGTTTAAATTAGGCAGCAGTACTGACTAAAGCAGAGCCTGAAATTGTGTATTGAGCGGTCAAATACATGTTTAGGGACTACTTCACAAATGGATGCTTGATGAATGCAGGGAAAATATCCCCTGTGAGGAAAGGTTACAACATCTGGGATTGTTTAGCTTAGAAAAAGAGTGAGTAGGTCGATACATGACAAAGGTGTATAAAATTATGCATGATGTGGAGAAAGTGGATAAGAAGACATTTTTCTCCAAAATACTAGAACCCAGGCTTATCCCTTGAAGGTGATTGGTGGGAGATTTGGGACAGGTAAGGAAGTACTTCTTCACACAGCTCGTAGTTAAACTATGGAATTCACTTCCACAAGATATAGTGATGACACCTATTTGGATGGCTTTAAAAGGGGATTGGACAAATTCACGGAGGAGAAGGCTATCAATGGCTACTAATCCTGAATGATGGCTATATACTGCCTCCAGTATCACCAGTTGTGGGGGACCATGGGCAGGAGGGTGCTGCTGTTGCATGCACTCATGTCCTTCTTGTGAGTTTCCCATGGGCAGCTGGTCGGCCACTGAGTGGACAGAATGCTGGACTTGATGGACCCTTGGCAAGATCCAGCTGGGCTCTTCTTATGTTCTTATGAAGAAGTTATAAAAGCATATGAGGGGACCAAGAAAAAGATTAAGGAAATAAAGGGCTGTGACTTGCACAAATGATGTAAATAAGCTGATTGCCAAAGCATCAGCCCACAGCCTTGTGTAATAGCAAGTTGGTCAGCAGAATCTCACGGAGCCCACTGTGCGATAAAGACATTAGTCAGAAGGTAGAGATGTATGAGAATATTGTTTTGCTTCAAATTTGCCCCGTTCACACTTCTGAATGCAAACAGGAATGTCAGCAGATTGTTTTTCCAGAAAAGCATTCCCGGACTAGCTCTCTGACTAGGAATGGGAGAATCAGCGAGGCTTGAGTGTACCAAGTTTCTTAGAGTTCCACCTTGAAGCTTGGTCTGCCTCATGAATCATGATGATCATGAGCTTTTTGGGGGGGAGGGGAGGGGTTGTTGTTCATACAGGAAAAGTGTGCATCTTGGAACCCATTTTTCTTTTTAAAGTGCACACTCAAATGTGCACTTTCCTCCCAAAGTCTAAACTGTGAAAATACTTCAAAAATGTGCGTTTAAAAGTGCATGTCTTTAAAGTGCACATTTTCCAAATGTGAAGTGCAGTGGGATCTGAGCTTTTAAACATTCATCATTCAGTTAAGCTATTATTTCTCACCCCAACAGTATTTACATTATTTTAAAGAGGATACAGATATGCCTGTAAATCAACATGTTAAAAAAGAAGTAGCGCCTTTAAATGAATATGGAACTTAAAATGAATTTATTTATTTATTTAATACATTTTTATACCACCCAATAGCCAAAGCTCTCTGGGCAGTTTACAACAGTTAAAACCATAAAATACAATATAAAATAAATATAAAATTTTAAACCACAGATTCAAACAGCAGAGCTAGCAGCAACAGTTACAAAAACGGAATTAAAAACAACTACAAGATTAAAATGATCAAGATGATTAAAATGATTAAAATGCCTGGGAGAATAGAAAGGTCTTCACCTGGCGCCGGAAAGAGTACAAAGTAGGCACCAGGCGAGCCTCTTTGGGGAGCTCATTCCACAACCGGGGTGCCACCGCAGAAAAGGCCCTCTTCCTGGTAGCCACCTGCCTCACTTCCTTTGGCAGGGGCTCTCAGAGAAGGACCGCTGATGCAGATCTTAGTGTCCGGGCAGGTACATATGGGAGGAGATGATCCTTCAGATACCCTGGCCCCAAGCCGTTTAGGGCTTTGAATGTTAGTACCAGCACTTGACTAGGATTCACACTAACAAACCTGAAAAATAACTATTTGGAAAAATCCTACCTTTCCACGTCTGCTTTTGTGGGTAGAAGTCCACAACGTGCAAACAAAGTCATTCTTCAAAGACACAAAAATACTCACTGAAGGGAACAATCCTATGGCCCCTAGACATTGCCTGGGGTGCCATTGGATCATTCGGATTCCCAGCTCCAAGGCTGGAGACAGTGCTGGGAGTCGGAGCTCCAACCCCCATCCCCCGCCCCCTCCTAGCCAGTGTGGAAAGCACTGCACTGGCTGCTCTCTGAGGTCAGGAAAGTGACCTTGGGGAGGGGAAAAGGGGGAAGTTCAGAAGAGGGGAGGAGACTAGAGTGGCCAGGATATGAGGTATCCTGATGCTGCTCCAGCCTCCTTCCCCCCCCCCCGCTCCAAAGCACCCCAGTTAGATGGCCAAAGATGGCTGTCTAGCAAAAATGCAGAGCAGGAGGAGCGAGGAGGCAAAGATCGCCTCTGCCACTCCTCCCACGCTGCATAGGGTGCCCATAATCCTCCGGGGTCTTATGGCTATCTTGACTGGATTGCACTCTAATGGCAGAGAAGGTTTCCCTAGGGAGGGCCTAATCCGGCAACCCTGCTCACTGGGGATGGCTCTCCTTGGTTAGGCTCAGTTTTTCCTGAGTTTTCCACCCCTAGAACAGGGAAAAGGCAGAAAAGTCCCTTAGCCAAACTCAGCATTTTGGAGGTGTCGCCCCTCCTCCTTCCCCCCCGCCGCCCTCCCACCACCCCCAGAGCCAGTCCCCAGTCCGCAAACACACGCCCTTGACTTTCCCTTATTCCTTCTTAGCAGGAGTAGCAGGTGTGGCTGTGAGATTAGAAAGGCAAAAGAGGTTTCCCCACAACTCACTCCTGTCACTCTTTCTCTCCCCTGCCCTTCCCTTGCTCCATCACTGCAGGAGCCTTTGAACAAACTACAGCCCCCAGAGTCCACCACACCCAGCATTCCTTTGGGTGGTGATAGAAAGTGGGAGAGAAAAGCAGAGGGAAAAGTCCCTTTTCTTCTCTTCCCTTGTCACCACCACTGCTGCTGCTGCTTAGAATGGAAGGGAAGGAAGTATGTTTGGGTGCTGGCATGGCTGGGGTGGCTTTGGGGGTGGGGTGGCAGAAGAAGGCATTGGGATTTCCTCTCCCACACAAATGGATTTTTAGTATCTGGGATAGGAGGTTTAGTGCTGCAAGGGTTACATCTGATTTGGACTCAGGTCTTCCAAAGTCCCTGGATTTGAATCCAAAGCTGGGCTTGGACCAAACTCTGCTGTCATCCTTAGTAGTTTTCACATATCTCTAGCTGTGAGTGATCAACTGTAAAGCAGTGAATCTAGTGATGTTCATGCATCATGTATTGTGTATTTTATATTTTTGTTGTTCCCCGCCTCGATCTAGACGGAGAGGCGGGTAAGAAATAAAATTTATTATTATTATTATTATTATATCATGCAGCACGTGTGAATTAGCCCTAAGTTTGTAGCAACAGCATAGTGTCCATATGACAACCTCTTGACAAAATAGACTCTGGCAGAATTTTGTATTCTGTGTTAGTCTAATACTGCATCCATTTCCAAGTGTTCCCTTTCTCTTGCAGTTCTTTGCAGTGAGCATTCAAGTGCTCATTGGCAAATTAACTCTGGGAGTTTAAAAAGTGCTATACATAATGACTTCCCATAAGACCTGTCCAGTAGTGAAAGAGGTCACATTTTAATATCATCCCAGTACAATTTT
The DNA here is from genome assembly GCA_021292165.1 of Shinisaurus crocodilurus. Lineage (NCBI taxonomy): Eukaryota > Metazoa > Chordata > Lepidosauria > Squamata > Shinisauridae > Shinisaurus > Shinisaurus crocodilurus. The sequence goes on from CM037876.1 coordinate 94,982,966, forward strand.
AAAATATGCCTTTAGTGCTATGCTGACTTGTTTGTTAACTTGTGCTGTTAATTAGACAAAAGTAGAGGTCTCCAAGCAACCAAAGCGTGGTCACTTCTAACTTTGCTCATTAGTGGGTGTAAAACATTTCCTACTTCAGTCCGTGAGGCTTTACCAGGCCTAATGTACCATTCCTTCCTTCTTTTCAGCTTTTTAGTTTATTTCACTAATTAACTTCTTGAGGGTTTTTTTTTTGTTTTTTTTTAATGCAGGTAAATCTGATCATCTGTTTCACAGTAGTCACATTTGCTTTGATGCTGAGCAATTGTGGTGCAGAATCCAGGCAATCAGCAGACAAACAGGCAGCAGACAGGCTGAAAACTAGTAGCATATCAGCCCAGATGGGTAACCCTGTGGTCTCTCTCTCTCTCTCTCTCTCTCGGAGACAGATTATCCAGAGGGAATATGACAGCTCTGTAACTCTTTGGGTCAGAACAGACATTACGTTAAATCTGTCTCCAGCTGTTATGTCTTTCTTTTCTTTTTTCTACTCTAGAGTATGTGCAGGGGGACTGATATGGATCTCAAAAGCCCCCCTGCCCACCTATGCTAGGGTCCTGCTCCATATTGGAGGTGCTGCACATGCTCTAGGGCAGTGTTCTCCAACCTTGGGTCCCCAGATGTTTTTGGCCTACAACTCCCAGCATGCCCCAGCCAGCATAGCTGGCTGGGGCATGCTGGGAGTTGTAGGCCAAAAACATCTGGGGACCCAAGGTTGGAGAACACTGCTCTAGGGTAAAAAAAGAGGGGGGGAATGTAGTTGCTAGTTATGGAGTTGAAGTAATTGTCCAGCCCTACCTTTCACACACTTAGGCTACAATTCTGTGCACACTTACCTGGGAGTAAATAACATTGAACTCCGAGTAGACATGTATAGGATTGCACTGTTAGTCTCCTATATATAGTTTATGTAAATATCCAGCCTTCCTTCCAGGGACAGATAACAACTATATTGGGTATACACAAATCAAATATATTTCAAACAAGGGGCTAAATCTATCAATGTGAAAAGCCCTGTTTAGGTGCCTGCCTGAACATGTGAGAGTTTAAAGTGGGCCCAGGGTTGAGGCCATGCATTCTAGCCCCACCCCCTATGCCTCCAGGTGCGCTGCCCCAGTTCAGCCCTTGCCTTGTTGAATCGTGAAGGTCTGAAAGGGAGTTCTATTCATGTTCGCTTGAACAGGAGTGGAACTCTCAGCATGATTAGGAACCCAGATAAGGCAAATTCCTGAACAGGGTTCTAGTCTCACCTAGCAACTGGATAAAGGTGCCGACACATGTTGGGACCAGGCAAAGTACTAATCCAGAATAAGTATGTAAGGAATTTGTTGGGGTTTATTCTAAAACTGCATGAAAACCCCTCTCTAGAATCTATGTAGATGCCCTGAATATTCCCCAATTCACCATGGATAGCTTAAGAAAGGCAAACCTGTGAAACCCCCAGGACTATATGTGTACATTGCCACTTAAAATTACTACCTTATTTAGGCTGTTATGGGGTGGAAATCCATGGTGAATTGTACATCCAAACAGTACCATATAGATTCCAGTAAATAAAAGCAACAGCTCAAAATCACATACAAACACACACTGAGGGAAAGGCAGCTGGAACTAGATATATATTTTAAAAGCTTGTACTATAGGGGCCAAGCATAATTCATTCAGAAGAGATGTTCATATCTGTGGGGCTACCACTTAGAAGACCCTGTCCCTTGTGCCTGCCAACATACTCTGGTACCTGAATGATTTCAGGTACACCGCAAGCTGTGAAACTGGTATTTTAAGGGGAGTGCAACCCTATCTAGAACTGGTTTCACACATTCACACCCAGATTAGTGCACTTTCCAGTCCAGAGAACTTCCATCTTATCTGGATTAAATTTCAGCTTGTTCACCCTCATCCATCCCAAACCTCATCCGGATGGTATATATATATAGTGCTTTAGAGTGCTCAAAACACTTCATTTACATTATTTTGTTGTAATCCTTACATGTAAGGATTACATTACATGTAAGGTAGGTTAGGTCACAATCCAATGCATGTTGAGACAGAAAGAAGTCCCACAACTCCCAGCATTCCTCAGCCAGCCATGGCTCTCTGGGAAATGCTGGAAGTTCTAGGACTATTTTCTGTCTAAACATACAAAGGATTGTGCCCCTAGTGTTTTTATTCCCATATTTCAGAAGTGGTGGAGGAGATAATGTGGCTTCCTGAAGGCCACCTGCCAGAGGCGAGCTTTGAAGCATAACTTTCTTCATGTGTAGCTCAGTCTCTTAGATAGTTGCTAGCTTTCTACTTGTTTTTTGTAACTGAAAACAATAACAGTCTTCTCAAGACAAGTCTAGAGTTGTCAAAAGAATTCATTTAAAAATGTAAGTTTCCCTTTAAAGAAAGAATCACTGACAAGCTTCAATTAGTAAGTTATCTTAGCAGTTTGTAAACATACTATATCAAAAGATGAGAGAATTGTTGTTGCAGTAGCATTGTAATGCATCACCGTCCCGCTGAAGCTCAGAAAACATCACCCAACAGATGTTATTGTTCCACAAACCACAGTTGACAAATGCGCCACTAATAGCAATGGCAAATTATTTGTCATTTCCAGAGGTCCGTTGATACCATTTGGAGACCTCTGCCATATTTCATATTGATTAAAGGCTGTCTCAGAAAACATTTATAAAGTTCACATGTATCAAAATTGTTCCTGTCCAGTTCGGATGTTCTTTGGCTTATCGCATCCATTCTTCCCAAAGGCAATTTTCTAGCACATTGCAGTTAGTTAGGCAATCCATACCACAAGGGAATGCAAACTAAGTGAATAAATCTGATGGATGCTGTTATTTAGATGGAGAGACCACAATGATGTGTTCCTCTTCATTTTAGCACTAAGGTTGCAGAGAAGTTGCTGCTGTTCAGTTCTCATTAGCAAAGAACAAAAATTAAGCATTTGGCAATCTCCCAGATCCACATTTGTCTCCAAAGTACATAGCAGGGATGCAATGGTATTTGAAGGGCGAAAACAGTTCATGGGTGTGGTGCTTAACCCTTCTGCCACCTGCTGCTCTTCTCCAAAACTCCTCTGGTAGCTGCTTTCCCCCTATTCCGGCTCTGACTCAATTGTGTAAAAGTGGGTGAAGGGAAAGGTTGCAGAGAAATGTGCAGGCAGGGGAAGGATTAACCAATCTCCAACCTGCCAACTGCTTCTTCCCTTCAAATATTCCACCCAACCTATGCACATCAGAGGTAAACACAAGCCTGGGAATCTCATGTGCGCCACTGAATGACTCATAGTGGCTTTAGAGATTTACAGAATCATGACAAATATTGAGAGATTTCTTTTAAAGATTTCTTGTCGAGGAAGGTATGGAGTGTGTGTGTGTAGGAATCCTAGAGATAGGCAAGCTTTCCCAAACTTGATCCAGATTAACTCAGAAATGATCCGAGATCTTCTGGAATGATGTTGCTCCATCCCCACGACTCAAAAGGGGTGGATGGGAATAAGAAACTGCAGCAGCAAAAAGCAAGTGTGTGTGCGGGGGGGGGGGGGTTAGCCCACTCCTGGGGGTCTTCTATGGGGGATCAAGTTTCCGCACACACTCAACTTTTGCCCTGACAGCCTCTTCCCCTCTCATTGAATGTAATGTAGCAACAAAGGGAAAACCCTGCCCATCACTTTATTTACTTATTGCCAGGATTTTGAGGCTCTGTCAATCACTACCCCATCTGGTTAGTAACTGAACTACAGGTGACACCTTTTCAGTGAAATACTCTCAGGCCCTGGGCTGACTCTGTCCACTCAGGATGGCCATTGGATCCACCTGGACAGGAAGGACTATAACAGGGCTTCCTGTTCTCGTAGGCTTACTTGAGCAACAGAGACTTTCTGAGCTCTGGTTTGCTGCTACATCCTTGGCAGCAATGAGTGAACTTACCTGAGTGAATTTGTTATTTCCTTGGAAATGAACAAATTCACCCGTGTTAGCTTGGCCAAGAGTTCCTCTTTAATTTTTTGCACATGTGAAATAACAAAGTGCATCTTTTGGAACTTTAGTTTGCTTTTAAATTTTATTTTATTTTTCAAATAAAAGAAAACACAGATACTACAAAACACACACACACCATACAACAAGACTAAACTAAAATGGACTTCTGATTTTCTCCACAGCAAGTATAAGTAACAATAATTTCTCTTACTCTGTAATTACAAAGAAAATTCTCTTTTTTCCATTGTACCAAAATTTTCTTCTTATTCATCAAACCCACAAAAACACAAATCATTTTTTAATTTCTACAAAAAGACTATTAGATGCTTCCATTCAACCCTAAACATAGATATTAACTATTCTCTAAATCAGGGCTCTCCAACCTTGCGTCCCCAGATGTTGCTTGCTGAACTACAGCTCCCAGAATCCCTTGCCATTAGCCATGCTGGTTGGGTATGCTGGGAGTGGGAGCAGTAGGCCAGCAACATCTGGGGACCCAAGGTTGGAGAGCCCTGCCTGCTCTAAATATTGACAAAAGTTTATCAAACATCTTTACTAACCTTTCTTCTATTGTAGACAATAATATGCATTTCACTCATATATATTAATAAAATTCCATGACTTCTTTCCAATTAGTTATCTATTAATCCCAGAATGGAAAGATTCTGATTTCAAATTTTTTTTTCATACATCATCCAGCATTCACCAACCCTTCTTCTTATCCATCATTCCTGGCTTTATTACACATCCCGACATAAAATAAAATGTTCATATCTCAAATCAAAGACAAAAACAAGAGGAGATGAGCATCCAGTAGCAACAAAAAAGGAGAGAACTAGGTTCTCAGGATGCAAAAATCTTTATTAAATAGAGGAGCCCGACGCGTTTCGGCCTGTGTTTTTTTCTAAGGCCTTCCTGTCAGGGGGTTGTAAAAAAGTCTGCAGAATTATTTCACAACTGAATTATTATTAGTAGTAGTATGTCCAGGGGCTACAGGAATTGCCTCCAAATGTTCCCTGCTATCCCATTCTCTCCTCCAATTTTTGGTCAGAGCATAACAATCAATAAGGTCCTATATTACATGGGTTAACTCTTTGTTGCCCTCATGATGGTCTTTGCTTCCCCAGACTAGTTTTTCTGGAGTTACCTCTACTCATGCATGCCCTTCCCCCACACTCACACTTTCTCTATTTGCTTCATCCAATATTTTCCTCCTTCATTCATACACCTGTACACACACACTCTTTTGTTTATTTCATTTCTTTGGAATCATTTTCCCGCATCTCTTGCATGAGTTGAACTCTGTCAGTATAACGGAGTGTGTCTGTGTGTTTCCCTTTTGTCCATTGCTGCTACAAGCAAACTATCTCTCGCAATCGCACAAGCCATTAAAAGCCCCGCCACAAATGGAATGTTTCAGATCTGTCTAGAGAGACTGCATTGTGACATGAGGAATGGTAGCTACATATGGTATGTTGTTTCACTACCCGAATAATGCTGCCCTATTAATAGATGTGAAAGCTCAAGGGAGCCCCTTTCCTTTGCAATAACTAATAGGCTTTCTGGGTCATTAGATGCATTTTTCTAATCCATTTCCTCACAAGCAAGAACCTCTTAGAATTATTATGACTGGCATTTAGCTCTCTTCAAACAGAGACACGGGTTACCAGGCTGAGGAAAGAAGAGCCAAGAATTTCACTTGGTTGCGTTGGCCATATTTTAAGCAATTAGGACTAGATTAGGACTAGAGATGGCTGAACTCCCCTGAACATCTCCTTGGATTGATCTGGAAAGGAATCCGTTTGTTTCTGGGGGGGGGGGGAATCAGAAACAAATTGGTTCGTTTCTGAAGCCTATCTGAGGGACTTGGGAAATGAAAACACCCCCATCCACAACAGCCCAGAAAGCACCCTCCCCTTTATTAAGTGGCAGCAGGGGAAATAATATATTCTTCCTTTCCCCCCACTATCATGCTGACACATCAGGACTGAATGGGCAATGGTCCTTCCCAATGGCCCTTGTAGGGATTGAGCCCCACTTAACACAGGGGACCTACTTCCATGTAAACATGGATAGGAGGATTGTGCTGCAAGTGTATGCCTTACATATTACAGGTATACACATCCTAGGACTTTTTATGTTCACACCTAAAAATGTAAAGTACCGGTATGAATGAAACAATCATGAGTTTGTTGCCGCAAACACATTCAAGATGTCCATTTACATTACAACAGAGCTTCTAAGATTGTGCAGACATTTCTGTTTAGAACTATCCAAGCTACAGGTGTACACTGATCACAAGATTCAGTTCAGACCCTGAATTAATGATTCAGAACAACTGCCCCCCCAGGACATGGCCACACCCAATGACATCATCATACACACAACACACACAAACACACACACCCTTTCTCCATGCTGAGAGAGGCACTTAATTCCATTCTTTTGTCAGCGCAGAGAAAGGGACATGGGCAGCACTTGGAAGATCTAAGATCAGAGACAGCAGCAGGGAATCCTTCAAGGAGGGGATTCCTACAGGGGATGGAGCTTAGAGTCTAAGTCCCACCCCCAGAAGAATCCAAGGTGGTGCTATGGGTGGCGTAGTGGTGAGAGTGTTGGACTGGGACTCGGGAGATCCGGGTTCTAGTCCCCGCTCGGCCATGAAACTCACTGGGTGACTTTGGGCCAGTCACTGACTCTCAGCCTAACCTACCTCACAGGGTTGTTGTGAGAATAAAATGGAGAGGAGGATTGTGTAAGCCGCCTTGGGTTCCTTGCAGGAAAAAAGTCAGGGTATAAATATAATAAATAAATAAATAAGGGTTGGATTAGTTCCACATACCTGACCTAGGACTGATTTGGAAGTGCTGGTTTGCAAAAATTCTATTGGGAGTTTGGGGGAAAAAATGCAAATCTCAGTCCATTTTATGGATGGAAGTCCACAAGCTGACTCGAATTGCACTGCAGCAAGTCGGCACTAGTGCCTGGGTGACGAACCAGAATCCAGGGGGCTCTGAATCAAGGAAATCCAACAGATTTCCACCCCCCAAACGGATTCCACACACATCCCTAGTCCAGAGATGACTATTAAGGTTGTGACTGCCTTGCCACACAAAACATCTGCCCACTGCCATTGATGCTGCCAAACCTCCCTCCACCATAGGGATGTGCACGGCCGTGGAGCTCAATTGGGGGGGGGTGGAAGTCCGGCGAACTCGCTGGACTAGACCCCAAGAAGCTCTGCTCACCCTACTTTTACCCTGGCTCAACTCGTGTTTTCGCAAGCCGAGCCGGGGAAGCGACTTCCAGTTTCCGGTGCTACGTTGTTTACATAGAAAATGACATAAGTTACATTTAAAATGGCTGCAGTTTGCATAATTTGTGCAAATTGAGGCCATTTTTGATGTATTTTACACTATTTTCTATGTAAACAACATAGAGCCAGGCTCGGCTCATGCAGTGGGAGCGCTCGGTTCGCATGCCACGAGTCGAGTGCCAGGCAGGTCGCCCACCCCTACCATCTTCTATTCAAAATCCCTGGTACGTGCCAGCCACTGCAGCTTTCGCTTTTGTTTTTGGCTAGCCTCATACTGGGCTTCATAAGTGAGGCTGTGCATATTGTTATGCTGATTCCTATCCCCTCACCCAAATTCTAAAAATAGCCATCAAGAAGACCAACTTATATGAGATATTCGAGCACTTGCCAATGCAGGGCTTCATATCTGGTCTGCTTATTGTTAGATGCTTATTTATTGAAATATTTGTACTATAGCAATTTATTGATTTAATGTTTATGAATTTTGCATTATGTTAACTCATCACTTTATTAAGTTCCCCCCCGCCCTTAGGTATCAAATTGACATTGTATTGATAGATTACAGTCGCATTTTTATTGTTAAACCATTTTTCATATTGTTTTAGCATGATATTTTTACTCACTTTGGGTTCATTTTATCAAGATCGGCAGGGCACAAAAAATGAAAATCAAATTTTTTGAAACTGCTTCCTGTTTATAATGTGTTCTCTTACTTTCTTCCAATTGACTTCATTTGACCTCAGTCACAGAGAATCTAAATCTGATTGGCTATGTAGGGTAGCAATGTCTCCCATTCACTAAGTGGTCCCTGATTGGCTGGGATTGCCTCTTTGACTAATCCAGGTTACTTGAAGGATCATCTCCTCCCATATATACCTGCCCAGACCCTAAGATCATCCTCAGCAGTCTTCCTCTGGGAGCCCCTGCCAAAGGAAGTGAAGTGGGTGGCTACTAGGAGGAGGGGCTTTTCTGCTGTGGCATCCTGGTTGTGGAATAAACTTCCCAAAGAGGCTTGCCTGGCACCTACATTGTGCTCTTTCTGGTGCCAGGTGAAGACTTTCTTATTTTCCCAGGAATTTTAGTCATTTAGTCTCTGTTATTGCAAATATTTTATTGTATTTTAATTCTCTGTACTGCTGCTAGATTTTATTTTGGCTTTTACTCCTGTTTTATACTGTAGTTTTACATTTTTGTACTGTATTTTATGTTGTATTTTGTAGTTTTAATTGTTGTGAACCATCCAGAGAGCTTTGACTGTTGGGCGGAATACAAATGTAATTAATTAATTAATTAATTAATTAACAATCCAGCAAGGAGAAAGAAGCAGTAAGGAGGGTGAAATTTTGCCAAAGGAGGAGCAACTAGGGGAAATAATGGTGTCAAATAGGATTGAAAAAATGACCCTTCGTATAATTAACTGTTTTAAAAGAAACCCAACTACCGCCCGTCCCCCGAAATAAGTGTTTTCAACTTGAAAAATAAAACTGTAGAATATTTGGTGCATCCCTAGACATCTGCACAGCCTTCCCAGCATCATGCTTTGCTCCAAGATGTGCTGGAATTTCTCAAAAGACTATCAAGTTCTCTCTATGTTTATTCCTGTGAAACCTGAACTTGCCTATCAGATGAATTATAATGAAAATCTGGAGCAGTTATTTTTCAGTCACAAGTTAATATAATTGCCTAAAACCTTCATTGTCATGCAAGTTGTTTGTGGTGCTGTGGGCCTAATTTATAAATAATCACCATTGTACCCATTTTACCCAGAAGTATTAGCTTTTCTATTTTCCTTAATTCTCTTCATTTAATTACAGGTAAGGGCTGTTGCTGTGTAAGAAGCTAGCAATAACTATTCTTATCACAACATGCAGACACACCGCTTTTATCAGCAAGAATAAGAAAAATAAACTGCCCGTATAATTTATGTAGCATGCTTGATAATTTCAAGATTCATTTAGTAGTGTTCAGTGAATTTCTGACCTGAGAAATGTCACTAGTCTTATTGGAACTCTTTGGGCATTCCTCAAAATTACTCAGTTGTTTTGCCTCAGAAGAAGCCTCCAAATACATTTAAATTTTTGCTTTAGCTAGGGATGTGCTGATGCTGGGAAGTCCAGCTCCTTTGATCTTGGTGGACTTCCTGCCTGCTTCTGATCCGATGATCGGAAGCGGGCCAAGTTGGGGGTTTTCTGTGGACTTCCATCTCTAACATGGGCCATGGTTTGCACTTTAAAAAAACAACACTAAGGAAATTTGCGCAAATGGTGATATTTGCACAATTTGCATAACTTTATACAATTTGTATAACTTTTCGCAAATTATGTAAATCGATATATATTGTGTGGAAATTAGCACCTGAAAACCACGTGGATTTAGCAGGGTTTGCGTAAAATTGGCCGATCTGTGCAAATTGCACTAGATCCACATGCTTTTGGGGCACTGAGTTGCACAAAACACACAAAAAACCCCTGATTTATGCAAGTTGCATAAAGTTACGCAACTTGTGCCGTTATCGCCATTTGCGCAAATTTCCTTGGCGCTTAAAAAAATGTGCAAACCACAGTCCGTCTGAGAGATGGAAGTCTGTGAGCTGGCTTGACTCCTGTCATAGCGAGTTGGTGCCAGCCCAGGGCTGGCAAATTGGAACCTTGGGGGCTGAATGATGAAGATCTGTTGGATTTTCGCCCCCCATTGGATTCCTCATACATCCCTGGTGACATCCCTAATTCAGAATGGAGGAACATCCACCCCACAGAGAAGATTGCTGGCCTTGATGGAATTTTTTTTTTTTTTTGCCTTCCTCGAAATGCTTCATCTGTCTTACCTGAGGAGGGAATTTCAACATTGTACTGAATTCTGTTTTAGCAAACTTTGAAGTGGTAACTCTTTCCCATGGCGTTGTTGGCTCTCCAATAGTGCCAAAACTATTTCAATAATAGGTTAGGAGACCATGTTAGATAGGTAGCTTACAAATAATTTTATGCATGTTTTACTTGAAAGTCAGTCCCACCATATTCAGGGCCCAAACATGGAGTGGAAGAATACATTTTACCAGGGTCCAGAGATTCAAGGGGGTGATCCAGGCTGCAACTAGGATGGTCTGATGCAAGAGAGAACAGGGCTCCTGCATTTTTAATGTTGTGCAGAAGAGGAAATATCAGCAGGGATGGGGACTCGGACTCGAGGACTCGACTCGTGAGTCGAGTCCCAATATTTTTAATGGGACTCGAGACTCGACTCGAGACTCGAGACCAAGGACTCTTCAACATCCCTGGGCTGTGCCAGAAGGAGTGGAGAGGAGCGTGATTGCCAGCGAAGAGCGCATGGAAGCGAGGTGTGCCGCTGCTTGGCCACTATGGACGGCTACCAGGAGTGCAGCCCCAACAGTGTGTCAAGATTTATTTTGATTGATGTGTTGCATACTTGGGAGAGGCAGAAGAAGGACCTGAGATTACTCTGTGTGGCTGCTCTGAGTGTGTTTCTGGTTCCAGCAAGTTCATCACCAGTGGAGCGGGTGTTCAGTGAGGGTGGAATTGTGATGAGATCTCACCGTTCCAGAATGGGGGCCAAACATTTAGAAAAGATCATGTTCCTCAAATGCAACATGGATAAGTTTTAGGAAGTACAGCAAGTTTATTTTTTAAAATCATTTTTCTAAAATGCAACCTTTCAGACATTTTGGGTTTGGCCTCCTCTGCCTGCCTGGTTATTTTGGGTTTGTCTGCCTGGTCTGTTCTTGCCAAAATCAGTGGCAGAGTTTTGAAATAAAAAGGCACACTTCTGCCTAGAATTTATTTAAACCACACATCTGAAGTAGCCTTATTTTGTTGGGGAAAAAACCCCATTGATTTTAATAGGGACTCATGGAGTCAGTTTTGGGAGTGACTTGTGACTCGTGAGTCACCATTTTGGACCAAGGACTCGGACTCGGACTCGAGACTCGGGTCCAAAGACTCGTGACTCGACTCGTGACTCGAGACCAAGGACTCTTCAACATCCCTGTATATCAGCAGGTGTACCTTTTCACCTGCTGAAATCCCATCTTCCTCACAAGTATTGCATCTGGACACCCTCTGTTACCCTGAGGGGGAAAGTGAAGATAAATAAATTGTAGAGCATGCTTGAGGAAATTTATAGAAACTTATTTCCCTGTCCCTATATGCCTATTTCCCAGATTTTGTGAAATTTGCTGAAGCCACTCAGAAACAGTATTAGAGCAGAACAAACAACATTCTGAAGAGTTGCTGGCAGAGACCCTGTGTGCTTGTGTGCTTGAATCAGGACCTGTACTTTTAAGAGGCAGAGAGATTTGTGTGCTTCCTTCTGTGACATGCTGTCTGAAAAACGGTCATTCCCACAGTTCCTTGTGCAGGGCCAGTGTGGCGTAGTGGTGAGAGTGTTGGACTGGGACCTGGGAGATCTGGGTTCTATTCCCCATTCGGCCATGAAACTCACTGGGTGACTTTGGGCCAGTCACTGACTCTCAGCCTAACCTACCTCACAGGGTTGTTGTGAGGATAAAATGGAGAGGAGGAGGAGGAGGAGGAGGAGGAGGAGGATTATGTATGCCGCCTTAGGTTCCTTGCAGGAAAAAGGGTAGGGTATAAATATAATAAATAAATAAACAAACAAACAAACAGGCAGGAGGGATGGGCAGTTGGTAGGAGGAACAAAGTATCATAATGATACCAGGGACATTGATCCCAGAGCCAGTGGGAGCCAGTCTTGCTGTTAGAATCTAGAGGCCCAAAACAGATATGAATAAGTGTCTAGTACACACACACCGCATGCTGCCAAATCTGGGTTCTGGCTATATATATAGGCACCAGAAATGCATGGAGGTTAAACAAGGGGCAGTAAAAGAAACTAAAGAACACCAATACAGGCCTGTGGCTTACGCTGGCTCAGCTTGTCTGAGCGTGGAAAGCTAAGCAGGGTCAGGCCTGGTTATTACTTGGATGGGAGACCCCTCCTCTAGTTTCCTGCATTGAGCAGGGGGTTGGACCCAATAGCCTTGTAGGCTCCTTCCAACTCTATGATCTATGAAATCATCAATTTAAAAAAATCCTCCAATTTCTTCTGAACAGAAAAAGCCTTTCTGCAATCTGGCTCTGGCAATATACTAACTAGATGAAGAAAAACTAGAAGAACATTATTTCAGTAGAGAGACTGTGTCCATGGCAACTGCTGATGCAGAAGTGTAGTATGTGTGTGGGAGGGGTCATATGTTACACGTTTGTACTGTGTTTTGGCCATGATCATGTTCATGGGCTTACTCCCTGGTAGATATGTTTACCTTATCTGGGAGTAAGCTCCAATGAACACAGCAGAACTTACTTCTCAGTAACTATGCATAGGATGGGACTCCTAGCAGCCTTATTTCTCATCACTGTTACAGAGTGTATAAAAACATCAACATTTGGTTTTGGGAATTTCAAGTGCTTAAAATAAAATTTAGGCTAGGAGCCCTTCTGAATTTTTGATAGTATTCAAATTTGAAACTGTTGCCCAACATGGCCAGCAATCAATATGGAAAAACAAATATTCAAGATCTGTTTGAAGCAGTTCATTATGCTCCAACTAGTATGGATAAACTATTGTGACCTTTAAGAACATGAGAAGAGCCATGTTGCATCAGGCCAAAGACCTAGCTGCTTTAGCATTCTGTTCACAAATTGGGCAACCAGATGCCCATGGGAAGCTAGCAAGCAGGACATGAATGCAATAGCACCCTCCTGCTTGTGTTTCCCAGCAATTGGTATACAGAGCAGAGGCATACTGCCTCTGATGCTGGCTACCTCACTGTTCACTTCTATCTCCAGATCATTTATGAACAATTAATAAACCACTAGCCACAATTAGGGAAGTCAGAGAAATCCGTAATGGACTCAAATGAGTTCGAATTTCTCAGAATCTGACCTGTGGATTCCTCAGTGGATCAACTTTTCCAGAGATCTTGCAGACTTGCAGACCTTTTTAAAAAATTATTATTTTATGTCTTTTTACACCAATTTAGTCATAGAAAAATACATAAAATAAATTTAAAAAAAAAAACACTGACCAAAAATGTACATTTCCCCCATAGGCTAATGTGTGAAAATACACATTTTTCCAGGGATTTGTGTATTTTGGGTTGATTTGCGCATTTTCAGAGCGCAAATTTGCAGAAATGCATATTAATGCGTTTGCGCAGAATCTGATTCAGGCAATGAGTGGACGATGGAACAAAAAGCACCTGACAATCCAGGAGGCATAGATGGAATGGATTTTACACTGTCCATACATCCCTAGTTCCAATACAGAACCTTGGGGATGTGACTGTTTACATCCTTCCATTGTGGTACCTGACCATTTATTCCTACTTTTCTATTTCCTGTTCCTTAACCAGTTACCTATCCATAAGAGGACCTGCTAGGTTTGCTCAGGAACCTTTCATGAAGGACTTTGTCAAAAGTCTTTTGACAGTCTATGTAAAAAAAAAAAAAAAGTCTACCAGATCAGCTCTATCCTCATGCTTGTTGACACTCGCGAAAACGTGTAAATGTTTAGTGAGATAGGACTTACTTTTGTCTGCAGAAGCCATTTTGATATGTTTTCAGCAAGACCTGTCCTTCTATATGCCTGATAATCTTATCTGCAATAATGGTTTCCACCAATTTATCTGGAACAGATGTGAAGCTAATTGGCCTGTAATTTCCTGGATCCCCCCCCCCCGAGTCCCTGTTTACAAATCAACGTTACATTGGCCACTCTTGCAAAGTGGTGTTAATTCCATTTTAGCATTCTTACATTTACTCCTAGGTCTCAGCTGGGGATGGACGGATCTGCCAATTTCGCGTTCTCTCTGTTTCTCATTTTTCCAACCTTCGGTTTCTTCCAAACTATGACAATTTCTCCACTCTTAAGTTTGGTTTACCCTGAACTGCAAGATTATTATTTTTTTTTAAGTCCACGTGAAAATGTGAATACATTTCTAATACATACATTTTTATGCAATTTTGCCTAACGTACACAATTTTTGCAAGCAATTTTCCTAATACATTTTTAAATGTTACTTTCATGAATATATGTGCATTTTTGTGTGCACTTTCCCCCCAAATATGCATTGTTAATGCATACTTTGAGAGAACTGCTAATTTGGAAGAGTAACTAAATTTCATTTCATATAGTGATTCAAAAGTTAGGTACATTCACATTAAAATGTGAACTGAACTAATGTCTCCCCACCCCTACTAGTGATGTATGCTTACCTGCTGGGGTGCTCGCCTTGTGCTCAGCGAGCACCCCTGCCACTCAATTCCTCGCGTGGTGACAGCGAGGCTTCCTTCTGACTTTCCGGGGACCCAGAAGTGATGCAACGGGTCCTGGCGCTGTGCCAGGATGTGACGCAACCGGTGCTGCTTTTTTTAGGTATTTTAAGGTGGTTTTCTATGGTATTTACCTGCAAATTTGTGCCAATTACGCCAATTGCAGCCATTTTTAACGTATCTCACACCATTTTCTACGTAAACAATGTAGCGCCGGAAACAGGAAGTCACTTCCCTGGCTCAGCTCGTGAGAACGCAAGTCAAGCAGGGGAAAAGGTAGGTCAAGCAGAGCTCAGGGGATGGAGCCCGGCAAGTTTGACAGACTTGCACCCCCCAATCGAGCTCTGCGCACATCCCTGGTTCCTACAGAAGAGGATCTGGGAACAGGAGGAGGAGGATGGAGGAGATGGAGGGGAGGGAACCTGCATCTGGTTTGCCAAGGCCAGTGGACATAGGGATAAGCCAAACAGTCAGTGAAGACCCATCACTGTCAAATTCCATGGGAAAGCAATCTGAGCTCTCTGACTGGGAGGAGGGCAAATCAAGCATCACTAACCCCAGAGTCAGACATCAGCTAAGGAGGATGGACCAGCTGAGCAGTGTCAGGTGCTCCAAGAGATTAGCCCTTGAGAATAAGGAACCACCTTAGGGGTGTGGGTAATTTGAGCCTGGAAGGGAGGGGGGGTGTCCAGTTTAGACTCCTTCTCATCAGCAGGTCATTCTTCTTTAATGGCTGGTATTCTAACTAAGCTTCTTTCTTTTTTGATTGTTTTCTGCAATCCACTTCATTTGTACTTGTAAGCCAGTTTGCCAGGCTTGCATTTTCTAATAAAGCCTTTTTGTTAGAATCCATTGTTTAGATCCCCTTGGAAGGAGGAGGGGAAGTACGGCCTCGACAGGCTGGCTCCCTGTGGATCTCAAGGAAAACAAACCTGCTTTTTCCACATTCCCCATAGTATGAGAGAGCATCAAGTAGAGTTGGAACATCGAGCCTCGCGCGGGCAGAACGGGGCTGAAATTGGCCCCGCTCACACCCGCGTGAGTCCTTACCTTGTCTTCGGGGCGGCTCGCCTCTCCACGGCGAGCCACCCATGCGGCCCGCTCCGGTCCTGTCGCGTCACTTCCGGCACCGGAAATGACGCGACGGGACCCTGCACAGGCACGCTGGACCCCCGTGCCGTGTTCTGCGCCTGTGCAGGGTCCCGTTGCGTCATTTCCAGTGGTGACGGGACCGGAGAGGGTGGGTCAAGCAGCGCGGAGAACTGCTCCATGCCGCTCAGAAGATCGAGGCGGGGGCCCTGCCCCCTCAGAGAGTCGAGGCGGGGGTGCAGTGGGCCCCCCTCCAGGTTCGGCTGCATGCCTAGCATCGAGTCAAGTATGTAGAAGGCAGTCATTGGACAGGGTGATCTGTACTTACCACCACTCCATTGGCATATCCAAAAAGGAAGTTGTGAAAGCTGAATGCTCAGTGTATAAAACAGAGGTGCAGAACCTTGGGCTGGGATCCAAATCCAGCCCATTAGGGTTCCCTAGATGGTATGGTCATCCTCTTCTCCTGGCCCTATCCCTTTCCCCTAACCACCCACTGTTTGGTGGTTTCTTGGCTTTTCTGTGGTCCTCTCCCCACATTCTGAAAGGTACTTGAAATGCCTCTCCTAAGGCTTAGTTACTGGCAGTAAGGGCTTTAACCTTTAAGCGAAGATAGGCTGGCATTTTGCCCTGCCCCTTTGCATTCATTTCCACCCACTGACAGAGTGCAGGCCAAAATGCATGTTCTCTCTACGCAACTATATTATGACAAAGCGGTCATAATATAGCAAAGAGCTCATGTAGACACTTTCTCCATTTATTCATTTCCTGTAACATCAAAATCACTCTTAGGGTCCTGGGAACATAGTCATGTTGCTGGGAGCACAGAATATCACGACCTGGCTATTAGTTATGCTACATATTTTTAAATGCTGAGCAAAAATGTTTGAATTATTCTGCCTCTCTCTCTTTTTTTAATGGGATGATTATGATGATGATTTAAAAGACTCATGCACTTACCAGAAATTCATGGTTTTCTCAAATAAGCTGACCTTAAACTGTCGTTTCAATATCCTGCTTACAATATGATCCAAATTTTCACTTCCTAGAAATCAAACAGGTTAACCCCACCCCCAAACCAAAAACATGATTTCTTTTCCACTGTATTTTTTTTTTTAATAAATAGATTATGTCACCAAAATGTTGAAGGTGTATCAGTGTGGTTCCCTCCCCCATACTGAAACATTAAAGTATGGCACTAAGAAGCACACTGGGTTTTCAACATTGGCTTCTCTTTTTTTGCATAAGGAAAAGAGAGAATTATGTTACCATCATTGATGAAACATGCACCTGGTTCAGTCTTTCTGTATTGTAGATTGCGGATGTGATGTGCTGTGCTGTTCAGGCTGTATTTTTATACACAGGGCCCTTTTCATCCCAGAGTCTTGTTTTTGTTCCTGGAAGAATGTTAACTGATTGCTATGTTTCTGAATAGACTCTCAAGATGGTCTCATCTAATTCCTCCCTTCTATTACTTAAGAGCTGGCTCTCATTCAGTTCCACTGGCATCTTTCCCTCCGCCCCCAATTACATTTTGGATAACTTCATAGGTTTCATTGCCCGATCCCTAAAATAGGAATTAGTGGGTCAATATGCAGTTTCAAAGCAGAGATTAGTACCAACACTTCCGTTTAACTCCACCCTACTCAAATGTACTTACAGGACATGGCTGACTAGGTAAGATTTAAAAATGCATCTGGCGAATGAGCCATTGACTCCTGCCATGTTATCCCTATTCTTGTTTAAGTCAGTAGTAATGGCACCATTGTGGGAGATGGCAATGCTTCAAGATGCAGAACAATCGCTTCAGACACACACAATCAAATGCCTTTTTAAAATCAATAAAATGTAGCTCCTGTGTATATCCTCAAAAAAATTCTTACAATTCTCATTGCATACATATCTACGCCATAGTTTTCTTCTTCACGTGAAACCCCATTAGTCATCCTGTCAGCTGATTCTTCATATGTGTTTGAAATCCACATCACCTCACCCTTAGGAATAATTTGGCTGAAGTGACTGAACAGAGAAAACATATTAGGTGCTGTGGCAAACTGGTCTTGGTGTGGGGCTCTCTTCTCTAGGGCAATCCCACCCCTGTTCCCAAATGCAGAGGATCACCCTTCACCACTGGGTAATCCCTCCCTTCACTTCCACTGCCACCATTAAACTACGCCCCTTTTATTTAACATATGCCTTTTCCCCTAAGTTAGTTGGTCATTCAGCATGAGACAAAACAGATCAGAGGTGCCAGAAAAGTAAACAAAGATATACTGTATTTTATTAAAAAGAAAACAAAAAAGCTTATTATTTTAAGAATGTCGTCACTACTTTTAAACAGGGTTTCTATACATTTTTTTAAACCACCAAACAGGTGTTAGAAGCCCCAGTTCCTATCATTAACCAAACCTAAGGCTCCACCCTAGTTAACTCATAGGCCTAACATGAGGGCTTGAATGGCAGTCTCCTTTCTGGTTGGGTTTGACTTCCACCCGAAACCTTGAATGCTGTTCCCCAGGCTTCTCCTGAAGTCTTCAGTCTGGTCCAGCAGCTGTTCAGTCTCCAGACCACCGACACCAGCTGACACTCAGGCTTCAGCTCTTTCCTCCGAAGGCTATTCCAGGAGTCTTTTTCTCTCCTCTTGCAGACCTTATTTAGCTTCTGCCTCATGTACTCTCAGTTCAGCCTCCCGGTCTTCAGGCTCCCCAGCCTCTCATGAAGACACCTCCTCAGGCAACTCTCCAGTCAGACTCCTCCCAATAGACTCTCCACAGCTGCTTATATTCGTTCTAGCCAGAACCCTCCAGCCAATCAGCTTTGGGGTGACCATCATCCCATCTCTGTGTAAACTTTCAACCAATGGGCAACTTTAGAATGTTCAATTATTCGCCGGTCAGGTGTTACCAATTTCAATCCTACCTTCCCATATAAATAAAAAGAACCTGTCTTCATTTTCACCTGGTAACAGTAACTACCAATTTGCCAGTGCACCATATTTACAATGTAACTCTCCTCAGGCACAAATCTCAAGTAAAGCGCATACATTTTTTCTTTTGAAGTTAACCACTTCAGTTCTTCAGTGCTTGAAATGAAATATAACAGTTAATTTTTTTACCCCATTCTTACCTCAGCTTCTTCACAGTTGCATTTCAAGTGACCCCACAATGTACTAAGGAAGCATGGAATCCTTCCAAATTAGCCTGTCAAATATATTTTGGACTCCTTCCCCCAAATTCATCAAGTATTATTACAAGAGAAATCTCCCAATTCTCTTTGAAGTTTATTTTAGCCTAAATTTAGTGGCAACTCTAGTATACAGCCTTTAGTTTTAATTTGTTTGCATGGGACATATCCTTCTGATATCTTTAAAATAACAAATAAGTGTGCCTTCAAAGTTGAACTCTAGATCCCAAAAGCCATCTTTTGGCAGCCTAGTCTAGTTTTATTCAAGCTGTGTACCATGTTTGCATTCATAAGGAAAATAAAATTGTTTTAAAAAGCTGCAACATATAGAAATACTTTACATTACATCTCTGTTTTGTTTTGTATGTAATAGCCCAGCTATATGCCTGACTACATATTTCCATAATTATGAAGGCCCTGCCAGCTAGTTGACCAGTAGCTCTAAAGTCAATAGAGATTAAAGTGCACATCCATCAAGAAGTGAAGAAGTGAGCTGAGCTCAGCAAATCTGAATGTCTCAAATCCATACGTGCTGTGCATTAATTGTACAACATATGTAAAGAAAAATCACATAAGTATTTCATGAATAAAAGAATGAAATGACACAGCAGAGAAACCAAATAACACAAGGAAATTTATTGGAGCTGCATTTTTCATTGGAGATATTCTCATATTGTCTGGTGATTCAAATGATGTAAATACCACAGAAAGGAGATTGAATCAGGGGATATTAGTGAAGATCAGGACACACATGTTTGTCTCAATTGTTGTGGAGAACCATACCACCATTTTCAGTCTTGTGTGGACTTTGATTCAAGATTCTATGAAGAAACAGGTCTCAACTAGCAGCTTACTCCAAGTGGGAACTTACCTGCTCTCCAGGGTGCTCCTGAGCACCCCCCGCCCGCTCTTGCCGCTCGCAAGGCCTGAAAACCGGAGGTGACGTGATGGGTTCCCCGTCGCGTCACTTCCAGTTCCCTGGTGCTGCGTTTTTTGCGTAAAAACCAGGGAAACCCAGCTTAAAATGGCCACGAATAGCAAATCGCGGCCATTTTAAGCTGGGTTGCCCTGGTATTTACACTAAAAACGCAGCGCCAGGGAACCGGAAATAGACGTGCAGGGTAGAAGCTCCTTTCCCCAGTGCATCTTGGATCGAGCGGCTGTGAAGTAAGTCGCGAGAGTTTTTGGGGGGCCGAGCAGGCCGCTTCGGCCCGCTTTCGCACCCCCCCCGACTCTCGGATACATCCGAACTCTGGATGGGTGAGAATTTTGTTTCAGTTCAGGTTCGATAAGAATTTACCAACATTTGCAAAGTTCTCCATATTCAGGGGAGAAAGAACTTGATATTTAAAAAAAAAAAAAAAAGGAAGGAAGGAAGGAAGGAAGGAAGGAAGAAAAGAATGCAGGAGAAACGGGAACTGACAGATTAATCCATCCAGTACCAGGGCTTTGAGTGCTTAGCTCTTAAAGGTCTGGACAGTGATGTGTGAGGATTCCATCCAGGGGGGTGGAAATCCAGTGAACTGGCTCAACCCCCCAAACTCCCATATCCCTTACCTGCTTCCCCGGCTCAAGTTACGGTCTCCCGAGTCAAGCTGGGGAAGCAACTTCTGGGTTCCTTCAGGGCCGCTTTTACTTAGAAAATGCCATAAGATACACCAAAAGTGGCAGCAATTTGCATAACTTGTGCAAATTGCAGCCACTTTCAACATATCTCAAGGCATTTTCTACATAAAAAGTGGCCCACCAGGAACCTGGAAGTCTGCCGAGTGGCTCGGCGCACATCCGCTTTTGACCCAGCTCGGTGGGCGCAGCAGTGACGTCCGCTGAGCCAGCAGCGGGTCGGGTCACTGGCCAGTCACCCACCACTAGGTCTGGATTTGAATCCCTGTGTATTTAACCATGTTAATGTTTAATTAGGGTTGCCACCTCTTTTTTTCTGACAGGTTCCTCAGGTGTATGGCAGGCAGGTACATCATGGACCTCAACATGTTAGGAACAGCTGTACCTATTGAATTCTGCTGGTGCAGATGACATTTTGTATAAGAATTTAACAAGCTTTGCAATGTTCTTCACATTGGGGAGAGAAATAACCTGAGTTGTTGTTTTTAAATGAATGTGGGAGAAAACAAAACGTATTCACCCAACCTTAGTTCAAACGAATAATACTGTTAGTATACTAAGGCTGGACTCCTCCTATAAACATATATATGGGAGTAAGTCTCATTGTGCAATCCTATACATGTTGACTCAGAAAATGGTTTTCTAGTTCTCAATTGCACTTAGTCTCAGGTAAGGGTGTATAGGATTGCAGCCTGCATTAACCATAATATGGTCTGAAGACAACATGAAGCAAAGCCATAGAGAAAAAATAATCTTAATTTCTGAGAATAGCATGAGCAAAACACAAAGCCTAATAATATATCTGAAGATGTTAAAGCAGAGTGAGCTACAGACAGATGTCTCTGAATCATTCATTAAAATTGGCCGCTCATTACAGCATAGTATTTTTTTTTTCTAGCAAGTGTACATTTGCATTTAGAATACTGAATGATGGTACCAATTTAAAACATCACATTGATGGCTAATGAAAAAAGATTTTTTTAAAAAAGACAATCTGAGCTTGAGCTATTGATGAATGCATGTGAAATCATTATATGCTTCATCTGAGCTTGCTTCGAAGTCCAACCAAATTTTGTTTTCTTCTTTGCAGTGAACCCCACCCCTCCACACAAAGCAACAATAGATTAACTATAGAGATTGGGAGACGTTTCTCCACATTGCCCTCAGATGCCTGGGGGTGGCAGCATTTTAGAGGCAAAGTATCTGTGTTACTTTGTCGTGCCCCCTCCTGGCACGACTGGGTTTTTTTGTCTGCCCGGCACCTAAAAGTCTTTAGCTGTTCTTTTCTTCTATCTAACACCTGAGAATGAATATTCCACAGCTCTTTCGGCTGCCAGACCAGAAACTTGACAAGGGGCATGTTAATGACTCCTATTGTAATTCTTGAGTGTCTGATGCTATCTTGCAATATGTGTGCATATACGTGTGTGTAGAGGGGCTATGGCTTTCTCTTCACAAATGTCTGTTTTGATCACAAGATAGAAGGTTCTCCAAGCCAGCCTTTTCCTGTCATGCTAATTTTCTATGTACAAATAGGGAGGTTTTGGTGGGGGAGTATACAAACAACCTGTGATGCCCTAGTGTGAGGGGAGGACTGTAGCTCAGACCACTGGCAGAACATAGCATAAGGCAAATCTGTATATTGACTAGGTTTGATTACCAGGTCACCTGCGATCCATACATGAAGACTCAGAGGGTTGATACCTGGGAAAGAGATGGGTGTGGTGCCTCACGCAAAGTGGATGGACCACTTTGTCAGTTTTGCTTTCTCCCATATTCAAATGTTTTAAATCTCAAGCTCTTTCTAATGTGTATATGAAGAAATTTGCACATTTTGGTAAGTTCTTATTAAAACTGAACTGAATTAAATTCTCACCCACCCCTACGAGTCATTTTAGTGGCATGGGGCAGATCCTGTGGGGGAACAGGATGACTCTGTATGGATCAAGGGGTAGAGCCCAGCTCTCCCTGGCACCTCAGGATAAAGCCTGAGAACCTGGGAGCAAAGCTAAGAGCAAAGGAAGCTCTTAAGCCAACCAGAAAATAGCTTGTCTCGTTAGATCTGAATCCTCTCCAAGTAGATGATGACAAGGAGGATAAAAGTTCCTGGAAATCCTGTTCCTAAGATCATGTCCTTGGGGAAAACAAAATACTTTGATTCTATGTCCTGCTGGCTGGATCAAGATCAGTATTTGCCATACTAGTCTCAGAAGACATCTCTGTTCTGGCAGGCCTTTCTTGTCTAAGGTGGCCACTTATAAATCACCCCCAAATAGGAAATGCATCACCAAAAAGGAGAACAAAAGAGGACACTGATTTGCGTATATAGTAATTGGCACATGCTAATTTATATGTATAGATGCAAATTTAGAAATGCTTATTATAATGTAAATAGAAATACAGTACATCTCAATATTGTGTGGAAGACTGTGACCTGTGTGCCTTGCTCAGTCTGCTGTCCATCCAGGTGCTCTTCATGGGCAACTTCAAGGCCCAGCTTTTCCTTCTGTTGGTTCTGTATCTTTAACCCAGACTTGAACTGGACAGTTCTTCAAATAGAAGATGCCTTCAAAACAGAGGGCAGTCCTGCCCTTCAAAAAGAGGACTGTCCTCCATAAAAGAGGACAGAAGGCCACCATAGCTTTGTCGAAGATGGATTATTGTTCCTGACTCCTGACCCAATGTTGCACCTTTATATAAACTGGTGTGTATTAAGTATCTGCAGCTCAATCTTCTTCTTTGGAGTGGCTTTTAATTTTTATTTATTTATTTATTATATTTTTAAATCGCCCATCTGGCCGGTCACCCAGCCACGCTGGGCGATGTACAATCATTAAAATACAATAAAATACAATAAACACAATTAAACTACATTAAAACATAATTAAAACACCATTAAAATATACGTGTGTGGTTTTTTAAAAAAAACCTAACCCACCCCATATTCCCACCTGAAAAGCCATGTTTTTAAAGCCTGGTAGAAGTTCATCAAGGAGGGGGCGTGACAAAGGTCACTGGGGAGGGAGTTCCATAACTTGGGGGCCGCCACAGAGAAGGCCCTCTTCCTAGTCCCCACCAGCCTGGCTGCTCTGGCTGATGGGACAAGGAGAAGGCTGTACATGGCAGACCTTGTTGAGCGGCCTACTTGGTGTTGCTGGAGGCGCTCCTTGAGATAAGCTGGACCGGAGCTGTATAGAGTTTTAAAGGTCAGAACTAACACCTTGAATTCGTCCCGGCAAGCAACTGGTAGCCAATGCAACTCCTTCAGCACTCGTGTGATGTGGTCTCGCCGGCAGCTGCCTTTAACCAGGAGAGCCGCCGCGTTCTGTACCATCTGTAGCTTCCGAACCGTCTTCCAGGGTAACCCCACATAGAACGCATTACAGTAGTCTAGGCAAGAGGAGACCAAGGCGTGAACCACTGATGTAGGGATGTGGCCAAGAATCTCGGTGGACACGAGCGAGGCCCGAACTGGGCCTGCTCGTGTCCGCCGAGATTCTTAGCCATCCGCACGGACTTACCAGAAGCTCTCCGCAGAGCGGAGAGCCAGCTTGCCTATCCGCCGGGTCCCATCGCGTCACTTCTGGCGTGGAGGAAGTGACGCGACGGGACCCTGCGCTCTGTTTTGGCGGGGGGAACCATGGCAACAGGGCTGTTTAAGCCCTGTTGCCATGGTTCCCCGCGCCAAAACAGAGTGCAGGTGGGGCTCCAGAGCGCAGGCGGGGCAGCGGAGGCAGCGCGCAGGTGGCAGAGCACAGGAGGACCAGGTAGGACGACGGGGGGGGGGGCGGGGGGCCTCCGGCGGTGGCAGCAGCAGCAGCAGCGGGGAGGTCTGGGGGGGTCCTGCGGCGGCTCGAGCGACAGGGTGGCGGAGGCGGCGCGGAGGCGGTGGAGCGCAGGACCAGGTAGGATGATGGCAGGGGGCAGTGGTGGGTGGTGGGGGGCCTCCGGTGGCGGCGGCAGCAGCAGGGAGGGCTGGGGGAGGTCCTGCGGCAGCTTGAGCGGCGGGGTGGCGGAGGCGGCGCGGAGGCAGCGCGGAGGCGGCGGAGCGCAGGACCAGGTAGGATGACGGCGGGGGCGGGGGGGTCCTCCGGCAGCGGCAGCAGCAGTGGGGAGGGCTGGGGGGGGTCCTCCCACGGCAGCGGGGGCTCGAGCAGCGCGGAGAATGCTCGGAGATTGGGCCACCGCGGAGGTCCAAGCCGCGGAGAACTTCGGCCCCATGTAGGGCCCGAAGTACATCCCTACTGATGGGAGCAGGTGATTAGGAAGGTAGGGGTGTTGGCATTTACATGCCTGCCCAAAAGTCCTGTGGTTCTCCTGTGTGCCTGCTAACTGCAACCTTGCTTTAGCTTCCAGCAAACATAGAGTAAATTCCACCACAGTCCGACTTTTAGTTCTCCTGCTCTGTTGCAGCAATCAGGAAACAGAAGCTTTCCTATTCTAATTGTTTTATTATTTTCATAAAAAAATTACACACTACAAAATAAAGACAGAGTCAGTTCTGAGAACATTACATAACATAGACATCCAAATTAGAAGAAGAAGAAAAAAGACGAAGAAGCAAGCACAGCAAACATACACACCCAGCTGTGCTTGAGAGCCAATGGGAATCAAGACAGGCATATGACAGTATAGCAACTGTCATATTGTAACACCCACTTTCTCCTACTAGATGGCCAAGGACATCTAGATATGGGAACGAGGAACACCTGTTCCAAAGACCTTCAGTATTGCAATGCTGAATTGCCGGCTGCTAAGTTTTACTGAAAGAAAAAACCTTTAAGCAAGCTCATGCTTGATTCATAATCCAACAAGGGGCGCAGCTGCCGTATCAGATGGAGTTGATACAGCGCTGCCTGGCTCACAGCTGACACTTGAGCCTCCATGGAGTCTAGAATGACCCCCAAGCTGCGGACCTGGTCTTTCAGGGGTAGATGTACCCCATTCAGTACCAGGTCAACATCCCCTAATCTCCCCTTGCCTCCCACCAGAAGTATCTCGGTCTTGTCGGGGTTCAGCCTCAGCATGTTCCTTCCCATCCAGCCACCCACTGACTCCAGGCACTTGGACAGTTTAGTTTTTATTATTATGTTATTTATTACTTTTTAATTATTATTGGTAGCTCTTCTTAATATCTCTTTGTGAGCTGCTTTGAGCAGCGTTTAGCTGGATAAAGTGGAACAGACAGAATTACCTAAATAAATAAATAAATACCGTAATATAACATAACATAACAACATAAGATCTTCCTCTTAAATGTGCAGAAATTGGAATGAGAATGTCTACAAGGTTTGTTAGCAAACAACATCATCCCTGCCCAAAACTGTGTGCAAGCATACACAAGAGATTGTGAAGGAGTACTGGAGCAAATTTTATTGTTTGCCTAAAATGCATGCAGTAGTTGTAAAATGTCAAGAAAATGTTGCCACTGGCTGCCCAAAATAGCTTAAGGCTTTGGTACAGCTAATATTGCAATACATCAAATACTAATAAACTAAAAGAGCTACAACGTGCTGTGGTATGCTAGTACATTAAATTACAATACTACATTACTATGGCATTGTAATACAGCATACAGTGGCAAAAAAAGCATTATAAAGTACAATATTAAGTTGCAAACTTCATTATGCTCGCCTGTTGACAGAATAAAAAGAAAATCAATGTTTCTCTTGTGAAGTAAAATGCTAACTCCGGGAAGTCTATACAAAACCAAAACAAAACACCAGCCCTTAGTGTTTATATAGCCTTTTAAAATCTGTGTACAGAACCATGCTTTCATGGAATTAAACCTCATTAAAAACAAAAGAAGGGCTATTAATCAGATCAAAAGTCTGTATCCAGATGGGTGAGCCCCTCCCCAGGTTGATTCAGAGTTGGCACCTCAAACATGTTCGTTTGAGCTTGGTAGAGTGATGCAAATGGACAAGATCCCACAGTGAGGGAGCTCACCCCAAAGTACTTTAGTCTGCTGTATGAGCTCAACCTCACAATGGAGAGGGCATGTCAGTGGCCTGAAGATAATATGTTAGTGACTTTTTTTGAGGCTAGCCCAAGGTAATCCCTATTTAGGTGTTCACTTACTGGGTAGATCAAACACGCAAGGAGGGAGAGCACTCCAGGCCCACTCCTTTCCCTTGTTGCATCTGTCGCAGGGTACAGGTCTGAAGAGGAGAGCATCCTGGATCTGTGTAGGCTCTCCTTGTGGACAGGGATGCAGATTTTCCAGTGTTTTGGCTCACGTAGAGAGCCTCCATGGACAAGAGGCTCTCCTTTTCAGACCATCACCATCCATGAGTAGAGGGTGACAGATGCAGAAAGGGAGAGGGGCGAGGGTGGAGCTCTCTCCCTCCTCGTGAGTTTAATCTACCCAGTAAGTGAATACCTGAATAGGGCTCTAAAAGACATGATATCCACAGCAGGTTATTTAAAATGGCAGCATCTTGTCTCAATTATTCTCTCTTCAGTTGAGGTAAGAGGAATCAGGGGGGGGAGGCCGAAACCAGCTTACACAGTTGTTCCACATAGCTGGCAAGAAATTATTGCCTTTGTCAGTAGTATACAGTTATAATTAAAATGAATGCCTAGCTTCAAGGAGACTGGTCTTGAAGAAGGCCCATTTATTGACTGATGCTTCTGAGTTAAATGAGAGGAAGTAATTTTGATGTATTATAACTGTGGAGTAGGCCCTACTTTTTTGGTTGATTATGCAGAGTCCAATAAAGGCCGGGAATGCCTGAACATGTCCAGAAAAAGGGTTGCTGTGCTGTAACTATGCTATCTCATGCTGAATGCAATTTACTTGTTTGGGAGGAGGTAATGACTTCAAGGTTGGACTGCAGAACACATTAAGATAGAGGAGTTTACCGAAGCATGGACTCCTTACCCTGGAAGTATACTATGTAACTCATTAAACATTTCAGTTGGACTTTCAATTCTATGCAGTAAGTCAAACACAACACTCAGGGCACTGACATTGCCTCCTCTGTAGGAAATCATATGAAGTTCAAAATTAAGCTGCATGTACTTGGCAAGTAATGACGTGCAACAGGAAGGTTTGGCTGGTCATAAATTGGTATTGGACAGACGTGAAGGCAGCCAGGTATAACACAAAGCTCCAGGTGTATATGAAAGCTCAACCAGGGGATGGTGAGACCAGCCTACCTAGGGTTGAAAGATCAAGCAGTGGGGGGTGCCAAGCACCTGCAGGCCTTAATAATGAAATTTATAGAAGGTGCAAAATTTCTGCTTGCCAAATTTAAGGAAAAAGGTATTAGAAAGTAGCATTTCGTAAAATTTTACATAAGGGATGTATGAGAATATTGTTTTCGCACACACAACATGCAAAGCCCTGAATGCAATCGTGAGCACATGTCCACTGAAAATTTTAGTAAATTGCCAGACATGTGCTCACATTCAATTTGTACAATTTGTACAACCAGTTTGATTTTGTGCAAATTTCCCCTGTAGACTGAATCAGCCTCACTTTAGTCTATGGAGGAAAGTTGTGAAAGTTACAAAATTTGCGCAGATTTCACATTCGGTCACTCCTTGATTTGTGCAATTTTCCAGTTCGCACAGAGAGTACAGCAATCGCAAATGTGAACTGGAATCAGGCACAAGACGAGTAGCAAAATGATGTTCAGACAAACCTACCAATCTCATAAATCACTCATTTCACTTGCCCACCCCATGTTCTTGGATCACATGGCATATCTATTGCAATAGCTGACAAATCAGAGAGACTATGATTACTTGAAGGAAAGTGGTTTGCAACTGATTGTTCCAAATTTTTTGTCAAGATTGCAGATTTATGGTTCCATCTTGCTTACAATACCCTCTGATTTGCTTCAGAGCAACTGAAGAAGGTGGAACGCAGAAGCTGAAACATTTTGCTTTTATGCCTTTAAATTCTAAAACCATATATTTATTGCAGTGACTTTTAATAGGGTTGTGTGAGAATTTTTCAGGAACCGTTCAGCATACAGAACGGGACATCCCTAGGAATAATATAACAGAAATATTAACTGTATCCTTCTGGTATTGAACCTCTCTGAACTGCCAATTATTGCAAGAGAGATGCCATCTGATCAAAGAACATTGAAAACAAGAGAAATCTTCTGGATATCTAGACATGACACCTTAACACAACATGGCTCTAGCCTGAAGGATAATATGTGACATCAGTCATCTATAGCAAATAATGCATTTCGGGGTATTCCGTCCTCAGTATTCTGTTAGGGCTACCTTGCCTACAGTACCCTTTGATTCTTCTTAGAGCAGTTGAAGAAAGCAAAGGCTGAAATGTCTGGCATTAATAATTCTGTTATGTTAGTCACTGACTCAGTTTGAAAAGTATTAGTGGATAGATGAAAGAAGTCATTATCTCAGGCAGGGCCGGTGCAAGGCAGTTTGGTGCCCTAGGCAAGATCAGATATTTAGCGCCCCCCCTTCCCACTTGAGCCCTCCCTCCCTACAGGCTGTCATAGCTTTGGATCCAGACTTAGCCGTGCTTAGAGGAGAACCATTGAAATCAATGGAACTTGAGTTAGGCATGACTAACTTAAGTCCCCTTAGTTTCAGTGGGTCTACTCTAAGCAGGACTTATTCTGGATCCAGCCCATAGTGTACATTCTAAAATGAATTTGTACATATTTTGGTGTGTTTTTTAAGAGTTTATTTTATTATGCATTACCTGCTTTTCTTTATGAAATAATCCCAAAGCGGGGTACAGCCAATAAAACCCGATAAATCCATACAGTCATGGTTCCCTCAAAGAGCGCAAACAAGGGCTTGATTTGCAGCTGATATTACAGTAGTCGCCTAGACTACTGTAGTGCGCTCTACGTGGGGTTACCCTTGAAGACGGTTCGGAAGCTACAGCTGGTACAGAATGCGGCGGCTCGCCTAGTTAAAGGCAGCCGCCGGCGGGATCACATCACGCCAGTGCTGAAGGATTTGCACTGGCTACCAGTTGCTTGCCAAGCCGAATTCAAGGTGTTGGTTTTGACCTTTAAAACCCTATACGGCTCTGGTCCAGTTTATCTCAAGGAGCGTCTCCAGCAACACCAAGTGGGCCGCTCAACAAGATCTGCCACGGATGGCCTTCTCCTTGTCCCTTCAGCCAGAGCAGCTAGACTGGTGGGGACGAGGAAGAGGGCCTTTTCTGTGGCGGCCCCCGTGCTGTGGAACTCTCTCCCAAGTGACCTCCGCCATGCCCCCTCTCTGATGAGCTTCCGTCGCTCATTAAAAACCTGGTTGTTCAGGCGGGAATATGGGGTGGGTTAAGATTTTAAAATTTTTATATTGTTTAAATGTATTTTATTGCATTTATGTATTTTATTCTGTGTACATCGCCCAGGGTGGCCGGTTGCCGGCCAGATGGGCGATAAATAAATATTAATAATAAATAAATAATAAATAAATAAAGAGAGACGCGGTAAAAGAGATTTTTGGGGCACTGTTTTTAAGACATAAAAGGTACATCGCTCTTTGTTGCTGGGAGGGGGGCGGGGAGGACGGAGGGGGAATTTGCAGGCCTGAGATGCAGGAGGAAGAGACGCTGAAAATGGGGGGCTTGAGTGTGTGTGTGTGTGTGTGTGTGTGTGTGTGTGTGTGTGTGAAGACTGGATGGTCCAGGGACAAAATGGGATGTGATGGCGGCAGAATCTGATTCCGGTCGGCCCAAAATCATATAGCAGTGGGTGGAATGGGAGGGGCGAGGGAGGATAGATACTGCGCGATGAGTCGGCTGCAAAGCACCTCAGGAGCACGCGGGCGCCAGATGCTTCCCCTGCAAACCCTCTCCCGCTCCTTTTTTTTTTTTTAAGCCACCATTTAAAAAAAATCCCAGCACAGGTTCCTTCTGGTGTTGGAGCTCTGGGAATAATGGGGGGGTCAGCAGGAAAAGCATGGGCAGGGCAAAGGTTGAGTGCCCCCTCCTGTCTGCCCCTCCCCTCCTTTATGGGGGGAGGCCTCCTTTAGAGCAACTCTGCTGGGCAGCAGACCCGATTCTGCGTAGATATGAACACGAGGGCCCCACACCTGAGAGGTGAACTTGGAAACAACTGCTGCAACAACACAAACAAACCTTCCTTCAATTCCTCATGGCCAAAGATCAGGGGAGCTCAATGGAGGAAAGGGAGGAGAAGGCAAAGGGAAAGGTGGACAGCGTGTGCGATGGAGAGAAAGCGCCCCCGTGTGGGCACCGTCTGCGCAGGCACTCTATGTAGGCACACACGCCGCCAGTGTGTGTATTGACATATTGACGCTGCCAGCGCGGGCACTCCCTTCACTCATACAACAAGTCAAGATATGACTGGTAAAACAAACTTGGTAAAATACGCATTTTAGCGCTGTATTTTTTTTCCAAGGCGTTTCTGGCGCCCCCTTTAGCCCTGCGCCCTAGGCAGCTGCCTAGTTGGCCTAATGGTAGCACTGGCCCTGATCTCAGGTATATAATATCTTATTGAAAAAATGAACAACCAGGGTATATCAATAAATGGAACAAAGATCTTCAGTTAGACATGTCTATGGGAATGTAGAATTCTCTTTGGCAACCTGTGGATCAATATACAGTAGCTACCTCCCTGAAAGAAAATTGTGTAAAAACGTGGGTACAGTGGTTTATAACTCCAATTGCAAAGATTCATCAGGAGTATTCTGAGATGTGCTAGCAATGTAACAGATAGGGTGGATTCTTACCATTGTTAGTAGCAGTGTAGGCAGGGCAGGCAATGAGATATTGGCAACAAGTGCTAGTATCAGTTCATAAAATTCTGGGGAGAAAAGTTAAGTCTTCACTCTAAAAAAAAAATTCATTAACAATTTTAAAGAGGCGCTCAATAAGGATAAGGAAACACTCTTTTATAACATTATTATCAATGTTTGAATACTGTATGCAAAGCATTGGAAATCTAATCAAATTCCAAGAACTAGTTAAGATATGGAATTTTGCAGTTCTAAATAAATTAATTTGGATGATTAGTGCTACTCAGAGCAGGAGATCTTGTGCTAAGTTTGAGCAACAATGGAAGTAGTTCAAACAATTTTTGAATATTCAACAAATTACAAATGATTGGTAGCCCATTTCTTTTGGTATAAAGGAGAAGAAATGTTGGCATAATCTAGCTGTTTAGTATACTGTTGTTGATGTGCTGCCCTTTTGGTAAACTTTATTTTCAAAATTAATTTAAAAAATATTTTTTAAAAGTGAATAAAAAACCAGAGATACTAACACTGTTTAGTTAAATGTTTTGGCTTACACCATTTAGAAACACAGCTGGGATTTCAGATGAATGCTGTAAGCCAATATAGCAATTTTAAGAACACTTCAGATGGAATATTTCATTGGTGTTGCGCCTTCAAATATCTTGGGGTATGTATCAATGAGATGCTTTCTTGGAAGGCTTATCTGGAAATAACATTTGCAGTTTCTAGAACTATTGGCAGTATTCTAAAATTTTACCACACTAAAAATGGCTGTCTGATCAATCCTGCCTTAAAACTTTTCCAAAGCAAAGCAGTAGCTAAAATTCTTTATGGACCAGGTATATGGTTTTGGGATGATTCTCAGGTTGCAAAATAGCACACCTCAGCCTTCAGGAAGGGCAAATCTGTTCCACCACATTACCAGGAAGAGACACAATGAGATGCCACAGTTTTGTGCAACTTCACACAAGAGGTGGGAGAGAGGTACAGAGTGCCTTTATAAGGTGGGGCATCCCCCATATCAGCCTTTCTGGATACAGTGCAGCAATGAGGGAAGATCTCTGCCACATTGCGACAATCACCGGCCACGTGGCAGTCGGCCTTGGGGGAAACAACTCAGGGGCATCGAGACGAGAGAGCATCAGAACTCTTTGGCAGTGGCAGCAGAGTGGCACAAGAAGGATCTGTCTGGCAAATATGTTTTCAAAAGTATGTATATAATATAACCAGTGCTTTTTTTTCTGGAGAAAAGGGTACCGGAACTCTTGGATTACATTTCCTCGGGAGTAGATGGCGATTAAATTGTAATGCAATTAATAGAAGAAAAGGTGCTGGAACTCAGTTCCGGTGAGTTCCACCAGAAAAAAAGCCCTGAATATAACTAAAATAAAGGAGAAGTAGAGCAGGAGAGAGAACTGTTCCATGGTGGACACAGCATATTGTATGAGGGAGGAGGATATGGGCCCAAGCTGCAGAAAGGGGGATGGGATGTAGGCCTCACTCATGCAGGATCCTCCCTCAACCTCCCCAATAGTGGCATTTTCCAGGCCCGTTCCTTCTGCCTTTTGGCACCAGGCAAAGGTTGTGCAAGGGCAGGGCCTAGCTGAATCATCAGCCTGAGTGAAGTGTTCGTTGAGCAGGTGGAACCAGTTCCATATTCCAGCACTCTGTCATAGTTACCCAAAAAGGCTCAAAAAGAAATCCAAGTGCAGACCTGTGTGCCAACCACACAGAAGTGCCCTTGTCCCCACCAGAAATGCCTTCAGATGAGGGCAAGGATAGCCTGGATGTTCTGGCACTTGTGGCACACCTATAGGCCCTTGAGAAACAGTGGTTGGGCCCGGGGGATGGAAGGGCATCAAGCACCCACTACAGGTATGAATAGGAGCTTGTGCAAGGCCACCATTGCTATATTAATTTATGTATTATGTTGTTAATCCATTCTCTGGGTGGATTACAAAAAGCTAAAATAATAAAATACAATACAAGTGTGGAAATCACTCTGCTCAACCTCAAGGTGCTAGAGGCCAAGAAGTCCACAGACCCCAAGCATGTGGACCCCAAGCCACCAGTGGAAACTGTGTGACATTGATTGGGATTGATTTGGTTCAGAGAACTAGATTGTCTTTGAGTCATCCAGTGAGGCAAGACCTAGAGAAGGTGAAATTGTTGGTCCCCAAATGTTTATATTAACCATGATTTGTTGCTTTAGTGATTAATTGTTTTCCAGACAAGCAAACAAACCATGGCTTGTTTTCTTTATTTCTGGTTTGTTTCTCTCCCACCCATTTTGCTAGCCTTCAGAGTAGGAATGTGCAACGCTGGGAATTCCATTCCGTTTAAGCTCAACAGGATTCCGCAGCACTTCTGTTCTGTAGTAGTCCCCTGCCCCAATTCCTGAAAAAGTTTTGGACATTTGTTTTATGGGTTCCACCATTTGCACAAATGATAGTTTGCACAAATTTTTTTGGGGGGGATTTGAAATTTGCTGAAATTATGTTGTAATTTTTTTAAAAAACAAACATATTTTATTGGCGATCTTGCACAAGTGCACACGATCACAAGTCTGCCTGTCTGCTATGTAGCCCTGCAGAGCCATATTGCCCTCTTGTAAATATCCTTGTCAGTTTCATCCTTGGCACACACTACTTTGTTTAGTTGTTTTATATATTGTTTCAAAAAGTTTAAATAAATAATTTTTTTAAAAAATGGTTTGCTTGTGGGGATGGGTTCAGATGCCACGACAAGCCAGATTTCAACAAACCATACCACAGCTTGGCATTACGTGCAAAATTTAGGGATGTCAGAGAAATGGGCAATGGATTCGAATGTTTAAATTTTTATGAATCTGACCCACATATTCCCCAGTGGATTGTCAGACAGATTTTACAGACTTGCAGACCATTATTTTTTTTAACTTTCCATAATTTTACGAAATGTAGTCGTAGAAAAATAATATTATTTTTTTAAAAAAAATCGACTGAAAATACACATTTCTCCCATAGACTAAAACATGAAAATGCACGTTTTTGGGGGATTTGCATATCTTGGAGGAATTTGCACATTTTCAGAAGTGAAAATTTGTGCAAATGCAAATGCAAATGTGCACAAATGTGTACAAATGCATTTGCACAAAATCCTATTCTGTCAACAAGCGGATGACAGACTGAAAGGCACCTGACAATCTGTGAAATGCAGACAGAACAAATTTAACAAAGTCCATACATCTCTACCCATGTTGAATCATGTTAAACAAAATTGTGGCCCTCTAACTCCCATCCTTGTCTTATGATACCATTTCATCTAAGCCCTAGTTTACACATATCATTAAACTGTTATCAGGGAAACATGCACTTGTGCAAGTGTGCATTTGCACAAGTGTGCATTTTCAAATGTGAATGCAAGTCTGGTAAATAACAAACATTTCCTGAGAATTGTGCTCCTGCTCATATTTGGGACTGCAAATGGGATGTGTCTGCATGATTTGCAAACAGGAATGAAATTCTCATACATCCATCGATCAGCATACTTGTTTTAAATGGCAATGCTCCCCCCTCCCCACACACATTGAATGACTCCAGGAAATGCACTGGCTTCTCAGCTCTGTGTCAGCAAGATATGAAGATGTAAGGTAGAAAGTTTTCAGGCTGCTTCAATGGCTGTTGAAGCAGATTAAGTGTTGATTTTCTCTCTTGTTTTGGGGGAAATAAGAGTAAGTTCTTACTCAGAAAACCAATAAACAAACTTGATTGTACTAGGGATGGACAGTTCTGTCAATCTTACTTTTGCCATGATTGTCAGTTTTTGAGGTCAAGTTCATTCTGTTCCATTTCATCATGAGGTTGCAATTGTGTGTGTGTGTCTGTGTGTGTGTCCAAATATTCATATTTTTGCGTGAGTTTTCCCAATGTGTGTGTGTGTCCCCCCAAAAATTCATATTTTTGCGTGAATTTTCCCAATGTAAGCACTAATATGCACATTTTTGTGAATGTATTTAAATGTACACATTTTCCCTCAAGTTCTTTATATTGTTGAAATATTTTGTTCACACTTTTTCTCAAATATACACATTTTGTGTGCACTTTCTCCTAATATGCACAACTTTGCCCCACAATGAGCTGCACTGGAAAGCTTGCAAAAATGTGGATTTCAGAATGCCGCTCTATCTCAGCTCACTGAAAGGGCCGCTAGGGGTGTCACAAACTGGGGAAATCCATAAGGAAGCACAAGCCACCTTTACGGAGCCAATTTCTCACCCATCTCTCATGCAACACTGATATACAGTTATCGTCTCCCCTTATAATCACTATTGTACTAAGCTCCATATTCTTTGTTTTCAGATTTTAAAACAAAAATAATAAAACAAGCATTTTGTCTGAACCAAACCTCACACAACTGAACCAAACCTCTTGGGTGACCAAAGGTTCAGAGGAAGGCTTAGCCCCACCAACACACACACACACACACACATACACACACACACAAATGCTGTCCCCAGGTTGAACCCTTTATATTCTCCCACATAGATGAATGGATGCCATTAAGTCACACTGGTGGAAAAGATGTCATTTCTCAACCCTTTCTCAAAGTGCCATATCTGTGATGAAGGTGTTTTCATTGTGGCAATAGTCAATTATTAGGACTGCTGTGTTGTAACACATGCTGCCCAATTCCATGCATTGGCTACACTTTTGTAGTAACAGCAAAACCTTTCATCCAATGGGTGGCTTGTCCCAAGGGAGCTCCCAGACTACAAAGAGACAAAGTGCAACCCCCAGGGATTTCATGAAATCCAGAGGCCTTCTGGCAAACTACTCACCATCATAATGATATAACAGACATTTACTAGCATGGCAATAAATTATGGAAAGAGGAGATATCTCAGAGAGATACAAGGAGAAAGAGATACATGGTGTACTATTGGTGTAGGTCTCAGGTTGCTTTGCTACAGGATGCTGTGCAGTTCCAAATCTTTTTTCTTTTCTTTTCTTTATTGTAGTCATTGCAACAGGGCTCAGCATTAGACATCATACAAGGAATGACACTTTGATGTATTACACTAATATAGCACCCAATGTAGCTTTTTGAAGATACATTGCACAAACCCTTTCTCAAAATGCCATATCTGTGATGAAGGTGTTTTCATTGTGGCAATAGTCAATTATTATGACTGCTGCGTTGTAACACGTGCTGCCCAATCCCATGCATATTTACTCATAAGTAAGTCCCACTATATTCAATAGAACTTAACACCAGGCAAGCATGCATAGGATTGCAGTCTTCAAAGGATAGGAATGTATTATTTTATTATCATTTGTTTTGATTCAATCTTGATTTAATTTGAGCTGAACATATTTTATTGTTATTTGCTCAGTTATTGCTTTTATGAGATTTTACTGTAATTCTACTGTTGCTTCAATGCTGTTAGCTGCTTTGAATTTTTATTAGGAATGGCAGGGTATAAAATGGGGGGGGGGAATACACATAACCACTACTAGATGTAAGATCTGGCCCATATAAACAGGCTTGTCTCCTCCCTTTCTCTTCTCCTGTTACTATAAGAAAATGTTGGATTGGTGATTAGCAATAGAAACCAAACACCTTATTGGTGATGGAGGATGGGGGGGGGGGTAATTTGATTTGCATTTCAATGCAAACTTACCTAATTTCACACTTGTGAACCAATACATGAACGGAAACTCAGTTATTCTTTGAGGTTCACACTTGTCCAAATTTTGCAATAGACTTCTCCAATCAAAAATGCATATATTGTGGACAATGATGTTCAAAAATGCATTATATTTGGGGAAAATACTTGCAAAAACATGTACCATATTAGGCAAAATTGCATACAGAATGCATGTATTTGGGGAAAATGCATATTAAAGTGTGGAAGAATTTTCATGCAAACAGTACTTAAGACTGGAAAATTTCTAGAGGTTTGGGATGAACCAAATTTAAGATTGGCAAAATGAGAAACTGAGAGAAACTGATATTGACAGATTCATCCATCCCTATGGTGATGAGCCAGAGGTGAAGACATCATGGAGGACCTCATTGTCATACATGGTACCCCCCCTCTAGTGTATTATACAGAAGACAGGATAGCAGAAACTAGAACAACAGATAAATTAATGCTGACAACAGATTATAGCTCTTTCAGAGAACTGAAGGCAGGTTGAAAGAGGAATCTGCTCATGTTCGGTACACTTATCCTACTTTCTCCTCTGATCAAACAGCTTTTGCATGTTAGTGTTGTTCCAAAACCCTGTAGAACCTGTTTGTACACAGTAAGACAAGCGGTGGGCCAACCAGTCCTTATCACTGCTTTTTGTAATTGTGGAGAGGGGGAGAGGCTTCTGACATAGCAATGTGTGAGGAATCTGATAGTGGGGTGAAAATCCAACAGATTTTCTTGACTCAGCTGCATGGATTCCATTCTGTCAACTCTGCACTGGCACTGACTCAATCTGATGTGAGGTGAGCAGCATGTGGACTTCTGTTTTTAAAATGGGATGTGATTTGTGGGGTTTTTGTGTTTTTTTTTGCTTTTGTTTTTTTTAAGGGTGGAGAAATTTGTGCAAAGTTTGTGCCTCCACCGAGCAATTTGAGCAAATTTATGCAAATTGTGGAGTGGAGGCTCGAATTTTGCACAAAATTAACTGTCAGAAAATTCACGGTGACCAAGGTGGAGTCAGTGTGTGCATATGCAGTGAGATAAGGATGCTTCCATACTTCTCATGTTAAATGCTACAAGAAGAAGAACTACAAAAACAACAACTCAGATCTAAAGAGTGGGCCCAATTTGCACAAATTTATTTAATTTCTGCAAATTTGCACTGCTTCTGAACATTTGTGCAAATTGTGCTACAGATACACAGTTTTCTGCTCCAGATTCTTGCAAATATTTCAGGAAACTTCACAGAAGCCAGAACCTCCCCCCGATTTGGCCTGCTTTTGGTGTCAGGTCAGAAATGTGTTGAAAGTCCGTCGAGCTCAAATGGAACGGGTTTTCCAGCATCACACATCCCTGTTCTGACATGAC
The DNA here is from genome assembly GCA_021292165.1 of Shinisaurus crocodilurus. Taxonomy (NCBI): domain Eukaryota; kingdom Metazoa; phylum Chordata; class Lepidosauria; order Squamata; family Shinisauridae; genus Shinisaurus; species Shinisaurus crocodilurus. Next base: position 95,021,258 of record CM037876.1, read on the forward strand.
ACTGGAGTTTTGGTTTTATAAATTTATTTCATTTCATACAAACACAAAAACACATATATAACAAACAATATACACAATTAAAAAGGACTTCCAATCTTCTCCACAGCTTAAGCAACCACAGTTATTCTTACAACATTTTCTGTTAACAAAACCTCACTTTCAGTTACGGCAAACCAAAAACAAAAAATCCCAAAGTAGGACACAAGTAACCTCACCCTCCCCAAATATAAATCAACATTTTAATCCAGTTTAAAATCCCATTATTAAGAATATTAAGAATCCCTCTCTAGTATAATACATTTACTCACTGTTTCTTTCCACAAACCACTTCACTTTTAATTTTAGAGATATAATTTTTTTTATAAAGAAAAGTTTGAAAATTAAAAAAAAATAAGTAACAGCTAACAAAACAACAGAAGCACATAAGCCTATGCTATATTTCATCTAGACTCAATACATTTTTACCAATAATCAACCACCTCGGACTGGAGGAGTTCTCCTTTTCTCTCAAAGGGGTCCCTCTCACTAGCCCCTTAAGGTTCAGGTCTATATATATTTTCTTTGGATCACTATCAGCAATCCATTTAGATTTATCCCATCTGGATTTCTCCCACCAATCCATTTGGGAAGCTGAACCCTCTTACTTCTTACATAGGAACCTCCCCCATCCCCCAATATTCAGCAATTATCATAATATAAGTCCAACCATTTATTCCATCAAATAATCAGCAAACCATTTTTATCCTAACACAGATCAAGCCATTTATCCCATCCAATAATCAGCAAATCATTTTCCCCAATCAAATACAGTATTCACGATATGCATCTTCTTCAGGCCTTAAATATTTAAAGTCCATACAAATCATATAGGCAATCCCTTTACCTGAATAATTCAATAAACAACAGCCTTTTATCTTTTCCCAGTCAAAACAAAATCTGATTTTAAAAAAAAAATTATTTGCCTCTGTCAAATGGATAATCATTAAATTCCAGATTCTGAACAAAAAACAATGCAAGCTTGCTCTGGGGATCTTGCTCACCAGCTTCATAAATCTTCTTCTCAGGCACATTCAGTCCAATAAAGACTTCAAAGCCTCTGTGAATCTCAGCATTTGCCATCTTGGGTTTTAAAAACTGCGTCATAACTTTTCTCCGAGCATTCTCCTTAAACAAATCCAGTCCAGTTAAAACTTCAACGCCTCTGTGAATTTCTGGAAAGTCTCCAACCTCCTTAATTACTTCTTTCTCCTCCTGTGAAATGTCCAATTCCTGTCTTCTTCTTTTTTAAGTCCACTTCAAAGTTTACATCCCAACCTTGGATTCTTCTTTCCAGTTTATTTAGAATATTGTTTTCCAACTTTTTCCAGAGCAACATAAATGCTGAAGTCATATTGCCCTTGTACTTCCAAAATTCCACTGCACATAAAAGAATTATAGCCCTCCTTCCGGTTATCACTTCTTATCTTCTTTGCCTCCCAGATAGACCCACATTCAACTTACAGTTAATTATAATTCCTACTGTGCTGTAGAAAGATTCCAAATCAGCCAGTCCAGATATAATCCATCATTTTGGAAGCGAACACGTACACCTCTAATGATCGGTAAAAGCCGGTCTCCTGAATACAGCGCCGTTTCCCCCCACCTCAGGTCACATAAACCACAAATCTGTCCATCAAAAGGCAAACAGAAAGCAATTTATAACCCTGCGAGATATTTTGGGGGTAACATCAAATCTTAGCTTCTATCAGAAGTAGACTCCCCGATCAGAATTTATCTGGCCAGGAACGCTGAATCAGCTGCCTCACAGAAATTCTGTGTGACTTCAAGGCTCCATGTTCACCTGGAAGTTTTGAATTTCTCCTTTCCATCACACACACACACACACACACACACACACACACACTTCCAGGTCTTCCCTGCCCCTTCATATGGCACAGGGGGTGGGAAGAAGCCCCAAACTAATCAAGCCAGTAGTTTTCTGGCCAGTTTATAAAGCTAATTAGTGCTCATCAGGACTAAGCCCTAGAACTTGGTTTCAATGCCAGGCCAACCAGGGAGTGAATAACCTTGCTTTTGTGCCCTGAATATAAAATTGAGCAGTACCTGATAGGATTCAAAATGAGATGGAAATGTAATATTTGTAATTAAGTTGCATGTAATTCATTCATATAAAATCATTTTTGTCTCTGAGCTGGTTCTCACATGCATGCCCCTCACTTGATGATTGCAATATTAATTGATGACTTGAATGAAACACCCCAGATGTCTAACAAAACCCACACAGATAGCATTTTTATACTATGCTTTTCATTTAAGGCAGTTTGTACATTCATCAAGTGTACAATCATCAAGTATAGGGAATTCAAGTGATGTTCATGGACATAGATTCATAGATCATAGAGTTGGAAGGGGCGTACAAGACCATCGAGTCCAACCCCCTGCTCAATGCAGGAAACTAGAGGAGGGGTCTCCCATCCAAGTAATAACCAGGCCTGACCCTGCTTAGCTTTCCACACTTAGACAAGCTGAGCCAGTGTGAGCCACAGGCCTGTATGCTTATATGAACCAGGTCCCAAATGGCTGACAGCTGAATGTGTGAACTAGGGACATGTGCAGAGCTCGTTTGGGGGGTAGAAGTCATTTGCATGGCATAAGATACATTTAAAAACAGCTGCAATTTGCGCAAGTTACGCAAATCGCGGCCGCTTGTAATGTATCTTATGACATCTTCTATGTAAAAAGCACTCTGTCCGGAGGGGACCCGGAAGTCCGGTGAGCACCTCGAGTGGTGCTCACTTTCTGCCCGGCTTGGCAGGCGCAGTGGCAGTGCTTGCTGAGTGCGCCACAAGTCGGGTGGTGGGCGGATCGCTCTCCACTGGTGTGAACTGATTCCACTAAAGAAGTGCATTTGAAATGAGATTGGATGATATCAAATGCTTATGATGTTGGGAGCGGGAGAGCTTACCATTACCTTTCCACATCAGGAAGTACCACACGAGGGCTTGATTGTTGTGTAGGCATGTGCGTACAAACAAAACTCAAGCTCTTCGATGTTCTCCAAATTATTTATTTATTTATTTATTACATTTATACCCCACCTTATTTCCTACAAGGAACTCAAGGCGGCTTACAAAATCCTCCTCCTCCTCTCCATTTTATCCTCACAACAACCCTGTGAGGTAGGTTAGGCTGAGAGGCAGTGACTGGCCCAAAGTCACCCAGTGAGTTTCATAGCCAAGCGGGGACTAGAACCCGGATCTCCCGAGTCCCAGTCCAACACTCTAACCACTACGCCACAATGGCTCTCGCCAGTGAAATTACATCTCAAAGCTTGGTCCGTATGAGACTGCACTTTGGTTTTTTTCTCTTCATATGAAAATTCATGAGTATTTTTGTGCATATATTTCCCCAAATGTACATATCTTTGAAATGTATGCATTTTTCTCCCATTGGTTAAAGCGTGTTTGTGTGCATTTTTCAAAAGTACACTCCCCCCAAAAAATGTATGCATGCTAGTTAATGCATTTTTGTTGGTCCGCAAATCACATTGGAAGTTCAAAAATATATGAACTTTGACTGCAGGTTTCATTAAATTCCATGTTCATTCCATGAGGTGTGAACTGGATAAATCCTGATAAACAACGAACTGAAACAAATTCCTCATACATTCCCATTGCTGAGTGGATAACCAGTGAAATGACATAGGATACACCCATGCTGAAGCAAGTGAACACTCAGCAACTGCATACTTGCTCAGTGCTGGCTACTTCCCTGGATGATGCATAATGGAAATTCCATCATGGAATAATTCAATCCTACCAGCTGCTCTAGCCACCAAGCAAGTTATCCCTCTGGCTTATGAAAATCATGGAGCCATCTCAAAAATCCATGACCTGTCCTCAGAGTGAATGTCTTCCCCCACTTCCCCTAGGGCTGAGAAGATGGTTCCTTCTCTTCTGAAGTGTGTAACTGCACCTCAGTCATAGATTCATGCCCACCTGGAGACTCCATTTCTTTCACCAGTTTCATCACACTGGCTTGCTCTGTGGCTTCAGCCACTGTTTTAGGGTTCAATCATCTCAGCTGTATTTGTTGATATCTCTGCGATACATGGTACACAAACTGATCGAGCACCCCACACCAGCACTACTGGCCTGGCTCCTCCCCCTCTATCCCTATGCAATAGTGGCCCACAGCTTTGCCTAGCAAACCACCTCACTGGTAGGCACTGCCTGAACCTCGAGCCAACAGGCCATGCTTATGTGGCCTTTCTCCCATCTTAGACAGAAACAGAGAGATGCGAGGAAGAAAAGAGGGGCTAAGACATCTTCCCTGCAAGTCCCATCACTGCTGATTAGAAAGCAGCATCTCACTCTTGTTTTTGAAGAACCTCCCAAAATAATCTTCCTAAGTATCAAATGAGTAACCTAATTTGATTTTTTGCAATTGCTGTTAATATTAGAGCATGTCTTAATTTGCTGTTAAAGAGACACAGAGATTCAAGCAGCATGCCTCCCCACTCCACCCACCCAAGAGTAACAGTTCAATGGCAGTTGATAGCAAACTGCATGTTATGAATAATCTGCAGGCTTGATTACTTGTACTCTGATGAATGACAAGCATTTTTTTTTCCTGGGCTCCCAAAATATATTTAAATGGTTTCATTTTATATTTCTGAATCAAAAATTTGATAGTGTTCAGTGCACTGTGCTTCAAATGCTATACATTTCATATGTATGCGAGCAGATTATAAATCAACATAGGTTTGTGTGGACTGCTGGGAATTATTTGTTTTTTGTTTGGTATAATGTAACAGTTTAATGACATTTGTTTCGGCGTGCTTCAAATATTATGCAATTAGATGTATACCAATGGTTGAAGGATTTAGCCTAATTTTTCTGGGGCTGGTGGGATTTATTTTAGCAGAAGATTTTGTTTTGTTTGCTTGTTTGTTAGCTAATAATTATTAAAAGAAGTGTTGACACACAGCTCCTAAAATAAGAAGAGACGGGTGCAATGCACGCCAGCGCCAGCAATTCATGAACTGCAAAATGTTTGGGAGAAGACAAACACAAATTTGAATGCTGCATTTCATGAATCTTCTAGGCTGTCTGGCTATCACCTTTATTGAGACTTCTAATACGTGTTTGTAAATCAGCCTTCCTCAACCTGGTGCCCTCCAGATGTTTTGGACTACAATTACCAGTATTCCTGAACATTGGCCATGCTGGCTGGGGCTGATGGGATCTGAAGTCCAAAACCTCCGTCAGGCACCAGGTTGGGGAAGGCTGCTATAGAGTATTGTAAATGTAATTTCATTTTAACAGGTATCCTTGAAATGGACTGATTTTGGCTCTCTCCGCGTAGTGATGTGAGCGATCCTGCAGCAGCTGGCTTAATAATTACTTCGATCTAGTCGGCCTTGCACCAGCCTGTTCACAAATCACTTCAGGCATGTCGAATCTCTTCTCCCCCCTCCACTGGAAATTCGAACCCAACTGAGTCATCATGAACAGCAAGATCTTTTGTGTTTCATGCTTTTGTTTGTGTTTCTTAATTGACTTAAGTCTTAATTGACCTGACTGAGGAAAACCCTCGCTACTGATATGCTAAATTCCTTGCTAAATTCCTAACACCAGGGATGATTGTAATGCTGATTTGAACAGCAACAAGAACAACATCTCTGGCTGGCAATAGTCCTTCCATTCCTACTTAGAATGAAAAAATATTTTGTTTTATAGATTTTATAGACATGTGCCAATTGATTTTAAGGTAACCTTTCTTGTTCTAACTCTGACTGAGAGGGAAGCCTGCTCAGTATTTTGTTTTATAGATTTTGTTTTATAGACATGTGCCAATTGATTTTAAGGTAACCTTTCTTGTTCTAACTCTGAAGGGGGAAGCCTGCTCAGTCATATGCTAATGGTTCTCCTTCAAGGCTCAATGGTTCCTTCAAGAGGCTCCAGCCAGACTGCTGGTGTTTTTTGCATATGCATAGCCAGACTGCTGTTTTTTGAATCTCAAAGGTAAAACCTGTTTAACAGCTCTGGCTCGCAGAGCTCGAAGATATCTCTGTTAATGGGGACGAACTGCTGTTAAGATCACAATAATCGTTAATTATGCTGAGTGATAAGCGAGCAGAGCTTACTCGAAGAAGAAAAAAACTGTTATCCAAGCCATGGCTTGTTTGGAAGCCCGGGATAGTACTGTGCCTCTTGGGAAATGTAGCCCTTATATACAGAAAGACACAAATTCCTTAATAGGTCTTAATTTGACATTACTCAAGTCCATAGACACTCCCTCATTTGTAGTGTTGGAAGCATAAGAAGCTAGTCTGTTGGCAGCTTTTGTGCATGCTTCTATCTATGTCACTTGGGCTTGGGATATAAAGGGTTACCAATGTTCAGCAGCCTCCATGGTTGGGTTTCCTATATAAAGGATATGATGAAGAACCTACTCGCTGGGTTGAGTTCTTCCTGGACCTAGTATGAAGTGAGGCCTGTTTTAGGAACATCTTCTGTGGCTTTGGTTCTAAACCCTCTGCCTTGCAACTTATCTTCTTCCTTGGATGATATGTCACCTTCATTCAGATTCCAGGAGTCACCACACCAGATCAAAATGAATGTTCTAGAGCAAGTATAAGACATAAGTAGCCTTGATGCAGTGGGATAATGTGGGAACCATTGGGTCCCCAGCAAGGATAAACTAAACTTGGTGGAGCTGTCCCTGGAATTTTCTCTGGATGGCCATCTGTGGTCTTTTGTACAGTTGAGCCTTATGGAATATACCTCTATGAGTACATAAACAGTCATTCATCCATTTGAAAGATCATAAATACTATTGCAAAGAGTCCAGTCGGCACCTTGTACACCAGCACACTTCTCACTTCTCCGAGTAGTGAGAAGGTGTCAGGACAGCACTGCCAGATTTGGTTTCCCTTTGATAAGAGAGCACTGGATAATTCTGATGTTTGATATATTGGCTTAATTTACAAATACATAGAGAAGCATATGAAGAGAGACAACCAGGAACTTCTGCATGTGGCAGGCAGAATATCCAACAGAGCACAACTGGAGCAGGCACCAAAAACTTAGTTTCACCTAACTCCAGTTAGACCAGTATTCCCCAACCAGGTTCCCTTCAGATGCTTTGGACTATAGCTCCCATCAGCCTCAGCCAGCATGGCCAATGGGCATGGATGATAGAAGTTGTAGTCTGAAACATCTGGAACACACCAGGCTGGATAAGGCTGAGCTAGGCACTATCTCCCCAACTCTCTGTGCCGGATCCACCATCTCTCTCTCTCTCTCTCTCTCTCTCTCTCTCTCACACACACACACACACACACACCACTTCCAGGCCACTTGTTTCAGACCCCCATTCCTGCAGAAAATCAAAGCCATTAAAGGACCATTAAGGACTGTTTGTTAAAGAACAAGCATCATCACATCATAGATCCATTCAGAGTAATCAAGATAGGGTAAACTCATATCACCATGACAAAACAATGCTTCCCTCCCCCTGCGTGTGCACGCGCACACACACACACACACACACAAACACCTCAGTTGAAATATCTTAATAGCAACTTCAACTGCAGTAGGTGGACACATCCCATGATACCTGTCCATTTCATTAACGTCCTGTCCTATTTATATAAATGGCTCACAGCGGAAAGTGGGGAAATAAATAAATAAAAAGCAATAATCAAACACTCCATTACATCCAAATGTATGCTACCACAGTGCTGCAATTTCTTATTTGTGGAAAATCAATTCCCCCTTTTCTCTAAAAAGCATCCACTAAATGGCATTATGGTTCAGCAACCACCACCTTCATTAATTTTCACTTGATATTAGAAGCAAACAAACCGGCAAAGGTTTGATTCACTTCAGAGGTTTGGTTAAAAAATTTCTGACTTTGCCATCTATCCATTCCATTCCTTTATATAAGTCTTTTTCAGTCTATTAAAGATCTAATAATAGAAGTCCGCACAAAAGAGAACTCTCATATTAATGTACAGCTGTGCAGCTGCTACACTAACTTACCCTGCTTGCTTAAAAAACAAAAAACTGTACAACTTAAAAAGTAGATTAGGCCTTAGGGACTATGGAGCCATATGTCACATGAGAAAATTGCTCTATACTCGGGATGGGCGACCCGCCGGCACTTGAATCACAGCGCACAAACCGAGCATGAGCGCCAGATGAGGCACTCGCCAGACTTCCGGGTCCCTGGCGCTATGTTGTTTACAAAGAAAACAGCCTAATGTGTGCAAATTACAGTCCAATTTGTGCAAATTACAGCCTAATTTGTGCAAATTAGGCCATTTTCTACGTAAACAATGTAGCGCTGGAACCTGGAAGCCACTTTCTCCGGCTCGGCTCGTGAGAATGTGAGTCGAGTTGGGGAAAAGGTAGGGAGAGTGGAGCTCGGGGGGTCGAGCCCAGCGAGTTCGCTGGACTTCCTCCCCGCAATCGAGCTCCAGTCCACACACATCCCTATTTGTGCCCGATATACTTCAGTGCCAAATGAATGGAATACTGCACTGCCAAATGAATGGACATTCACACCATCCATCTCAGAACAGGCCTGTGGCTCACGCTGGCTCAGCTTGTCTGAGCGTGGAAAGCTAAGCAAGGTCAGGCCTGGTTATTACTTGGATGGGAGACCCCTCCTCTAGTTTCCTGCATTGAGCAGGGGGTTGGACTCGATGGCCTTGTAGGCTCCTTCCAACTCTATGATCTATGAAATCTATATGTTATTCAGTCCCATATGCATATTTCAGATAATCAGTGCAGACCAGTTGCTCACTTGCATTCTAATGGCTCACAAATATATGCACCCCAAAATGACCAAGCTGCAGACCAGGGTCCCACAACATGGTGCCTGTGGGCACAATGGCTCCCATAGACACCTCCAATGGCAACCATGAAGGGGTGCCCAACATGGTGCCCATGGGCACCAGAAGAAATAGCATTGTTTTTATTTTCCCCATTTGTTTAATATGCATACATGGATTTTAATGAAATGCATACAACTTTCTAGCAATTATACATAGGCTTCAACAAAAGCAGACCAAATAGCCAAACAAGTATCCATTTGAAGTTGGTGACTATATGTCTCCCATTCATATATTGAAAGTGTTATATGGTTCTCAATCCATTTCATCACAGAAGGTGTTGTAATATCCTCCCAATGTTGTAATATCAATCTTTTAGCTGTTAAAAGGGTGCAGAGAATCCATTTCCCCTTCCATTTGTTAGTTTCCATGAAGCAGGTAAATAATTTAAAAGGATGTGTACATCAGTTAATATTAAGGACTGTTCCAGTACAAAAATTATCTGTTTAATAACCTCCTCCCCAAAAGAAGCAACTACTGGACATTACCAAAACATATGTTTAAAACAAGCATTAGCTGTATTGCAACACCAGCAATTACCTGAACTAGACAAGACATTGCAGTGTCCAATACACACAAAACAGAAGTTTTTGCTGAATAAGATGCAGCCTAAGATCCATAGATGCAACAGGTAGATGCCAAATAGGAATGTAACCGCTCACCTCATTCGGTCGTAGCGGCCCGAAATCGGCCCTGCTCACGCCCGCCTGCGCAGGGTCCCCGTCGTGTCACTTCCGGGGCCTGATGTGACGCGACAGGACCAGCACCGGAGGGTTGAGCGGCGCGGAGAACTGCTCCGCGCCGCTCAGAAGATCGAGGTGGGGGGGCTGCCCCCGTGGAGAGGCGAGCTGGCAGAGAGGCGAGCCCCCCACAGGTTTGTGGCACATCCCTACCTGAGTCGAGTGGGCTTTACTGGGTCCCAGGGCTCCCTTGCCTCTCCTCGTCGAGCCGGCCGCGACGGGACCGGTGCGGCTGGCTTGAGCGGCTCAGAGAATCGCTCCACGCCGCTGAGAATATTGCGGCCGGGGGGGCGCCGCCGCGGAGGGGCGGGGCAGGCCCCCACACAGGTTTGTGGACATCTCTAGTAGGGGTGTGCATACAAGCAAAACTCAAGCTTTTCAAAGTTCTCCAAATTACACTTCAAAGCTTGCTCCATCTCGTGTCTCTATCAGATTGTGATCTTTGTTCCCCCAACACTATTTCTTAAGCTATTTTCATGTGTATTTTTTCCAAATGTATGTATCAGTTGTGTGCATCCTTGTAACGCACGCATTCTTCTCCCATTGATTACTGCATGTGTGTGCACATTTTTCAAATGAAACAAAGATACAGGAGGCTCTCCTCTTCAGAATGTTGCCCTCCACGAGCAGACAGTCGTGGAAATGCATGAGTAAACACAGATAAGGAACACCTGAATAGGGGTATTGCTGGGAAGAGATATGGAGAAAATTGGGACAGAGTCTGGTTATGTTTGCTGGGTGCATTTATCTCTGGCTATTTTATTATCCTATGTCTTTCACGTTTTTTTGTAGGCTATATGAGTCCATCCAGAGATAAAAACCCTGCCTTTTCCTATTAACACCTTTTTTCAGTAAATGTTTTAACTTGGCGCAGGTATTTGGTCTTAAAAGAAAGCCATTACTCCAAATGCAGACCTGTCCAGCCTCTGTCCAGTTTTTGATTGCTCTTGTAGGAATTTATCAAGCATGTATCTAGGGATGGGTGAATTGGTCAGCTTTGCTTTCTCCCAAATTCATTTTTTTTTAAATCTCAAGTTATTTCTCTTCTGATTACGAACAACAGTGCAAATTTTGGTAAATTCTTATAAATAATATATAAGAAGAAATAGGAACATCCAGAGCACAGGGGAAGAGACTAAACGCTGCCACCTTTGCCTCTGTTGGAGTCTTGAGAACCACATCAGGATGAGAGAGTGGAGCATGGGAGAGATCAGCTGCCCTAGGCTGTAAGAAATCTGGTTGCTGTTTTATGCACTTTGTATTCTTGGGGCAGTTGTTTGCAGTTTGTATTGTTTTCTAATGCCTCAATGCACAGGACAGGTTTATTTGGTATATTTGGCTCTGGCTTTAACATTACCGATAAATAATAATTGATATTATGTTGTAATTATTGATTTTGCTTACTCTGTAACTAATTTGAAATGTTATAATGCTATATATTACTGAAATGAATAGTTTGGGTTGTTTATGACTGTAATGACATACTTATTGTAATTGATGTATCATATCCTTTCTTTTATTTTTGTGAACCGCTGAGAGAGCAGGCACCTACTCTTTAACAACTATTTGCATCAGCTAGGGATGCATGCGGAGCTCTATTGGGGGGGGGGTGGAAGTCCAGCGAACTCACTGGACTCAACCCCCCGAACTCCATTCATCCTACCTGCTTCCCCAGCTCGACTCGTGTCTTCACGAGCCGAGCCGGGGAAATGACATCCAGGTTCCTGGTGCTGCATTTTTTACATAGAAAATGGTGTACCATGTGTTAAAATTGGCCACAATTTGCGCAAGTTATGCAACTTGCGGCCGCTTTTAATGTATCTTACGCCATTTTCTACATTAAAAACGTAGCGCCAGGAACCTGGAAGCCCAGCTACTGCCTTGGCTGGTGCCTCGCTTTTAGCCTGGCTTGGCAGGTGCAGCAGCAGCGCTCACCAAATGTGCTGCGAGTCGGGTGGTGGGTGGATCGCCCATCCCTAGTTTTTGGCTATTGGGAGGTATAGAAATGTAATAAATAAAAAATGATCTCATCAAAATTATTTTTAAAAATGAATCAAAATTCTCACCCATCTGCACCAGCCAAATTCAACAGATGCAGTCATTCTCTGCCTGGAGAGGACCACAATGTACCTGCCGCTCGGCCACGAAACTCACTGGGTGACTTTGGGCCAGTCACTGACTCTCAGCCTAACCTACCTCACAGGGTTGTTGTGAGGATAAAATGGAGAGGAGGAGGAGGATTATGTAAGCCGCCTTGGGTTCCTTTCAGGAAAAAACGGCAGGGTATAAATATAATAAGTAAATAAATAGTTGTTAAAAGAGTAGGTGCCTACATGGAAAAAACAGAGGTGTCAAGCCTCATTAAGCAGTAACATCATTGGATGCACAGGGATTCAGGCCCAAACTTTCAAGAGCAAAGCCCTCAAAGCCCTGAGCCTGAATGGATGAATCTGTCAGTAGCAGTTTTCCCCACATACATTTTTTTTGGCATATCAAGTTCTTTTTGTCGCAAATATGGAGAACTGAATTTTCGTAAATTCTCATCAAAACCGAAATGAAATGATATTCTCACCTTACATGCAAGGCTTCCTCTTTTTCAAATGTAAAGGAAAACTTATTTTATCTTGGGCCGTGTGTGATATATGTTGTTTTCGTTTGTCTGTCATCTACAATTTTGCTGAAAACAGTGTATCAAATGCTATTTCACTTCAGAGAAATGAGATTACTGCCTCCTAATTTTATCAGCAGTGTCAGGAAATTTATTTTCTTCTTAATGTCCTTTCTGTGTTTTTTTTAAAGCTTTACCATCTGAAACTGTAAGAAGCTCAGCTATCTTTTTAGCTCTCACGATTATGTGTGTGTGTGTGTGTGTGTGTGTGTGTGTGTATGTTGCTGCACACCCAAAGCATTAGAATTTAAAGGATAAACAAAGAGAAGTCCAAAGATCCCCCCCATCTCCCACAAATCCATTTGTTTATGTAAGGGACCTTCAAAGTACAAAGTTAAGAAAATCTTAAATTGCCATTTTTATTTGGCACTCGGACTGGAAGAAATGGGATGATGGAATGAGTTTAAGGCAGCCTTTTCCAACCTGGTGCCCTCCAGATGTGCTGGACTACAACTCCCAGCATTCCCCAGACAGCCATAAAGTTGTCATCAGGTTGGGGAAAACTGGATTAAGGACTACTTCCAGTAATAGTTTTCACTCAGCGGATGGCCTTTTGAACGATTCAGGGTGGGGGCATAGATGTGGAAAGATTTCATTGTAATAGGACATCCATATAAAATATAAGTAAAATTCACAGTTAATCCAGGGATTCCTCCTTAGGTGAAACATCTGAAGAATGTTGAGAGGAGCCAAGAGTTTCAACAAGGCTGGTAATTTTTCTCAGGTGAGTGCATGTGTGGGTGCATGGAAGGTCTCACATCCCTAGTACTAGTGAAGCTTGTCAAGCCTGGGCCCAGATACAAGCCTCAGGGGCTCAGAATGCTTGCTTCAAAGAAGAGGTGAGCATTGGAAGGCCCCTGAATCCTTCTCTGAAGAATTCCCAGCTTACTGTCCCTCTCATCCACTCCAAAAACCTCCTCCCTCCTACCAGTTCCCTGTTGTTCAATCCCTCTCCCCTATAAACCCAATTTACCCAGCCAGTCCACCAGCAGTGAGATCAGTGACAGTCATCCATCCCCAGCGCAGGGAGATGAAAGATGAGAGCCTCTTCCTTCTTCCAGACTTACGCTGGCTCAGCTTGTCTGAGTGTGGAAAGCTAAGCAGGGTCAGGCCTTGTTATTACTTGGATGGGAGACCCCTGCTCTAGTTTCCTGCATTGAGCAGGGGGTTGGACTCGATAGCCTTGTAGTCTCCTTCCAACTCTATGATCTATGAAATCTATTCCCCTCTAGCACTCTGGTGCTCCGTGTAATTATGTGCTAGGTCGGGTGACCGGCCAGATGGGCGATTAACAAATATAATAAAATAAATAAAATAAATAGGTCAAAAGGCCCCAGTGAAAAGCCTGAAGCCTTTTGGAAGCTCCACTGGGGCCTTTCATCCTAGTCAACTGCTATGCATGCAGAGCACAGCAGTGGAGTGGAGGGTGGGGACAGGGTGGTTGACCTCTTCCCCTCTCCCCATCACTACTGTTTCTTCCACACTGACCCATCCAGGTAAGTTGGTTTTACAAGGATGGGGGAGGGAAGTGCGGTGGTGGTGGTGGTGGTGGTGGTGGGTGACTTCCAATTTAAGTTTGATTGGTTTGGAAAATAAGCTATTTTTGAAAGTAGCTCAGCATATTTTCTGGGCTAGTCTAAAGTAAACCCAGGTGGAGTCACTCATATCTATGTACTACTGATATAATCTAGATCAGGGGTGGGCAACCTGGACCCTCCAAATGTTTTGGCCTACAACTCCCATCATCCCTCGTTTTTGGCTATGCTGGCCTAGGGCTGATGGAAGTTGTAGGCCAAAACACCTGGAGGGCCTCAAGCTGCCTACTCTAGATGGCAAAACAGTCCCAGATCCTGAAAATGAGCACATTTGTAACATGTTTGTTTGATAGGGATATATGATAAATTTGTTTAGATTCATTTTTAATCAGGATTCACCCAGTTCACACCTTCCAAACTGAACATAGGCTCAGATGCAATCTGCAGCTAAAGTCCATACGTTTCTGAGCTTGCAATGTGATTTGCAGAACCCCCCCTCCCCTCAAATGTATTTGACAGCAAGCATACATCTGAAAAACGTGCACGGAAAAATGTGTATTTTTCAAAAATGTGCACAAATAACTTCAATCAATGGGAGAAGAATACATACATTTCAAAGATGCACACAACTGATGCATACATTTTGAAAAATACACACAAAATTACAGAAGGATTTTCATGAAAAAGAAAAAAAAGCTCGCAATCTGAGTCAGAATGAGCTTTGAAATGGAATCTGGAGAACTTCAGTGAACTCAATTTTGGCTGGTTTGCACATCCCTAGTTGGGAGCACAAACCAGACATGGTTTTAATAAAACTAGAAAAAAACTGGGATGTGGGGGGTTGGCTCATTTGCATAATCTTTAACCCGATGAATTTTAATAATTCTACAGATGGAATTCAACCAGTATGTTAAAGAAAATGTCCCCTAACTGATAGTATTTTCTGAATCGCCACTGTGCAGACAACTCTATACCTTATCAGCATCTGTTCTTTCAATAATTTATAGAATGACCTTTAAATAAAACAATTTAATGAGACCAAACTGTGATTAATGCTGCTTTAATTCCAGAACAAGTTCATTTTTGGTTCGTTAAATAAGGCATTAGACATTTTCACTGATCAAACTGATGAGTTTTAATCTTAAATTCTTTATTTTCTTCTCATGCAAAATTGTCTTCTTCTTCTTCTTCTTCTTCTTCTTCTTCTTCTTCTTCTTCTTTCATTTCATTTATTTCATTTATATACCGCCCCATAGCCGAAGCTCTCTGGGCGGTTCACAACCCTCTATACATAAAAACAACATTAAAACATACAAAACAGTTTAAAAAATTAAAAACCAAATTTAAAAACACAGTTTAAAATAACAATACAAAAAGCCAATAAAACTGAGCCTACAGGTGACAATCCCCTCCGTGCTATTCCAAGCTCCTAACTAAATGCCTTGGCATAGAGGGAAGTCTTAACCTGGCGCCGAAAAGATAGTAACGTTGGCGCCAGGCGGGTCTCAGTGGGGAGCTGATTCCATAACTGGGGGGCTACCACCGAGAAGGCCCTCCTCCTCGTTGCCACCAACCGAGCCTCTCTTGGAGGTGGCAATCGGAGGAGGGCCCCAGATGTTGAGCGTAGTGTCCGGGTAGATAACGGTTGGGAGAGACATTCCGTCAGGTATTGTGGTCCTAAGCCGTGTAGGGCTTTATAGGTTAAAACCAGCACCTTGAATTCGGCTCGGAAGCATATTGGCAGCCAGTGCAAGCGGGCCAGAACTGGTGTAATATGCTCGGACCTTCCGGTCCCTGCAATAAGCCTGGCTGCCGCATTTTGCACTAGCTGCAGCTTCCGAACAGTCTTCAAAGGCAGCCCCACGTAGAGTGCATTGCAGTAGTCTAGTTTAGAGATCACCAGAGCGTAGATTACTGAGACCAGGCTATCCCTGTCCAGATAGGGGCGTAGCTGGGCCACCAGCCGAAGCTGGTAAAAGGCACTCCTTGCCACTGAGGCCACTTGAGCCTCAAGTGACAAAGATGGCTCCAGGAGCACCCCCAAGCTACGAACCTTCTCCTTCAAGGGGAGTGCAACCCCATCCAGAACAGGCTGAACACCCTCCATCCGGTCAAAGGAACCACCCACTAACAGCATCTCAGTCTTGTCTGGATTGAGCCTCAGTTTGTTAGCCCTCATCCAGTCCATTGTCGCAGCCAGGCACCGGTTCAGCACATCCACAGCCTCACCTGCTGAAGATGAAAAGGAGAAATAGAGCTGCGTGTCATCAGCGTACTGATGGCAACGCACTCCAAAACTCCGGATGACCCCACTCAGCGGTTTCATGTAGATATTAAATAGCATGGGGGATAAGACCGACCCCTGAGGAACCCCGTACTGGAGAGTCCATGGGGCCGAGCAACATTCCCCAAGCACCACCCTCTGGAGCCGGCCATCCAAGTAGGAGCAGAACCACTGCAATGCAGTGCCCCCCACCCCCAACTCAGACAGCCGCTCCAGAAGGATACCATGGTCGATGGTATCGAAAGCCGCTGAGAGATCCAGGAGTATCAACAGGGTCACACTCCCCCTGTCTCTCTCCCGACATAGGTCATCATACAGGGCGACCAAAGCCGTTTCCGTGCCAAAACCAGGCCTGAACCCCGACTGAAATGGATCCAGATAATCAGTCTCATCCAAGAGCACCTGGAGCTGGTTGGCCACCACCCGCTCAAGGACCTTGCCCAGGAAAGGAACATTCGCCACCGGCCTAAAGTTGTTAAGATCTTCCGGGTCCAGAGAGGGTTTCTTCAGGAGTGGTCTCACCACCGCCTGTTTCAGGTGGCATGGGACCACTCCCTCTCGCAAGGAGGCATTGATCACCTCTCTGGCCCAGTCGGCCGTTCCCTCCCTGCTAGTTTTTATAAGCCAAGAGGGGCAAGGATCCAGAACAGAGGTGGTTGCACGAACCCGTCCAAGCACCTTGTCAACATCCTCAAGCTGTACCAACTGAAACTCATCCAAAATAACTAGACCAGGCTGTGCTCCGGGTACCTCTCCTGATTCTACTGCTATAACATTGGAGTCTAAGTCCCTGCGGATGCAAGAGATTTTTTCCTGGAAGTGCCTAGCGAACATATCACAGCGGGCATCAGATGGGTCGATGATGTCCCTGGGGCCAGCGTATAACAGGCCCCGGACGACCCTAAAGAGCTCCGCTGGGCGGCAGAGAGATTTTGGATAGAAGCAGTGAGATGTTGTCTCTTTGCCACCTTCACTGCCTCTAGGTATACCTGGCTATAGGCACATACCAGGGCTCGATTGCATCCACTAGGAGTTTTCCTCCACCTGCACTCAAGACGTCTCCTGTTTTGCTTCATCACTCTCAGCTCCGGGGTATACCACGGAGCCGTACGAGCTCTGCTACAGAGAGGGCGCTCAGGAGCGATCGTGTCAACCGCCCGGGTCATCTCCCTATTCCAGAGATTGACCAGAGATTCGACAGGACCGCCAGCCATATCAGCCAGAAAACCCCCAAGGGCCCTCTGGAAACCATCGGGATCCATCAGCCTCCGGGGGCGGACCATCTTAATAGGTCCCCCACCCTTGCAGAGGGGGAAAGCTGCCGTTAGCCTAAATCTCAGCAGGTAGTGATCTGACCATGACAAGGGGACCGATTCAAAGTCCCCCACCTTCAGATCACTATCTCCATGTCCGGCTGAAAAAACCAGGTCTAGAGTGTGCCCTGCTACATGTGTTGGGCCGATGACATGTTGGGACAGTCCCATGGTTGTCATGGAGTCCATGAATTCCTGAGCCACACCAGACAAGGTGCCCTCAGCATGGATGTTAACATCCCCCAGGACCAACAGCCTGGGGGACCTCAGCATCGCCAGCGAGACCACCTCCGTCAGCTCAGCCAGGGAGTCTGTTGAGCAGCGGGGTGGGCGGTACACCAACAGAATCCCTAATCTGTCCCGCTGGCCCAACACAAGGTGCAAACACTCCAGACCAGTAGTCAGACAGACAGGGAGCCTGGAGAGAGAGATAGAATTCCTATAGACCACGGCAACCCCCCCCTCCCCGGCCCTCAGGTCTACCCTGATGCTGCACCAAGTACCCCGGTGGGCAAAGCTGGGAGAGACTAACTCCTCCCTGTTCTCCTACCCAGGTCTCGGTAATGCATGCCAGATCAGCCGCCTCATCCACTATTAGATCGTGGATGAGGGAGGTTTTATTTTGCACCGATCTGGCATTTAGAAGCAGCATCCGGAGACCCGAGGGCAGGCTGATAGGGCAACCAACAAACCTGCGGGTGTGAGGAGGGCCGGAACAAGGCACAGCCATTAAGTGTCTGGGCCGTGTTCCCCTTACCTGGCTAGTCCTCCTCCCAACGTAAGGGTACCCTCCCAGGTAAGGGTAAGGTTCCCCTTACCTGGCTAGTCCTCCTCCTCCTCCTCCTCCTCCTCCTCCTCCTCCTCCTCCTCCTCCTCCTCCTTCTTCTTCTTCTTAATCCCAGTGGGGTGTTTTATATTTGGCTTGCATAAATATTGAAAATGAGATGCCAGGTCTATCATTTACTTTGTTAAATCCACTCTGGGAAAGATCTACAACCTAAGACCCTACTACAAAGAATCATGAACATGCAATGAAAATAGTAAGGACGTATTATCACTGGGGTCTGGGAGTGCTTGTTTTTAGAAGAAGAAGAGAAGAAGAAGAGAGGAGGAGGAGGAGGAGAGGGGGGAATCCAAAATCTAATGGGTTGGATCCAGACTTAGTCATAGGTAGAATGGGTCCCTTGAAATTAATGGGTCTACCCTAAGTATGAGTAAATCTGGATCTAAGTCATTGACCATTAGCCCAGTATTATTGACACTGACTGGAAGTGCCTCTCCAGGTAAGTGGGCTTAGGACTGCAACTTTAGTGGGCGAGTAAATAAATAACTACGGTATATGTTGAACTTTTAATACCGCCATATCTGGAAAGAACCTATAGAAAAACAGGCTTCTGAATTAGCACATTGTGGGCCATATAGCAGATTTTTTTTAGTAAAGACCTCCATCATCTAATGTCAATGGGATTCAAGGGCCTTTTTCACATAGTTCAAAGCAACTAACTTGATACACTCACACAGAACCACTGACAAGCACGGCTCTTGGATGATTCAAAAATCTGTTTGTTTTCATGCACATTAGCGCTCTTCAGATGTTACTCCCCTGAAGAAGCAACACGGATAGAGGAGGAAGGCCGGGGGGCCATATGTTAGCCCCGCCCCTGAGGTCACTTGGCTCCTCCAGGCCCTTCACATGATGAGGGTGAACTGCGGCAGTGGGGCATATCCATGGAGGCACCCGGTGTCATTCAGAACCCCAATTTACCAGGGCCTAAACACACAGCCCCATGGCCCCACTGTGCCCATCTTGCCTCCTACGGTGAGGAACACCTGAATAGGACTGTGGACAGAACACATTTCCTCATATTACATTTTTATCTGATGGCAGCAATTGAAGCCTGTTGAGGGCTATGGCAGAGGCTGGCCCTTGTATTGCTGTGAGCAGAACGTCTATCTTTGAAATTTGAAATCCCAGAGCTCGCCTCCAGGCTCAAGCCGTTGAACTAAATTAGAGCCCCTCCACACATGATACAAAATGAGGTTGTAGAGTGAGGTGGGCGCATTTAGGTCTGTACCACATGTCAGACTGTGGGGTGGGTGGGTGGGTTTCATATTTTTAAATGGTCCCCACATAAAGGTTTTCTTGCATGTGGTAAACTAGTATATAAGGGAGAGTGGAGTGTTGTTTGCTTGCTTGCTGCTCTAAGAACCTTTTTCACCCATCAGCTGAAGAGAAAGGCTCCTAGAGCAGCTTACAAAGAATGCCATGCCAACTCTTTTCTCTCATTGGCCAGCAACCTAAGCATGTCCCATTCGACCATAAGGCTGATCCTCATTACTCCACATATATGTGGTTTTAGCGAGTGCTGTGCTGAACATTTCTCCCACATTTTTTGAACTGTTCTCCTTCAGTTTGACAGAAAATAAATTGCTTTAGGAAAGAAATACAAAGGGAATGCTCATGCATTGGGTTCAGTGTTCTTGTGCTTACCTTACTTTGGAGGTGGCCAAGGAGTGTACATGAGTGTCCTGTCTTTCACTGTACAATAATCTCTCTGGCAGTCTGTAGCCTTCCCGGCTTCCCGCACTCCAATTAAAGCCCAGGGGAAGACAGCATGAGGTAATTCCTCCCATAGGGCTTTTTCAGATCAGGAAGCACAGGCAGGCAGCCTGGGAGGCTGCAGAGCAATGGAGAGATGTATAATAGAAAGAAACACACACACAGTAACCTTGACCACCTCACAGTGATTAGGTAAGCTCAAAAACGGCACCAAAAGCAATTCAAAATAAATTATAATATACCCTGAAAATGAGGCAGAAAAATGGAAGCCTGTTTCACGGGGGAAGAAAACCTTCAGGAAATTGGAGGACAGATCTTTGCACAGCACTAGGTCTACCTAGGAGCTGGATCCAACACTGCCCCCCTTACACCTGCTAAAGGCTTTCAGGGAAGTAGTGGTATTAAGCGTCTGTATTCAGATAAGATATATCCACAGTCACCCCTCAGAAATCTAAATTTTGGAAGGTCGTGGAGAAGGCACTGAGCCCTGAAGAACGACAACTAGAAATGAGCCAAAATTTCTCTCAGTAGGCATTTTTCTCATAAAAGTTGTGAGCTTTTTTTTTTTCTTACCCCCTGGAAAGAAAAGGCCACTTTGCAGAATTTTCTCCAAACGTAATCACATTTTTCCCTGCCCCCCCCCGCCACAATGCTCCGAATTAGCGCTAGGTATGGGGCATTGTGGAGGATGCAAAATGGGGGTCAGGCTGCCAATACAGTGGCTGCTGTTGCCATTGCAGCGGCAGTGCAAAAAACCCCAAACCAAACCAAAACATAAAAACCCTTAAGAAAAAATAGAGAAGCCGTGCTACAACCCCTGCCAATGGTGAGCCCTACCTGCGGGAAACTGTTTGAGAATTTATCCGAATCTCCACAAATAGGTGGTTCAACTACGCAATGAGGATGGCAAATTGATAACAGAAGACAAAGAAAAGGCAGAAGTGTTCAATTCTTTCTTCGGCTCGGTCTTCTCCCAAAAGAGAGTTTATGTCCCTCCCCCCTGGCAAACCTGAAGTGCAAACTGAAGGGGCAGGATTGCAGCAATGGTGGATTTCGTACCTTTTGGGGGGGGGTGTATCGTTTCGGCTCTCCGAGAACTTCAAGAGGCCATTTGAGCACAGGTCTAGTTATAGCTACTGGTTTCATGTGCCAGAAATATTAGCCACCTTCCTCTATGCTCTCTCTTTCTACCCTCACTAATAGCAAAACATCAGAACTTTTTTTTTTAAGGACATTTAAATGATAAATGAGGGGGGAAGGTTAAGTCATCAAATGCACACACTGAAAGAGTGCAAAAAGAAGTTTCTGCTCCTCTGGGAGAGTCTTAGTGACAATATAATAATAAGCTCCATGGCAACCAATTGTGCTATCACAGAAAGAGGATTAGGAGGACTTCAAGTGGGGGAATAAGCAGCAGGAGAAATCCTGCTCACAGCAAGCAATGCTCTTGCATTCATGCAAATAGGCTAGCTGCTGTAATAAAATTGGGGGTCGGGGTGGGAGGGAGATTTTTGCCTTTCTCTCTACTTCCCATATCCTTTATTAATCAGAGTTTCATTTTTCCAGCCATTTCTACACCAGCCTTTCAAAAAAAAAAAAAAAATCATGCATATATTTGCTATAACCTTTAAAATTTGTCATGTTCAAGGTCAGATTTTGATATCAAAGTCTGACTCCAGCACTGGACAATTTCCACAACTGAAAGTTGACACCGTTTTAAAAAAAACAAAAACAAAAAAACAAAACAGCTTCTTGATTGGCTAATTGAGTGAATGCAATATAAAATCTACTACATGCTAGCATGTCGGTTATGTCAAGTGTTGACAAGTACTTTATGTCAGGTGTCAGTTTGATGGCTACTGCATACCAGCTATTGTCACTGCAAATGCATGTCCACTTGTCAAGTATTCTCATATACCAACTGGTACATCTTTTGTACACTGGTTCATTCAGTTCATTCATTTTTTTGAAGAGAATTTACCAAAATTTGCAAAGGTTTTCCATATTTTGGACAAAACAAACTTGGGGTTGTTGTTGTTTTAAAATCAAATGTGAGAGAAACTCTGAAGCAGACAGATTTGTCCATCTAGGCCCAGGATTTTGAGTGCTCTGCTCTTAGAGGTCTGGGTTTGAATCCCTGAGTATTCAACCACGTCTGTGGTGCTGAATTAGTGTTGCCACCTCGTTTATTCTGACAGGCTCCTCGTGTTTAAAAGCTATATGGCAAGCGGGTACATCATGGTCCTGTCTATGCTGGGAATGCCTGCACCTATTGAATTTGGCTGGTGGAGGGGGGGAATTCATTTTAGTTCATCTTTTATAGGAATTTACCAAAATCCGCAAATTTCTTCTTATTTGGGAGAGAAAGAGCTCACAATTACTGATGTAATCCACAGGGATGGGAGATTCTATCTATAATATGCTCAAATGCTGATTCCTATTGATAATCTTTGGATCTTCAATGCTGATGCTGAATACAACATACAGTAATGCCTTGGATTACAAGTAACTTGGTTTGAGAGCGTTTTGCAAGACAAGCAAATTTTTAAATATTTATTTATTTATTTATTTACTTGATATACAAGCGACGTCTTGCAATACAAGTACTGTAGTACGGCTTAAATTAAAAATCTCTGTACAAATTTTTTGGGGGGATTTCGTTTTGATATAAGAGTGTTTTGGATTACAAGCATGTTTCCGGAACGAATTATGCTCTCAATCCAAGGCATGACTGTATCTGCAGATAATATTCACCATCAAAAGTTCAGAAAGGAAAACTTCAATTAGAATCTACTTACACACACACACACACACACACACACACACACCTTTCTATGTATATGCGTAAATTCCAGGCTTAGAAGACAAACTCTGGCCACTGGTAATGCTTGCCTCCAGTATGAGGGTGAGATTATGGCCCTGAGTTTTTCTTCAACTCAGATTTTAATCTCTGAGAGGGAAAGAGGTTGAGAAAAAGGGGTGGGGGGAGTGATATCCTTCCTGCCTTGCTGCTCAGGTCCTTAATGCTCACCCTTGTATTGAAAGCAATTATGAGTGTGGTATGGAACCACTTTCACTTAATACAGTAATTTGCAAATATTTTGCTGTTTGTTCCTCTCTTAACAAATAGCAAAATGTTAAACTACTGGTAAACTTTCTTCTGTGGAAAATAAGTAATAAATTCAAGCTTCCATACATGCAAAGATTTTTGCGAGTGGCCTTTGGCAAGTGGAAACACTAAACATTCTCCAGAATAACATCTCAGCAAGTAGCTAACAATTTATTTATTTTTATTTATTTATTTATTATATTTATGAATCGCCCATCTGGCCAGACATCCGGCCACTCTGAGCGATGTACAATGCAATAAAATACAGGGACACACACACACACACACACACAGTATAAAACACAATTAAAAATCCTAAGGATGACCTTAATCAAGATTCCTTTTAAGGACAGCCCAAATACTCAGCTTTACATGAAATACCTTGGAGCAAGGATTGTGTTGGAGAGGATGTAATGTAAAAGGTACGTATGCCCACATGTGGTGGAGCTGTAAAAATGTTCTGGAATTTTGGCAGAAAGTATTTGCAGAAATATCAGAAATAATTGGAATGGAATTAGAAGTCTGCCCAAAATTAGCATTGTTAACAATTACAGAAAAGTTAGTTTGTTTAAAAAATACAAAAGAATTGATTGTGAATTTGTTAACAGCAGCAAAATTAATGATAGCTAGGAATTGGAAGGTTCAACATGTGTTTTCAATTAATGAATGGTATACAGAGGTATGGGATATCGCGTTAAATGATAAATTAACTTGTAATATTAAGTGTCAAAAAGGACAATTGGAGAAAGACACCTTTGTGAACATTTGGGGCAAATTTTTGGATTATGTGTTGGTAAAGGGGAGGGGGAACAAACCTTGTCAAGATTTGTTATATTTTTGGAATATAGAATATTCCAAATATTCTATATTTTTGGAATATAGAATATTATAGAATAATAGCTTGTATATATACACATACAAAAAAAAAAAATGGGGTGAGAAATATAACTTGGTCCCAAGAGGTGGGGGGGGTGCACAATGTTTATGTTGTATTTTTTGTTGTTGTATTCATTATTTTAAATTAAAAAAAAAAAAAGGATTTGAAACTTGCATGCACGCACAAAAACACAAGAAACAAACAAAAAACAACAACACCAATGTAGGACACCTAGGGAAAAGAGCAAAGAATCAATGTATAGCAGAGGGGGGAAACTCCAACTGTGGCTTTACTCAAGCAATAAAATCTCACAGAAGTACTGCATACACTGGTTAGAGAAGAGCCCTTTTTAGTCATTTCCCCTTCACTCAGTTACATTTGTGTGAGAGGGAGAATGGAGTCGTGCTTACTGGCTCTGCCCCTTCTATTGTGTCCCCTTCAGCCACTGCATTTTTTGCATGTTAACTAAGGGAGAAGGTCTGAAGAGGGGAGCTAGTTGTATACATGTATGCTTCCTGGTTAGTTTAGAAAAGTGTATGATCAGGGGGTTTAAATCAAACAGGGAACATAAGCGTGTAGAGCAGGCTCTCCGCTTCAGACCTTCTCTCCCACTTCCCAAAACACATGGAGGGTACACTGCTCTCTCCCCCCCCACACACACAGTTGTAATTGCATGAGGAGAAAATGCCTGAAAAGGGCTAAGATTTTTCTACTCTCTATATCATAATGCACTGAGGGATTTTGTGACAACAGCCAGCAGGGATCAGCAAACGAGTGGTTTTCGTGCTCAGCCAGATTCTCCAAACATTGGCTCGTTGCTTATCTCTCCTCAGTTTGCGCCCATGGTCTCTGCGATCTCTGTTCATTTTGCACGAATGGGGAAATTGCACAAAGCGAATGCAATAGAACATGAAAGTTGCTCAAAGAACTCTCAAATTTGTGCGAATTTTCCCCATAGACTAAGGCGTAAAATGGCACATTTTTAAAGTTGCACAATTGCAAACTTTTTCTTGTGAAAATTTGCATATTTTTCAAATGCGAGCAGACGTCCAAGGATTTGTGAACAGAGAACGTATTCTCCTGCTCATGCTCACACTTGTGAACAGGGCATGCTCACATGTTCTGCACGCAGAAACTAAATTCTACTACATCCGCCGCCCCGCCCGCCGCCGCCGCCGTGCAATCCCATCGGGATGCCATAAACCCTGAACCTGGAAGCTTACAGGCATTCCAATGCAGAGCGGGAGGTGCAGTGGAGGCCATCTTCACCTCCCTGTCCTCCCACTCTGCATTGTCACTGGACAGGCCTTTTTCATCTAGCTGGAGCATCTGGGAGGGGGAGGGAAGGAGGCTGGAGTGACTCCAGGTTACGTCGTATCCTGGCCTCCCCAGTCTTCTCCCCTCCCCGCCCCCTGAAATGCCCCCTTTTACCCCACTCTGAGGTCACTTTCCCAACCTTGGAGAGCAGCTGGTGCAGTTCTTTCTGTGCTGGCTGCGAGTGGGCTGGAGGACGGGAGCCAGAGCTCCAATTCCCAGCTCCGAGGCTGGAGCGCAGTCTCCTACCTCAGATCTGGGAAGCTGAAAAATCCTATAGCCCAGTGATGGCGAACCTATGGCACGGGTGCCACAGCTGGCACGCAGGGACCTCTCTGTGGGCACTCGAGCCATGGGTCACCAGATCGCGAAAAGACCGTCCCCTTCTGCAAAACACTAATGATCTTGTTCTTTCTCACAGTGTGGAACAGAATGATTTTATTCTAGAATTCCTGTTACAGAATTCTTTTCTACATTGTTATCACATTTAAAAGATTTTGAAGAATGATGCACAGAGCATGGCTTGGATGTAAAGCCCTAACAGTTGACCTGAGTGCTGCATGTGTTGCTCTCAAACTAACGGAGTATGAGCCAAGGTTTGACAAATTATCAGCATGCATGCAATAGCAAAAATCACATTAATTGTGCAAAAGCATGCCCAATGCAAACTTTTACCTAATGCAGTGTTTGCAGTCCAAGACATAAAGTGTTTAAGATGTCTTAAGCACGTTTAGTTTTCTTGTTTATCTTGCTCATCCTAGTACAGGTTGACTTTTACTTTTACTAATCCGACACCTGTAAAGCAGGGAAAGGACCCGGAGTAAAGCTTGCCCCTACAATTTCAATCTGGCATATAATCATATTACAAGTTGAGAATCCCTTATCCAAAAATGCATGCGCCTAATTATTTAAAAAGTTTGTATAAATTCCCTTCAGGCTATGTGTACAATGTAGTACTATAATAATTTTTTGAGTTGATTTTTTTTTTCAACAAAAAACTATATCATTGAAAGCTCTGTTACTGTGTTTTTCTTTAAAGACAAAAGATGTTATTTAGTTCGGACAGCTGTATGAGTTGTTTTTCTAAAACTAAAACTCAGTATTCAGGTTTAATTGCAGTGTTGGCACTTTGAAAAAAATAAGTTGGTTTTGTGTTGCAGTTTGGGCACTCGGGCTCAAAAAGGTTCGCCATCACTGCTATAGCCCCTCAGACACTGTCATAGGATCACTCCCTTAGTAGATTTATGACACTTGTGGTGTTCTTGTGATAGTAGTACTCCTTAGAGTTGCCCAAGAATCAAGCCTCAAAGCCTTAGTTTCACAAAAGCATTTATTATCAAGAAGAAGAAGAAGAAGAAGAAGAAGAAGAAGAAGAAGAAGAAGAAGAAGAAGAAGAAGAAGAAGAAGATGATACAGGAAAATGATGAGAGGGAAAAACAAAGTGAGCACTAAAACAAGACAACCTACAAAGTTACTGGCCAACCATAACTTTGGCACAGACAACTGCCACATAGGGCTCACAGCCACTGGGTCTTATCTGGAGATGCGGCCTTGTTTCCAAGCAAGCCCCATCTATTTAAACTGGCCCAGGGAGAAGCAAAGTATTTGCCTAATTAATAAAAAGCCCATAATCACATGGCACCCATTACCCCCTCCCAAATACACTTCTTACTGCGCAGGCACCACAGCAATGGTGTCAAGTGTGCAACTCACAGCTCTCCCCTGTCCTTTATTTATTTATTTATTTATTTATTACATTTCTATACCACCGAAGCTCTTGATGGTGGGGTGTGGGGAGAAGAAGAAGATGGCTGCCACTCACTCTGCCTCCTCCTCAATCCAGAATAAAAGCCAGTCCTGTCGTCTTTCTTCAATTGGAGCATGAGGTGGGGCAGGGGAACCGCCAGTGGCAGTGCAGGGTGGCTGGGGCACATGTAGCGTAACCCCACAATTCAGTTCCGTGGTGTATGTCTGCTTTAGTATATTTAGTGAGTATAGAATGTTGAATTGAGTGGGTGTGGTTTGTGATGTCTTAGAAAGGGTGGGGGGAGGAGTATATAAGGAGTGTTTGAGTGATGTCAGAGTTAGTTTTATGTGAGTTGAGAGTCAGGGAGTGGAGTGTTGGTTGTAGTGTGTTGGGAGTGTTAGAGAGTTTGGGAGTTAGGTTAGGTGGGTTATTTGTGTCTTGCCAGGAGTTTTAAGAGTATTTGGAGTTATAGGGACTTAGGTTAATTATAAAGTGTTTGGTGTAGGCAGGTTTATTTTCTGGAACTAAGATTCTGAGAATTAAAATAAACTTATTTTTATTTTGTTTGCTACCCAAATCCTACGTGTCAGCTTGGTGTTATTAACCTGCTTTACTTTTAAATCCACACACACACCTTTGTACCCACAGCATCATAAATTTACAAATAGATCCTTAATAACCAGAATTAATCTTTTCCCTCATTAGTAGGGGAAAGGTTTCATTTGACCCTCCACTCAGGTTTTTAAGTGTTGCTTAGCCTGAGAAGGGTTTATGCGCCTGGTCCTAAAGTGTAAGGGACCGTGTCGTCGCAGCACACTCACTGTGGGGCCGGCCCTCCCATGCTGGGCCCAGTCTGCCACATGAGTCTCATGGTTCACCTTTCCCGATGGGAGGGCCAGACCCAGGCCCAGGGAAACAGGTCGCCTAGGAGCAGGGTGGAATATACCATTGCTGAAAGGACTGTCTGCAGCAGGGGAAGGCAAGCCTACAGAGAGAATGAGCACATGACCAGGAGCTGGAGAACTAAGTCTGCCAACATTTGATTCCAAAAATCTTGTACCTGGTGTGGCCAGGGTGTGGCACCTGGCTGGGATAGCTCAGGGGGCTACACTTGATGAGCCCCAGTAGTCTTGTATATCACATGCTATTTTTCTTTTCTTTTTTTACATGCAGGAAATTTGTTTGTTTGTTTGTTTGTTTTGCATGGAGCAGCATTCAGTCATGCTCCCACATGCAGACTTAAGTGGTATGGCCCAGAAACAGGTATATTACTTCATTGAAAACCAAGCCTACCTACACACTTAAAAGACTATTTACTTGACTTTCATAAGGAAATCACGAAGAGAGGAAAATATCTTACCTGATGCTATAAAGAATTTAGCTTCATTGGAGGCATTTAAGTCTTGAAATATTCTGAGCTGTCAGCCCCGATTATAGTAACTGGCTCAGGAAGGCGACGTAACATGACAGTTAGTGTAACTAGGTGTGACATGTCATTCCATAATACATCGAGTTTAATAAAAGAGCTCTTTTTTAGCCCAAACCTCCTCCACCTTTTTATTATTATTTCTTAAGTTTTCATCCTACTTAATGTATCCATAACCAATAATAAAGTGTGAGGGTTATACTACATAATGACATGCCTCAGGCAAATATTGGAGGCAGAAGCCCCAAAATCAAGTAGCTTCAAACCACCAAGCAAAGTGGGCTTCTAATATGCTGTCAGGCCTAGTGTATGCAATTGATTTAACAGTGTGCCTCCTCTTGCATATTTATAGCTGAACAGATAGAACGACACACCTTGCTTTGCAGGCCATAGTGGCATAAGACAGCCTTCAGCAATCTGGTGCCCTCCAGATGTGTTGGACTGCAAGTCCCATCATTCCCAGCCATCACAGCCAATGGCTATGCTGGCTGGGAATGATGGAACTTGCTGTCTAACACATTGAGAGGACACAAGGTTCGGGAATGCTGGTTAAGGCATTTTGGTGTCTTTGGTAGAAAATCAATGGTTACAATAAAATAATACAGAAGCAGCCCAACCCTGCACAGGTTTACTCAGAAGTAAATCCCACTGTGTTCAGTAGGCTTACTCCCTAGTAAGTGTGTTTAGGATTGCAACCCAAGTAATTGACAACTAGCTGCCTGCGGTTACCCAAATCTGATCCCTAGGGCTGGAGCTCCTGTAGATAATTGTGTGTGTTTGCGTGTGCCGACTACGTGATGCAGAGCTTTATACAGGCCTGTGGCTTATGCTGGCTCAGCTTGTCTGAGTGTGGAAAGCTAAGCAGGGTCAAGCCTGGTTATTACTTGGATGGGAGACCCCTCCTCTAGTTTCCTGCATTGAGCAGGGAGTTGGACTCGATAGCCTTGTAGGCTCCTTCCAACTCTATGATCTATGAAATATCTATGAAATACATATACATGACAAAAATGTGCTCAAATCTTTCCTTTGACCCTTCAAGAGAGTATTTCATTGGCCTGTGATCAACTGCCAGTTGCCACCACCGACCCAGAACAGAGTCCAGCAACAGAGTCCAGCCAGCCAATTACCCGGCAACTGGCTTTCAGAGAGGAAGGGAAAGGAAGGCTGCTTCTGTTGACCTTTGGGGTCCAATTGTACTTTTAATTTCTTGTGTTAGCCACCTCTTTCCTCTTCTTGACCTGATCTCAATTAGGACTCATCTTAGGGCTAAGTTAAATGCTATGTGAAATGCATAAACACAAGTCAAGCATCCATCCTCTTATGCTATGATGATAGATCTGCTACTGGGCATGGTTCTTACGTGCATGTTTTTCTCCAGTAGTGATGTGCGTGGAGCTCGATTGGGGGGTGGAAGTCTGGTGAACTTGCCAGGCTCAACCTCCCGAGCTCTGCTCACCCTACCTATTTCCCCGGCTCGGCTCATGAGAACGCGAGCCAAGCTGTGGAAACAACTGCCAGGTTCTGGTGCTACGTTGTTTACGTAGAAAATGGTGTACGATGTGTTAGAAATGGCCGCGATTTGCGTAACTTGCACAAATTGTGGCCGTTTTTAACATATCTTACGCCATTTTCTACATAAACAACATAGCGCCGGGAACCCAGAAGTCTGGCGAGCGCCTCAGCTTGCGCTCACTTTCGGCTCAGCTCGGCTTGTGTGGTGGCAGCGCTTGGCTCGCGTGCCACGAGTCGAGTGGTGGGCAGATCTCCCACCCCTAAATGAGTGATGATTTGCATAGCTAAGGGCACGATCCTATGCATGTTTAGACAGAAAAAAGTCCTACAACACCCAGCATTCCTCAGCCAGCCATGCTGGCTGGGGAATGCTGGGTATTGTAGGACTTTTTTTTTCTTTCTGTCTAAGCATGCATAGGATTGCAGCCTAACTGATGTATATACGACAGGCAGATAATGTCTACATCATGGCACATTATCTAATCTCAGGGCTTTTTGGTTCACATATTTGACTGCCAGTCATCATGTAAGGAAATCAATTGATGTACAGATATATGTGAACCAATCACAGAAATTTGCTGTCATTCTCATGCTGGGAAGATAGACAATATTTTGTTTTTGTATTTTCTACATGGTTGGGAACATGACATGTAATGAGAGAACGACCACCTAATTATGGGCTGTGCAAAGTTTTAAAGTAGTCTTCTCCAACCTGGTAACCTCCAGATGGGTTGGACTACAACTCCAAAACTCTCCAGCCAAGATGGCTGCTGGCTGGCAATGATGGGAATGTTACTCCAACTCCAACATTCTGAAGGACACCAGGTTGGGGGAAGGTAGTTCTAATGAAACCCATCAGTGGAAGCAAAATAGGCTCACTCTCCACCAAGAGTCACTCAAATGATCCAAATACAAAAATACTGTCTTGCTCTATGGCATATTTATAGTAATGAATAAATAAATATGTAAAGTAGATATAGACATATACTATTTATAGGATAGAGAATTTGCCCAATACACGGAATGATCCATACATGGAATAGGGATATTTTTGTTCTCCCTCTCTCATAATGCTAGAACCCAATATCATCCAATGAAGCTGAATGGTGGGAGATTTCCAAACAGATAAAAGGAAGTATTTCTTCACACAATGCATAATGAAATTATGGAATCCACTACCATAAGATGTGGTAATGGCCTCCTACTAGGCTTGAAAGAGGATTAAACAAGTTCATAGAGGGTAAAGCTATCAATGGGTGCTAGTCATGATGGCTATGTATTACCTCCAGCATCGGAGGCACTCTGCCTCTAAATACCAGTTGCCTGGAGAGCAAGAGCAGGAGGATGCTGTTGCCCACATGTCCTGCTTGGACATGTGGCTGGACATGTGGCCGGATAGACATCCGGCTGGCCAATGTGTGAACAGAATGTTGGACTAGGTAAGCCTTTGAGCTAATGATCCATCATAACTCTTCTTACGTCCTTAATTTTATTCTGTCCATAGACAGAAAGGCGTGTGTGTGGAGCAGCTCCATTGTAATCTGGTATAGATTTCCTCTCCCCTCCATACTGTCTTGGCACTGGGCACACACACCACTGAAAGCACTGCGTTCACCCTCCCTCCCATGCCTCACCTTGAAGCATGTAGTGATCCAAACCTGCTTCTGCCCCAAGCTGCCCTATACACAGGCTACTTTGGTCAGGAGGGTGGGGGGGCCCTCGAAAGCATGGGATGCTGAATCAGTTGAAGGTGCAGTGTGGAACAGCACAGGGGATGAATCCTCTGCTCATTATGCAGCATGGAAAACACAACAGCAGTGCACCAAATGCCACAGTAACAGGAGAGGCTGTGGAATGGTATACTAAACTCCAATGGAGCCATGCCATACCCTGTTCTGTGGGTATGGGTATTATCATGCTAACAGGCCTGTGGCTCACGCTGGCTTAGCTTGTCTGAGCGTGGAAAGCTAAGCAGGGTCAGGCCTCGTTATTGCTTGGATGGGAGACCCCTCCTCTAGTTCCCTGCATTGAGCAGGGGGTTGGACATGATAATAATATTTTATTTTATTTATTTATTTATTTATTTATTTGATGATGGCCTTGTAGGCCCCTTCCAACTCTATGATCTATGGATCTATGAATCATGGTTTTGCCATTCACATTTTTACCAATTAATCACATTAAAATAATTGACATTACTTATGTAAATAAGTTAACTAACTTTTTTTAACATTGAAAGCATTTTCAACATTATGTAGTGTTGCAGAGTGGGAAAAACAAGTCTCATAATGAGCTAATATTTAAAAGTATCTTTCGGCTGTGAAGATTTTATTTTTCTCTCTAAATATATTCTATTTGCTCAAATGTCAATGTTTAAAGATAAGCCAGGTTTAGATAGTGCTATTAATATGCAACCTTTCCACCAGAAGCATTTGATGCATGCTGTATACAGCATCTGGACCTTGGAATTGAATTTTTGAAGTTTGTCATGCTTTTTTGGAATTACATGTGGATCAGTAATCAGGACTCAGAAGCTGCTGTTTGTGCTGCACACAAAATTAATCAACACATTAATTATGGAAAAGACACCACCAAAGCCTAAGCCAGGGTCACCTGCTTTTAAACAATTTTCCCTTGAGTTGTGGAAGTAGAAACACCATTAAGAATATCTAGTCTCCAGAAGGTTGTTTATTTTCACTTTCAAAGAGAAATCAAGTATTGGGGGGGGGGGACATAGGATGAGGAAGGGGCTCAGTTTTAACCAGAAATTGAATTCCATGGACTTCATATAAAGTGTTTCATTACCAACTGAGAACCAAAGAACAAAATACTTTTATAAAGGCTATTTAACTTACCACTTGGTGAGACGAGACTGGAAAATGAAAGTGGAGCAGTCAAAGGGATCGTGGTGATACTGTTTAGGGCAGAGCCTTCACAAGGCAGCTCACATAAAACAATCATAAAACATAAAACAATATTAAAATTGAAAATATTCATAAAACAGCAGCATAAGAACCATAGCCTTTTTCTATTCTATAACAGAAATTAGAAAATTTATAATCTCATTCTATAAATGAATGAAATTATTCATTCTATGAATAATTTATCATTCTATAAAGATATCCACACAAAGCACCTTAAAACAATTTTAAAAAACAGCAGCATCAAAAGACTACTAAGAAAATGCGACCCAAACCGAATAGGTTTTTAAAGCTCATTTGAAGGCCTCTGCTGTAGGGCCCCTATATAAATCAGTGAATTCCATAAGGTCACCACCAAAAACGCGATGTCTCTCATGCATGCCTGCCAATCTCACTGGTCTTACCAGTCAGCCAATGAGCAGGGTCTCCAGGGCTGGTCTTAGAGCCTGTGCAGATTCATACAGGTGAAAGCTGTTCATTAGATAATTTGCCTCCAAACTGTTTAAAGCTTTAAAGGGCATCACCAGCTCTTTGAATTGTGCTCAGAAACATACTGGCAACCTGTACAACTGGTACAATATTGGTGTTAAATTTTCTGACTGCTTAGCTCCTGCCAACATTCAATGGTCACTTGCATTTTGCACCAGTTCAAGTTTCTGAACTGTCTTCAAGGGCAGTGCCATGTAGGGCACATTACAGTAGTGTAGTCTGGATGCTATCAGTGTATGAGTAACCAATACTAGGTCCAACATGTCTAAATAAGGTCACACAGCCCATGTACTAGTCTAAGCTAGTAAAAGGCATTCCTAGCTACTGACACCACATGTATTTCCTTGGTTAATGCCAAGTCCAGGAGAAACCACTAGCTGTAAACCTGGTCCTTCAGGGGGAGTGAAACACCATCCAAAAATGGTTGCACACCTCCATCCAGACCAGTAAGTTTCTTTACAACATCTCCATTGTATCTGGATTAAGTTTCGGCTTGTTTGCCCTCATCCACCACAAAACCACCACCAGACTCCCAGGAGTGCCACAGACTCCATAGGATTAGCTGATGGAAACAGGTAGATCTGCACGTCATACAGCCCGAACCTCCAGATGACATCTCCCAATGGTTTCATGTAACACTAACAAGCACTGGGGAGAAGATGGAACCCTGAAGTACCCCAATGGGGTGGAAGAAATGTCCCCTAGAACCACCATCTGGAACCAATCCTCCAAGAAGAACCCGAGCTACAGTAACCAGTGCTGTGCTGAAATTTTTATTTATTTATTTATTGTATTTATACCCCCACCTTTTTCCAAGGTGGCTTACATAATCCTCCTCCTCCTCCTCTCCATTTTATCCTCACAACAACCATGTGAGGTAGCAGGTTAGGCTGAGAGTCAGTGACTGGCCCAAAGTCACCCAGTGAGTTTCATGGCCAAGCGGGGACTAGAACCTGGATCTCCCAAGTCCCAGTCCAATATCCTAACCACTACACCACACATATTTTTTGACTATTCTCATTAAATTTGACAGAAAAGAAATTGCTTTTGAAAAGGAGTTCAAAGGAGAATAAATTCTCATGGGAATAAATTCTCATGGGAACCAAAGAACAAACTTGTTTCAGGGTTCTTGTGCTTACATTACTTATGAGGTAGCTGAGGGGTGTGGACAAGTGTCCTCCTGTCTTTCATTGTACAATCATCTCTCTGGAAGCCTGTAGCCTCCTTGGCTTCTGACACTTCCCGCCCAGGGGAAGACATCATGAGGTAATTCCTCCCATAGGGCATTTTCAGTTCAGGAAGTGCAGGCAGCCTAGGAGACTTAGTAGGCGATCACTTGTGACCGAGTAAGATTGTCTTCCAGGATAAAATTACAAAAAGAAAATTATAAGAAGAGGACATTCTAAAAAACTGTGTAGACTCTAGCGATGAGTCCGTAAGTGACTGTGGAGGCCAATTCTAGATCCACACAGCTTCCCACAGTGAAGAGCAATGGGGAGACAGTGTAATAGAAAAACACACACACACAGCACTCTTCTCAGTCACCTCACAGTGATTAGGTTAGGTAAAAAATAAATAAAAAAAAAAAACACCACCAAAAGAAATGCACAATAAATTGTAAAATGCCCTGAGAATGAGGCAGAAAGATGGAGGTCTCTTTCATGGGGAAAGAAAACATTCAAGAAATTACAGGACAGAGTTTGGCACAACACTAGCTCCACCTGTTCCTTGGAGCTGTACTGTCTGCATTAGAGACATGGTCTAGCCACAATCATCCCTCAGAAATGTAACATTTGGAAGATCACGGGGAAGGTGCTGAACCCCGAAGAATGAAAACTAGAGCTGAGCCAAAAATTCTCAGAAGGCATTCCCCCCCCCCCAGATTTTTCTTACGCCCCCCCTAGAAATAAAAGGTTATTTTGAGAATTTTCTCCAAATTTTCTTCTCTATTATGGTTTGGGCTGGCCACATTCCCCCCACCCCCGTGCCCTGAAATGATGCTAGGCATGGGGTATTGTGGAGGATGCAAAATGGGGGCCAGGCAGTCAATAGTGCAAAAAAGAAGAAGGAAAAAAAACCCTTAGAAAAAAAGAAGGAAAGAAGCTGTGCTACAATCCTTGCTGATGGTGAGCCCTACCTTGAGAAATTTGGTGAAATTGTCCCCTCCCCCAATTTCTCTGCTCACAAATAGAATGGAGAATTTTGAGAGACCATTTGTGCACAGCTCCAACTGTAACACCATGCCTCCTATGCCCAACCCTGCAAGACAGGGGAACCAGCCCTTGTGTCTTGTTTTCTCTGCACTGAATCTATAAGATGTGTGGTGCAGGTTTGTGCACTTGTGTCTGCTCTGGACAATTTGTGTAATATGCTTGTGACTGCTATATGGTCTTATGGGGGGTAATGCAATAGGCTAAAAAGCTAAATAAATAGTCAAACACATTATCATAGGATACCATAGATAGAGTTGGAAGGGGCCAAGGCCATCGAGTCCAGCCCCCTGCTCAATGCAGGAAACTAGAGGAGGGGTCTCCCAACCAAGTAATAACCAGGCCTGACCCTGCTTAGCTTTCCACGCTCAGACAAGCTGAGCCAGCGTGAGCCACAGGCCATCTAAGACATTCTAAACATTCTAAACCATCTAAGACTCAATTCAAATCTTACTTTGTCCTTCCCAGTATCCAGGGCCCCCATCACATCACTAGTTACTTTTCGAATCATGTGAGCCAATTGGATTATTAGATTCTTAATATGCCACCTTCAGCAGACCTGATGGAGAGGGGGGTTTAAGCTGCCACCAAATTACACCTGAAGGTGAAATTGGAGGTTTCTGCTTGAGGAAAACATCCAAGGAAGCAGGGATGGGGACTCGGACTCGAGGACTCGACTCGTGAGTCGGACTGAGTCCCCCCTCTGACTCGACTCGGACTCGAGTCCCAATATTTTTAATGGGACTCGAGACTCGACTCGGGACTCGAGACCAAGGACTTGTCAACATCCCTGGGCTGTTGACGAGTCTTCTGGCTGTGCCAGGAGCGCGATCACCGGTGAAGAGTGCATGGAAGCGAGGAGCGCCGCTGCTTGGCCACTATGGACAGCTACCAGGAGCGCAGCCCCAACGATGTGTTGAGATTTATTTTGATGTGTTGTTGTGGGGGGTTAGGGTTAGGGTCAGACATTTTGGGTTTGGCTGCCTCTGCCTGCCTGTTTGGGGTTTCCTGCCTCCTCTGCCTGCCTGGTCTCTTCTTAACCAGTTCCACAGTTTGAATTGTCCAAGACAAAGGCCCCTGCCTGCCTGCTTTGGGGTTCCCTGCCTCCTCTGCCTGCCTGGTTATTCTGGGTTTGTCTGCCTAGTCTGTTCTTGCCAAAATCAGTTGCAGAGTTTTGAAATAAAAAGGCACACTTGTGCCTAGAATTTATTTAAGCCACACATCTGAAGTAGCCTTATTTTGTTGGGGGGAAACCCCATTGATTTTAATAGGGACTCGTGGAGTCAGTTTTGGGAGTGACTCAGGACTTGTGACTCGTGAGTCACCATTTTGGACCAAGGACTTGGACTCGGACTCGAGACTCGGGTCCAAAGACTCGTGACTCGACTCGAGACTCGAGACCAAGGACTCTTCAACATCCCTGCAAGGAAGCAAAAAGAGTTTTAATTAGACTAGTGAGATTTATTAGGTAGGGAAGGAGCTTCACATAATCGGTGGGATGCTGGCCTGTTAAATAACTACAGGATCTGAGCAACCCATGAAATGGGGAATTTCAAAAGATACTGATGCATGTGGGAGCCACCCTGCAAAGGTAATGTTTGAACTGGGTCAGACGGACTCAGATATTTAACACTTGTGCTTTGACTAGAAAGAACCTAACAGTGCAATCTTATGCATGCCTACTCAAAAGTAAGTCTTATTCCCAGATACTGTACCGGTAAGTATGTATAGGATGTTCAGACACGGCTGGCTGGCTGGGGAATGCTGGGAGTTGTAGGATTATTTTTTTTCTATCCAAGCATGCATAGGATTGTGTGCCCTAAGTCAGCAACAGCAGCCTCCATTACTGCACTTGTACCAAAGCTCTGAGCTGCTTCACCCTCACAGAATTCCGTAGGGATTGTAACATCTCACAGTTTCAGAAGTCACATGATTGCTGATCTTGTCAAATTTTTATGTGTTGATGTTCATGCTCTTTTAAGTGCTTATGTTGCACTCCAGTCCAGGGAGATGCAGAAAATAAAACTTTCATTGTTGAGAATGATTCTCTTCTGCTCAGCAGTTAACAGACTGTACCCCATTTGTTTGAAACTCTAACACAAGTGCTCTAGGATCTGCCTTCCCCCTCTTTTGCCCAGGGTTACACTGAGTTTCCTTGGGGGCAAGAACAAATATTAATGATCAAGAAAGACAAAGCTTAAGGTAGATTCTAAATTAGCAGAAAAACACTCAGGTAGACATGTTTACTTCTTAGACATGTTTACTCGGAAGTAAGTCCCTCTGTGTTCATTTGGGCTTACTTCCTTGTAAGTGTGTTTAGATTTGCAGCTTAAGGTAGGCTAATAATTACACTTTATATACCAGGCTTCTTCATGCTGGCTGGGAATGATGGGAGTTGTAGTCCAACACATCCAGAGGGCACCAGGCTAGAGAAAACTGCTTTACACTCATACTGTTCAACCATCCAAACCTATACATGTCTACTCAGAGGTAAGTGCTATTGAGTTAAATTGGACTTCCACATAAGGTGTGGTATAGGATGGGGGTGGGATCCCATACCCACTTACCTGGGAGTAAGTCTCAATTAATGCAATGGGACTTCTGAGCAGATATGTATATGATTGCAGTATATTGCTGTGACCCTATAGTCACTTACCTGGGAATAAGCCCCATTGAACTCAGTAGGATGTCTGGAGTAGACATGTATAGGACTGTGCTATTAATGCATTTTTAAAAAATGTTGATTGTAATGTTGCAGTGTTTTATTTTTGCTTTTTTACTTATTACCCTGAGCCTTTGAAAAATAGAATAAACATAATATAAATATTTATCTGTGAATGGTCAGATCTTGCGATTTCCATTGCCAAAAAGGATGTTGGGAGGCAAGGGGAGCACACACCCCTCAGCATTCCTGCTTTTACGTCATGCTTGTTTTTCTTTACCGCAACGCTCTTGACTTAAGTAAGAGACAGAGACAAATAGAAGAGAGCTCCCTTTCCTGAGACAAATGCACAGAACACACTGCAGGGCACAACAATGGCTTTCCCTTATAGCTTACCTTAAGGACAGCTATGCATGCACAGCAATATATTTCCTATATGAATCATTTAGGGAGCAACCAGAGGCTATGCATGACCAGAAGGGAACCGTATGATTGTACTCCAAATCGAGAGGACATTCGTCGGGGGCAGGGTGAAAGTTTACTGACGTTTGAGTGGGGGACTTTGTAAATTTACAGTTACAAGGTGGTCCAATAACTTCTTTCCCTTCTTCTTTTTAAAAACTATGTTAAAAAGTTGGATCCAGGTTTAGTCATGACTAATTTAAGTCCCATTGATTTCAATGGGTGTACTGCAAGCATGACTAAATTTGGATCCAACCCAGCACAGCTGCTACCATGTATTGAACATGGGGCTAAAATGCCTCTGGGAAATGATAGTATTTTACCTCCTAAAGTTGTTTTGAAAGTGCACAGTGGCAGCTGCACTTCCTAACTACTCGAGGTGGGTCTTACCATTAACCAGGGGAGGCTGGTGGTGACTCCTATTTCGGTGGGGCTCCTTTTCCATTACAGGTTTTGCAGCTTTTATTTGGAGCTTCACAGGAGCTATCCATGGTGCACCATGGTGGTGAACCCATTTTGGGGATGGAGTTCAGCACCATGGATAGTGTCTGTGAAGCTCCAAATAAAACCTGCAATGGAAAAGGAGCCCCGCCGAAAGAGGAGTCACCAGCCTCCCCTGCCTTTAACGTACTTTATAAAAAAGGATGAAATTTTAAAAAGAGAAAGCCTTCTTGCGCTGCCTCATAACTGTAAGCTTACTAAGTCCCCCACTAACCTCCCCACAGATGTCCGTCCCACTCTCCCAATAATCCCAAAATAATCAAGATTGAATTATGTACCTCCCACCCTCCAAAATCACCTAATGCTTGGCTAGGCCAATTGTTAGCCCAGCTCTAGATATCATCTATGTAGCTGTAACTATAGTATAAAGTTATCTTTAAAATCCTGAGATCGATTCAAACTATATAAGGCACACACAATAAGTATCTACTGTGTCATGATTGGTATCTATGAATCGCAGTTGGAAAGGATCAAAAGAACATCTCTCCTGTCTCCACCTCCTTGCCAAAGACATCATTACATGCCTGCTTCCAATACGTCACAGCTGAAAATAAAGCCAGTATGTTTTAAAATTAGGTTTAGACCTGATATTTTATAAAAGTGGAGTACCCTTTTAGAACTATTTGGAGATACACAATTTGAGGAGTTCCGAGAGAATTAATATGCTCACCATGAATTTATCATATCCTACTTGTTAGACTTTGCCCCTTTCTTTTCAGAGCACAAAATTAGGCTATCATTCTGGGACGGTAAATACTTTTAAAAAAAAATTATACCAGGGCAGTGAATATTTCTGCAGATACTTGTCATTTCTAGTGCTTAGTTTTCAAAAGAGGGGGGCACAGGGTGATCTCTATTAGCACTGCTGCAACCTAGAGTGGCTCCATGTTGGAAAATGTCACAGCATTCCATGGAACAGGAAAGCCACCATAAGTGTCCTAGAAAATGATCCTAGTGGTGGACCATTCTGGCAGCAAGATGGACTGTCTGACACTTTAACAGTCCACAGGTTGTTGCATCTTGAGAAGGAAGTGCCCCCTTGGGTCCTATCGCTTGACATTCCAGATGGGAGATGACTACTAAGATGAGAAAATAACTTGGGGTCTGTTTTTTCACATTGTGCCAGGATGCAATACCTTGCATAATTGGGTCCAATACTATGTAGCTTCTTGGTCTCAGAAAGTGTATTTGAGGCTGTGCGACCACCAGATATCACATTTCATTTAAGAGTTAGAGACAGGGCAAAAATTCATTCAGTTCACATTTAAATGGAAACTTACATAATTTTGCACTTTCAAACCACTATGCAAACCAAAACACAGTTATCCTTTGAAATTTGTGCATCTCCTAATTTGCAGTGGAGTTCTCCAACCAATTAAAAAAAAGAGTACACAAAAATGTGTATGTTAGGGAAAATAACATTCAAAACTGCATTTTATCTTCTTTGTATTCTGCCCAGAAAACATTGGTTGGGAACATTAGAAATAAATGCTCAAAGTTTGATATAAACTGAACTTAAGGCTAGAGAAATTCTCAAAGTTCAGATGAGCTGAACTTATGATTGGAAAAATGAGAAACTGAGAGAGACCAAAATTGACAGATTTGTCCATCCCTATCAGGGTGCACCAAATACTTTCACATTTCAAATTTTAAATTATATTGAGTCTAAAATATTGAGGTGGGGTAGAAATTATTACTGGGGGAAAAAACTTTCACTTATCTGAATTTTCTTGTTCCATGGCATTGTTTTCCCTCCTGCTTCTGCCTTGGTGCCAGATATGCATTTTTTTGTACTATTCTAACAACAATTCCACCAAGAGTTGAAGCCACATTAGCATGGGGAGTAACCATGCCATGAACCCCTTCACATGAACTGGTGCATTTAACACTGCTACTATGTTTCAAGAAGGATATATGCAATATCACACATGTATTTGTAGCTATGGTAAAATTGAAGGGACACTATGTTCTATACGGGTGCCCAAACACATGGATCATTCTACTTGTGTTTGTTTGAATGCAGGTAGAAGCTTTGATCAGACCTCAATGAGGCCAGGTCAGAGAATGAAGGGATGGGCCCCAGTGTGCATGGGCACATTGGGGGTGGAGCCAAAATGTGTGGCCCTGGCCCCACATTTAGAACTCACACATTCTACAGAATACCTGAATAAGTAAAATGTAAAAACATTGAGCATCAATTTGAGAAGAGTGTTTAGCTGTCGTTGCTTTGGCACCCCCCCATAGGCAAATATCTGTTTACCCATAGGAAAAGCTTGGTTCTCATAAAGTAATGGGGAAAGTGTTATCATGGGACATTTCACTTCCCCGGAGATGAAGCTTGTCTTCTAATCCTTGAAGAAAAATGGCTAATAGAATGGACAACTCTCAGCTTCTCATTTTCATAACTGGGTAGGGGTGTGCATTCTATTGGTGTTCACCCACCTCCATAATTAAAAGCAGTCCCCATCTCCATGCCCTGCTGCTGCCCATTAGCCCATTGAACCTGGCCAGGTGTGTCTGTGGCTCTCCATCCCTCCCCCATGCGCAAACTTCTCCCCGCCCCCAGAAGGCAGGGTCGGGGGAAGGCTACTCTCTCTGCAGGTAGAAAACTAGCTTACCTGGAAGAGGATTAGGGTAGCAGGAACTTTCTCCCTGCTATGCTAGTTTTCTTCTTACAAGATTCCCCCATAGGGGAGTATTAAAAATGGTTTCATTCACCTGAAGTCCAAAATGATATAGCCCACTCTGCCACCTCAGGACTCTACCACTGATCCTTCTGATTATGTACAGTAGGACCTAAGCTTTTTAAAGCTTGAAGGCAGTGTTGCAAAATTACTGAAAAACGAGTTATTCATATACAACATTTCCTCTGCTGCTGTGGAATGTTCCTACCTCCTGACTTGATAGCAAGAGAAATCACAATTTGAATATATTTTAACAATTCATACATTCATCGTGTACCGGTAGCTCTTTTATTCTAACCTTGTTATTTTTTCTTGCTTTGTAGTGCAGCTTCCACGAACTGGTGGGAATTCTCTTTCTCCACCTCCACCTACTTTAGATTCTACACACACACACACACACACACACACACAAACAAGTAATATCTAGAGGGAAAGGATTTCAAAACATAGTGCCAGGAGACTGAGGTGAATCATACACTTGAAGGACTAAATTAAGCCCCGGTACAACTCAAGTAATTTCACATGGTTAATCCAGAGTTCTCTTTCGTCCTAAGGAAGTCTGCAAGAGAAATAGAGATACTAGGATATATGTGCATCACCACATTTTTCCAGGGCTTCTGCTAGCAAATTATGGACAGTCCATAATGATCTGGAGTTTGGGGGGGAGCAGTGGGGAGGCTAGGGTGGCCACTTATTGTCAAAGAAGAGGAAATGCATCACCAAAAAGATGACATGGATTTGCATACAATTTGTATGTGCTAATTTCTATGTATATGTGCAAATTTAGAAATAATTACTATAATGTAAATACAAATACAATACATCTCACTATAGTGTGGAATACTCTGACCAGGTGACTTGTGGTGTGCCTGCTACGTTTCAAGGCCCCTGATCTCCTGGTTCTTTATCTTTAAATCAGACATGGACAGGACAGTTCTTCAAACAGAGGATGCCTTCAAACGGAGTACTGTCCTCTGACAGCCCTTCAAACAGAGGACTCTCCCCTCTAAAGTTGAAAGTTGTGCAAGCTGAGCAGCAACTGAACAGGAGATTTGCGCAAGTTCCTCCAAAGGTTAAACAGGGCTGATTCTGTCTCCATAATTTTTTTTTAATTTTTTTTTTGGTAAATTAGGAAATTTGTGCAAATCAAACTGGGAATTGGGAATGAGACAAGTGCAAGCACATGTTAGACAATTTGCAAATATCTTTGGCGGACATGTGCTCATGCTCGAAGCTTCAAATGGAGCATTCTCGCATCTTTTGCAAGGAAAAAAGAAATTCTCATGCATCCCTACTAATGATTACAATCCTATAATACTCTAAAGCAGGGGTGGGTGTTTTGAAATTTGACAGATTTGTCCATCCCTAGCATGACTGGGAATTTGATCCCATGTTTCTGTGGTTTGAGTTGAACACTTTATCCATATCACCAGGTGTGATTCACCAAACAAAATGCAGTC
The DNA here is from genome assembly GCA_021292165.1 of Shinisaurus crocodilurus. Taxonomy (NCBI): domain Eukaryota; kingdom Metazoa; phylum Chordata; class Lepidosauria; order Squamata; family Shinisauridae; genus Shinisaurus; species Shinisaurus crocodilurus. Next base: position 95,064,634 of record CM037876.1, read on the forward strand.
CTCTGACCCTGTATTGTGGCCCATGCAGAGCTGAATACCCCCGTAATTATTTATTCCCCCCCCATCTGGGACTGCAAAAGCAGGGGCATCCAAGGCAAGCATCTGTCAGACTACAATATGTGGGTGTTGGTGGGCTACAAACCTGGTGGGGCTTCAGTTGTGCAGGCCTACTAGACCACAGTTGTTATCTGAGAACTGAACACTTTTAGGCATATATAACAGCTTGCCAGAGTGATGCTGCCACCTCAGAACATCACATGGTAAGCAGCCTTTACTTTCTTATCTTTTAAAATGCTGCTACTATATTCATTTATATAGATATTATTTGTGTACAAGTCTATACATTTCGGTATAGTTTTATACCACATTTTTAAATGCTTAATCTTTATGTTATGGATTGCCTTCTCTCTCTCTCTCCCTCTCTCCCCCCCTCCCTCTCTCTCTCATTTTTTTAAAATCAGTACCTAATAATAGGTTAGCCATTTTCATGGTTGAGTAGTTTAATACCCAGGTGATCTGGAATTTAGGTCTTTGTGCATTCTGATGAACATTCATGTGCATTTCATGACCATTCAGCAAAATTCATCAGCAGTTCATCAAAGCAGCTTATGAGCAAAGCTCATTAACATTTCACTGGGAGTTTAGTGTGCATGAACTCTTGAGAGCTAATGATGAACTATCTCCACCCAAATGCCTTATGCCCCAAGTCACCGCAGAAGCGGATAACAGTGCATAATAAGGTTAGTGTTTACATTATGCAAGTTGACTGGATCTCTAAACATAGGCATAGAAAATTGATTTTAATGGATATGCTCATTTTATTTTTTAGTGCATTGGCTTGTATTTTAAGGTTCAGTTCTCTCTGGGGGAAAACAGGTTAAGCTTGGATGTGAACAATTTCAGGGGTTCAAGGACTTATTTATTTATTTGTACCATAATGTATACACTGCCTTTTAGGACATAGTCCTTACAAGGTGGCTCACAACAATAAATACAAACATAAAATATATGACAAAATGCTTCTCTGTGTCATTTTTAAAAACTTAAAGAATGTAAATTTATTTTATTGTTGAATGAAAAACAGTGTTAATTTAGGGGGGGGGGATTAGTTTTTATTTGGCATGTCTCCAAATGTGCATCACCTCACAAATGTGTATATGAATTACCACCAAATTGATCTTATTGACATTAAAAAATAAAATCATGGTGCAATCACAGTCGAATCAATGATACACTTCAAAGGAAAATAACAAAAAAGTATTTCCCTGTCCTGTACTGACCAGAATTTGAAGACAAAATGAAAAAAAATAATAATAGTATTGCCCAGGAAAATCATGCAGAGGTCAGCACTAGGGATGCTTCTAGATTGGGCATCAAAATGGCAAATGCAGTTCAATGTAAGCAAGTGTAAAGTAATGCACATGGGGGTGAAGAATCCCAACTTCACATATAATCTCATGGGATCCTCGCTAGCAGTAATTGACCAAGAAAGGGAGCTTGGGGTGGTAGACAGCTTGATGAAAATGTTCACCCAGTGTGCAGCTGCTGTGAAAAAGGCAAAGTCAGTGTTAGGCAGAATTAGGAAAGGATGTACTGAACCAGACAATTATGAACTTTGGTGACACATCATACTCCCACACATATTTCAGAGCAAAATTTTATCTCTGACTAAGAAGAATTCTCTAGAATTTTAACCAAAGAAAAGCTTTGGTAAGAGGTTTTATGGCTGTGGTTGCCTGATAAGATGTTTTCTTTTTAGTTCCGCAATAAAAATGGATTGCTATAATTAACTATCTCTCTGGAACCTTCCCACTTGCCAGGTGTTGATGGACTGTGATATGTTTGTCAGGGAAGGGAGCTGAAAGGAGATTTGACATCGAATTTGGGTTTGTCAGGTTTCTGAACCAGGTGAGCAAGCTCCTGTGTAGATAATGACAAAAGAAGTGCGCGCCATACTGTTGTCATTCAGATAATGACATAATCACAGCAGTCACCTTGTTAGATTACAGCTGGAGCAGTCAACCTGTGCCCTGCCAGATACCAGAATGCCTAACATCCCTGACCACTGGCCATGCAGGATGTGGCTGAAGGCAATTGGACTTCCACAACACATGTGGATGGCCACAGAATCCCCACCTCTTTTAAGAAATGGCTACTACATATAGGGCCATGATACAGGAAGTCCCATTGCCATCACTCAGCCTGCTGTCTGACAGCTCTTCATGTGGAGCTCTGCGCAACTCACAAAGTCCCCAGTGGTGGAAGCACAAGGGGCTGCGAGCAGAAGCCCCTTGCACAACCAGCACACCCCCCCATTGCATACCTGCTGAATGGAACCCACAACAAAAGGAGCTGCTAATCACTTGGAAGTCAGTGATCCTTGAACAGAAACCCCCCTGCCACCACCCAGTAGGACTGGACCTACAGGTAAAACGTGGTGTGCTACTCAAGCTGTTCCCAATCCCTGGCTAGGGATGTGTGAGAAATTAGTTTCTCTTTATTTTTGACCAGAATTCACCTAGTTCACGCCTCCCAGAATGGAATGTGGACCCGAATGCAATCTGTGGCCTGAAGTCTGAACATATCTAAGCTTGCGATGCAATTCACACAGTAAAAAAAATGTGTTAAACATGCACACATTTGAAAAATGTGCACAATCAATGCATACATTTGGAAAATGTGCATGAAAATATTCATGAGTTCTCCTGCCCAAAAACACGCAGCTCACAATATGATACAGACATGATTTAGAACAACCTTGGAGGTGGAAATTGGAAAGCCTCAACCAGCTCAAGTTTTGCTGGTTCATACATCTGTACTTCCTGACCTCTGCTGCTGCTAGGATGGCTGGGGGGGGGGGGAATGGCTTTCAGGCTGCTTCCATTTTGACTGCAGCTGGGTTACTGTCCTGTGGTAGCCCTGGCTTTGGAGCTTCTGTTGGATCTGCTCCCAATGCACACCAGCAGCCCATGAGCTGCTGCTCACAAGGAGGCTAACCACTGGGCCCACCTTTACAGAGTCCGGTAGTGCAACCATCACCCCACAGTCCCAAAGCTGCTCTCCAGAGACCATGTTGGGAGTGGAGGTCAGAGGTTGTCCTCCAGTATGCATGTTGCCCCACGTTGCATATTAGGACTACTCATAGTAGGCCCCTGCTGCTACAGTACTTGGAATTCCCATCATTTCTCCTTGCAAGTGTAAGGCTGTGGAGAGAAGGGCATACTCCCCAAGTCTTGGAGATAGATATTAGGTAGTTGTATTAGGAAAAGCAGAAATCTGCATGGCAAATGAGGACATTCACATGGTGGGTTGAGCTCCAACATATGTTTCCATGCAATTGTTGGGATGCAATACAGAATAAGACACTTGGACTTTCTCACCAGCCACCCTTATTAAGGAAAAGTCTGGGTGCATGACCTTCTCAGTACATGGTTACCCTGTGCACAATTGGTGCTACGATATCCATCCTAGGATAGCCACCCTAGGATAGGACAAGCAGCACTAGGATAACAAGGGCTGAAGTTCTGGAGAACATTTTTTGACTGGGAGCCACTTACCCCTTTATGGAGAGAAGATGAAAATGCTGGAGGGATTTGTTGTTGATCTAGTTTGCTGGAGGGTTAATCGCACCTGAACTGTCCTCTAAAGGATTTGCACAGACAAAACAGTTTGCCAGAGAGATCCTATGCAGTAATTCGTACCAACTGAAATCACTAAATAGGTGTGCTTATCCTTCCTGGCTGGATGTACCAGTGGGATAAGAGCTTGAGCTCAACTGGCGTCTTCAATCTGGCCTAGCAATTGCACATAGTTCAGAGATGCAGAAAGAGCAACAGAAGTGTTTCTGCTTCTAACTGCTGGTTGAAAACTTTTGGTTGCATCCTTGGATTAATTGTGAGCAAGCCTAGAGGTCATAGGCTTCCGTTGGCACATGCAGCCATTTGAAGGAGAAATAGTGTTGGACATAAGGATAGCCTTCCAGTTTTTCCTGTGCTGATGCAGTTATTCCTATTTTTTGATGCACTGCTGCTGTGTCTAAAGATAAATAAGCAATTATGTCTGCCCATATCTTTTCCATGTATACCAGGGGAGGAAAGACTGATCATCAGACATATGATCTGGGGGTCAGTAATGGAAGGGGAATTGCAAACATTTTGATGCAGGATCAAGAACATAATTAGGAAATTACTTGGGGGTGACACCATTTGATACAACCTTTGGAACTGAAATACTGTGATGTTTGTAACCTCTTTTAAAGGGATGCTTCCTTACTGGTTAAACTGATGGATAAAACTAACGTAAAACTAGTATGTTTGCCATCAAAAGTTGTTGGGTGAATTTTTAGATTTTTTATTTGCTTCAGTGTATGTATGTGCATGAGTGAGAGGGAAGGAGGGGGGAATGGGGAGAATATATATCTATATAAAGGGGGAAAACAGGCAATGAGAGTTTGTTAAAAAAAAAAAAAAATACTAACACCCACATCTTAATTTATATTCCACAGAAGCCTACTCCATTTCCCTAAAATTAGTTTGATCTTAAAAATAGTATTTACTTGGCCAAACTTCTGTTTTTTAAGTGACTCACTGAACTATAGTGACTCACTGAATTGAATAGCCCAAGAACTCTTCAGGCTTCCTTATTCGTCTGCTACATTAGAAAATATTAGCTTATTCTTTCTGTTTCCCCTTCCCTTTTTATTTGATAGACATACACACACACACTTAGGGTGCAATCCTATGCATGTTTAGACAGGAAAAAATCCTACAACTCCCAGCATCCCCAGCCAGCATTGCTGGCTGGGGAATGCTGGGAGTTGTAGGACTTTTTTCTCTCTGTCTAAACTGTGGCTCACGCTGGCTCAGCTTGTCTGAGTGTGGAAAGCTAAGCAGGGTCAGGCCTGGTTATTACTTGGATGGGAGGCCCCTCCTCTAGTTTCCTGCATTGAGCAGGGCAGGGGGTTGGACTCGATAGCCTTGTAGGCTCCTTCCAACTCTATGATCTATGAAATCTATAAACATGCATAGGATTGTGCCTTTAGTGTGTTAAACTTCACACACTACTACCCAGTCTAGCATTTATGTATTAAATTTCCGCTTAGATATGCTGCATATATTAAACATCAGGAAGAGAGGGAAGGGGGAAGCAGAGGATGCTACGGTGCCCTCTAATATGTTCCAGCAGTGGCCTTGGCCATAATGTTGTTTCAAGCTGCCCTAGGGGTATGGCCTTGATTTGCCACTTAATTACACTTGATCTCCATTACATTCCTAACACCACTAATTCGGTTCTACAAAGTCACTAATCAACCAGTGTGAATTTAATTAAAGGTGTTACCCCTACCTTCCCCCCTTTGAACAGGCAAGTTGTTATTTAGCTTTCTAAATTCAGCAATGGTTTTATGTAAAAAATTATTTAGACAGGAATGCGTTTGTGCTCAGAAATGTCTATTAAACAATTATAGCATTCCCCTTCACCTCTAACTATTAGACTCAACAACTATCCTGTTTGCTGTGTTCACTGAATACGTGCCTGATAATTTTGCAGACACCGTAGTAACTAGGAACGGGAGAATCAGTGAGGCTCGGACTTTCTGAGGTTCTCCGAATTCCACCTCAACACTCAATCTGCCTCATTCCCATCCCTGAATGTGAACTCTCCTCCCCCCCCCTTTCCTTTGGTTTATAAAGGAAAAGTGCACATTCCGGTGCACATTTTAAAAAGTGTACCCCCAGATGCTTACTTTCTCCTATGGACGGAGGTGTGAAAATGCATATTTCCACCCTGAAAAGCACATTTTTTCTAATGAATACATTTTCTGAATGCAATCACAAGCTTGAGAATATGCAAGCCTTGCCCGGAAAATGCGCTCACATTCAGGGTGTGAATGGGGCAAGTTCGGATGTTTAATTAACTGAAACAACATTTTTATATATTTCTAATAGTACCTGTCTTTTGGATGGGAAAGAAGCAAGTTAAATAGGAGTGTTCTGATTTTATACGGGCTCCTTCATCTTCCCCTTGTGCCACCTGGAGCTCAAACCACCTCCCCAAAGTGGAAATATGCAAGTCCCTGCTTTAGACGTTGCACTGAAGCATGAAATCAGGGAGAGCATGCCCCCTTTCAAAGGTTTTCCTTTCACTCATTCCAGTAATGCATGGAGAGAGAGGGGGGCTGTGTGTGCTATCCCCCCCCCAAATGTCTGTCCCCACTGCCTCCACTCCTGACTTTCATGCGTTGAGGCTGAATGTCCAAAGGGGGATTTGCACATTTAGCTGAACCAGTGGAGAATCACCCTTCAGACATCTGGCTTCAATATGGGAAGGTGTGTGTGGGGGGGTAGAGCCAGTGTGGACTGGGATGTTGGGGGATAGGGCTAGAATATGTGGCCTTGCTTCTCTCCATATATTGTTAGTACTCATGGAGGAAAACTTTGGAAGGGGTCTCAAGTATAATTTAGGGTACTTGCAACTTTTCATCATGCAGAGACCCCTTCCAAAGTTTTCCTGTTTACCTTACCTTTTCTTGCATGTTTGAAATTCTGCTCAGTGGCACTGCCATTTCCTACCTCCCTTCCTTTTCTCAGTGGGCTGGATCCAGATTTAAGCTGGATCAACTGTGCTGATAGAACCGGATTTCCCTGCCTTCTTCTCCTTCCCATGGCAGCCCTTCCAGACCCCTGAAAATGCTACACCGTCAGGAGTCTGAGTGGAATTTATGGCATTATGGGCCAAGTTAAGCTGCTCTATAAACTGCTATCCTGCAACAAATAGCTGGCAGCCATATGCTCTACTAGCATATTATTACATCTATTAAAGGAGAGAGATGCACAACATGTCGCTTGTGGAGATGTTTTGCCCAAACAGATGCCATAGTGGCTAAGAGACTAAACTATGAATCAGTAAATCAGTCTCTCACCTCCATGAACTCACTAGGATTAGCAGTGAGCTAAATGTCAGAGAAAACATTACATAGTCCCTATCAATATGGCATACAACTAGGATTTTGGGCTGCTGTAAGGATATTCCACATTCTGGTACACCACATATATTTAGCCTCCCCCTGAAGGAAGAGAATCCCTGAGAACCTTGTTCCTCAGCAGGTTCACCTGTACCATTCACTCTAGTTTGAATTTATTTATTTCTTGTTTGTTTGTTTGCTTGCTTGCTTGTTTATTTATTTATTATACTTAAGAGATCCCCTTGTTCCTCTACTGGCCTATCAGCTTCTGTATTCATCAGACAATACCATCCTAGTGGTACCTACCCAAGATTTCAGACGTTCAGTCCATCATAGCTCGGAATAGAGCTATTAGTGTCATAATGCCCACTTTCTGGAATTCCCTACTACTACAATTTAGGCAGGCAGGCAGGCACCAACCATTCTGTGTTTTCTATGACTACTAAAAACATACCTTTTCCAACAGGCATTGCCAGAAAGACAATTTTGTCCTCTGTATGAAGACTTGTTTTTGTGCATCACTTATGATTTTTAAAACAATATAAGTGATTTATAAATACTGATGAATAAATAAATAAAATTTATTGAAGGTTGGGAGTACACAAACTTTCAAACACCTTCATGTCAAAGCTTGAACATTGTGCCATTTTTCATCCAATGTTATGCCATGTGATGGAAATACCAAGCTCTGTATAATTACAACTATTTACTCATCTAGAGACGATGAGCATGGTAGGAATGTTCATGCATCTTGGACATTTGAATACCAATCCCCAAAGTAAGATTAGTGATGTGTGGCTAATCCTTTAATCACTGAAGCAAATTATCTACTGAAAGTTAGGAAATAGTCTCTTCAACAACATTTTATCAAGGAAAAGATTAAGCTCTTGACAGGAAATATTTCATTATTATTATTTTTTTTTAAAGAAAAAGACATGCATCCTTATTCCACTGGTGGCATATGTGCTAGGTGAGAAGGCTGTACCTTTGTATAGTAAGCTAGAAACACACTTAGGCACTGATTAATATATAGTCTTATTGTACACAATTTCTTTTATAATACTGCAGGTCTATGACTTTGCTAATTATCTCCCCCACCTTAACCAGTTTGGTGTGGTGTAAATAAGATAATGAGAGAAAGAGGAAGGGAATATAATTTAGGGTACTTGCAACTTTTCATCATGCAGAGAGCCTGAGAAGTGGTTTATCTCCCCAGAAAGGGAGAGGGGGATATAGTACTGTTTCTCCCAACTTAGAGATCTATCCGTGTCTTTGTGACATCATCAGTCATTTCAGAAATCCCGTACCTCATCTTAGATCTATTTTCATGTCTAGCAACCAACACACTTTGTAGTAAGGCATGGACAAAACAATCTGGTTCTACAATGCTACTCCAAATGCATTGCTTTGCTACAATTCAGTAGACACTTTATCATCATCATCATCATCATCATCATCATCATCAATAGTAATACTAATAAAAAAAGTTATATTAGCATTATGCATTGCAGCTTATACTTGCATTTTTATTAGCCCATGATCCCATCACTTTTAATTATGCAGTTTTAAGTCTTATTGATTTAAATAAAGAAGATTTAAGCACATGCTTGACTTTCTCACTGATGAAAAGTAATGGGGCTTACTGTAAACATGCTTAATTTGGGATGGATCTTGACCCAAAGTGGAGAGGAGGCTATCAAAGTGGTGGTCAAGATTCTGCTGATTTGACAGGCTAGTAGGCAAACATTTGATGTGAGAACAGAGGCAATCTTTTCTCAATTTTAAATCGGGATGTACGAGAATTTTATTTCAGTTCCCAAATCATTTGAACTTGCCTCATTTGCAACCCCAGAATGTGAATAGGAGCGCATTTGTTCTAAAAATCTTTACACATCCCCAAACTTATGATCACTTTTGAAAAATGCACACATTGGAATGCACATTTATTTAAAAAAATACAATTTTTCACATTTTAGTTAAGGCGGGACGGGAAATGTGCAGTTTTCCCATTTGAATGAGCAAAAAACATATCAGAAATGAAAACAGGAGTAAGCTGAACTGAGCTTCAAAGTGAAACTCAGGGAATGTTGGTGAGCTCAAACATTGCTGATTCTTCCATTCCTACTTTTAAAAGGGTATACTGTATGTGTGTGTATCTGTATAGATAGATAGATGGGGGGGGGAGATCTTTATCTATATATCTAAGAAAAAGTAACATAACTTTCAGTAACATTCATTACCATATATTACTGTTGAAGCTGCGCTTCATCATTTTGAACCTAATGACCCTGGATTTCTGCTTCTAAAGCAGTTGTATACAGTGGCAAAAATCATGTATAGAAACATAATTGAAACTCTAGAAAGCAACCATTTAAACAGCAGTGAGTCAATAAAATTATGTACAAACTTACTCAGCAAGTGCAGCAAGCAAGGAATCCTAATTTTAAAAAATATATTATGGCACCATGGTTTCCATTTATTTCCTTTATGGAAGCCCTTTAAACTTCCAATTCAAACAACTACAGATGCCCATACTTTTTCTACTATAGATCTATCTATCTATCTATCTATCTATCTGGATATAGATACATACATATACATGCATGCATACATAGATTTCATAGATCATAGAGTTGGAAGGAGCCTACAAGGCTATCGAGTCCAACCCCCTGCTCAATGCAGGAAACTAGAGGAGGGGTCTCCCATCCCAGTAATAACCAGGCCTGACCCTGCTTATGCTAGGGATGTGTAAGGAATTCAATTGTGGGGTGAGAATCTGATGGATTTTCATTATCCCCCCCCCCCCGATTCCAGTTTGCCAGCCCTGCGCTAGCACTGACTCACTATGATGCAAGTAAAGCCAGCTCGGGGACTTCCATCTCTAAGATGGGCTGTAGTTTCTGTATTATTTTTTTAAGCTAAGGAAATCTGTGCAAATGGCTCCATTTGCATAATTTTATGCAAATTGCATAAATCACAAATCAGTCAATTGTGTGCAAATCGCGCTAGATCCACGTGTTTTTTGGGTGCTGATTTGTGCAAAACATGCAAAATACCGTGATTTGCATAAAGTTGCACAAATTGTGCATTTGCACAAATTTGCACAAATTTCCTTAGCATTTTTTTTTTTAATGCACAAACCATGGCCTGTCTTAGAGATGGAAGTCTGCAAAAAAAAAAACACCCCACCCTGACTCGGCCCACTTCCGATCATCAGATTGGAGGCGGAGAGGAAGTCCATCGAGCTCAAATGAGCTGGACTTCCCAGCCTCAGCAGATCCCTAGTTGATGCTAGCACAATGTTATGTTAGTGGTAGTGCCACATAGGATACTGCCCACATGTATTTATTTTATTTATTTATTAATTAATTTTATTTATACCCCGCCTTTTTTCCTGCAAGGAACCCAAGGCAGCTTACATAATCCTCCTCCTGCTCTCCATTTTATCCTCACAACAACCCTGTGAGGTAGGTTAGGCTGAGAGTCAGTGACTGGCCCAAAGTCACCCAGTGAGTTTCATGGCCGAGTGGGGACTAGAACCCAGATCTCTCGAGTCCTAGTCCAACACTCTCACCACTACACCGCACAGAACCCAAGCCAATGGACCTCCTACACTTTGGCCTGCAGCAGCCATAGTAAGAAAGCAGGACTGTTTACTGGCAATTTGCTCACTTAGAATGGGAGTGGTGGTGGTGGTGGTGGAGATGAAGGAGTAGAGTTGACTTGATGGAGTAGAGTTGCCACCAAAATAAAAAATTGAGGCAGATTTGGCAGTTTCTGTTTGGGAGAAAGAGCTGGGGAATTTAAAGTGAAATGTCTGCACAGCCATAACAGAATGCATGAATGCAAGTTGTTAACCAAGTTGTGCTGTGTGTATCACCTGCCGCTAGCCAGTAGTGGATTCTATTTGGGAGTCCAAGGAAGGTGAAGAGACACTTCATGCCATGGGCAAATCTTATTGAATCTAGGACTAGTATTACCAAATTCCACCTAAATAAAACTTTGGGGGGTAAAAGTGAAGCTAGCAAAAATGTCTCAGGATGGTACAGCACATCCACGGGGAACAGCAGTATTTGGTGGCATGTTTGCTTGTTGAAGTACAGGAATTCCTTGCATCTAGTATCAAAATGAAACTGCCCCCCTCTGTATTTCTGAGTGGAATATTTTAATGGGAGGCTAGCCTGCCTCAAGAATTCAAATGTCCATTCCAGATCTCAGTCACAGGTTGCATAATTCCACTGTCAACTATATTGAACTTGTTCAGTATTCCTAGGGATTACTAGGACTACAGCGAGAACCCAAGTAACCTGATTCTCTTTGGGTACACTTGCACGTTAGCAAGAATGTTTTCCATGTTCATTAAACACTGCCCTTCTCATTAGGCTCATCATGTTTGTACAGAGAGGAAAATATATAAAAAGTGAATTATCAATTGATGATCCTGTGCTTTGCATGGTCTTTGCACAGAACAGTACAGAAATCAGTAGCCACATTCTGAATTTCCACATCACCAGCTCCGTGAATCAGCCCCATCATTGTATAAACTCTCCAACCAGCCTTGTCTTTAGGTCTGTACCATCAAATACATAAATTGAAATGATTTTGTGCTCTTGTCATGGCCTCGCAAGGAAAAAAAACAATAGCTTCCATGATGAGAATCTGTAGCTTACAACTTCATTTGAATATATCAACACCGAGCAGGCACAGCAACTTCTTGTGCCAGTAGATATTTATGAAACAGATTCTTCACATCAAAGGGGGAAAGCAGCTCTTACTCATAGTTACAAACTATCATGCCTGGTTAAATAAATCAAGTGTTTATATCAGCTTTCCCCAACCTTGTGCCCTCCAGATGTGTTGGACTGCAATGCTGGCTGGGAATTATAGCCATGCTGGCTGGGAATTTAATAGGGATGTAGTCCAACAGAGTACCCAAGAGAGTACTGCCAAAGTAGTCCAGGGGCCTCTTCAGGCCCTAGGAAGGTCACTGACACTGTTCACATCAGCTTTGCCAAACTCCACTTGGGGCCAAGCTACACATTATGGGGAGATGTTTGGGTGCCACTGATCTGTATCTTGCCTGATACATTTAGTTGAGAAATAAGGGACATGGTGTCATTGTATTAGCATTTCTTCATCCCCAGATGTGGTGACCAATGAAACAGACCAGGGTGGGTTTGGGGAGTTGTTGTTATTCTAAGTGAATAGTTTGGGGAGTTGTTGTTATTCTAAGTGAGATGGAATTCACCTTTGGTGGGGGGTAGTAAGGATGTGTCCACTGGACGTCTGCTGGGTGAGGAATTTGGTTCACCAGCTCACTGGGAATATGTCCCTCTTCTAGTTTCATCTAAATGACTTGATAATCTTGAATGACTATTTCATGTGACAAAATGTTCTCAGCAGGAATTCAAGTTATTCTCTCTCCCATTGCCCCCTTTCTCATCAGTCCAGACAATGGATTATTACTATTTTCCTCAAAATCAGATTCTTCCATTTCTCCATGACTGATTCACACTTACTGGCCATGTTGTTCCTTCCACAAAATCATGTGATTCCTGCCTACACAGCCATCGCCTGATCTGGAGAGAAAGTGCTATGCATGCGGGAAGGAACCATGCCATTGGCTCTCCCCATTTGACTTCTTTATGCCAAGGGTGAGGGGTGTGCAGGGCCTTCCAGATGTTGTTGGACTGAATTTCCTGTCAGCCCAAGACAGCATAGCCTATATTGAGGGATGATGGTTACTGCAGTGCAGCATCTAGAGGTCCACACATCCTCTATCCCTTTCTTATGCGTATATTACCAGCCATGCATTAGTGGCTTCTACCTTCTTCTTGTAGGTAAGAATTAGTGCTCATTTAGTGTGGCACTGTTTGATGCTATAATCCTTACTAAAAACAAAAACAAAGTATCCCTTAAGCATCTGTGCCATACCCAGCATGGCTGGCTGGGGAATGCTGGAGGTTGTAGGGCCTTTTTCTATCTAAACATGCATAGGATTGCACCCTTAATATCTTTTCCATTCTTAGTGTACAATTTCTTGGCTGGCATCCAAAGAACTACTCTAGTTCAGTCTGACGAAATATGCATTTTTGTTAAGCAACAGACAGACTGCCATGCCATATCACAAAACTGCATTGTCTTATTCCCTATATCTAGTCTTCATTTAGAATAATAATGGATCTTTTCTGTTCCTTTTTGGAGTGTTTTTTTTAATGACCTATATAATGGCCTACTCCTAAACATGGGTACTCAGAGAGAAGTACCACATCAGCACAATGGCAAAAGCCTAACCAGTGATATCAATGGACCTTACAACTAAACAAATGTGTTTTATGGTTGAAGTGCAAAATGATTATTCATCCAGTTAAATTTCATCCTTCTGCCTCATGTTTTTTAAGCTTACTTAGAATGCAGATTGCAGATGACATATGCACTGTTGATTTAAAGACACCCCCCCCCCATTTTCAGCATTAAAGGTTGTAAGTTCCTTAGACCACTTCATCTCATTAAACTGCATAGCTTCTGAAAATTTACCTTTGGAAAATCAGACATCTTAGTTGCCGTTTGCGTTCCAATTGCCCTTTCAGTTTAATAACACTGAAACAACTCTTGATCATTGGACCAAACGTTATTCCCATGAGTAATTTCCCCCTGTCATATTCTTCTTACTCATCAGAACCATTTCCCCCTTTTTGCTCCATTCAAAGGCTGATATTTTAGCAAATGAATTTTTCATTGGCATCTGGAGGTATAGCTTTGCCCAACTATGTTTCCAATGCACTTTTAAAAACAGTGTTTATTTGGGTTTTTTGTTTTTAAAAAAATCAGGTTACGGTATCACTATTTCTCTGCATCTCTCTATACCTTTCTTATGGCAAAATGGTGACACATTAATTTGAAAAGTGGCTCTAATAATAGTTGGAGGTAATTATTCCTATATATGTTAAGGATACATTTCATCTAATGATAAACGACTTTACTGAGGATATCTGAATTCTCTTTCGCCTCTTTTCTTTTTCCTCTTTTATTTCTCACTCAGGTTTTCTCACTCATATTTGATTATCACTTTGTCATGTATCATGAATTGTGGTCATGTTTGTAAAGAGTCCATTAAAAAATCCAGTTGTGCTTTTAAAAATAAAAAATATATATTGGAAGACCTTTTATGGATGATTTGAAATGGTTTCGTGTAGGGCATTTACAGGGGAGAATCAACAGGCCCAGAAAGAGTTAAGCATGCTCCTGCTGCTCACTGATTCTTCCTTGCAAATGTCCTCTCCATTCCAACGTTCACATAAATATATTTCCTGAGATACCCTTAGGGACAGGCAGATCTGTCAAGCTTGATCTCATCAGGTTTCTCGTTTTTTATTTATGTTATTTATTTAATAAATTTACAGGGCGATCCTATGCCCCCCTAGACAGCATCTAGTGGGCCATAGGATTCTTCGGATTCTCAGATATGAGGTCGCAAAAAGAGCTCTGAACTCGGAGCTGGGGAATAGCACTTGGATCCCCCCCACTCGCAGCCAGTGCGGAAAGAACCATGCTGGCTGGCTCTCCAAGGTTGTAAGAGCAAACTCGGAGAGGGGTAAAGAGGGGTGTTATGGCAGATGGGGAGGGGAGGAGACTGGGGCTGCCAGGATATAATATTTATTATTATTTATTTATTATTTACATTTATTAATCGCCCATCTGGCCGGCCACCGGCCACCCTGGGCGATGTACATAGGCTAAAAACAAGATAAAATACATTTAAAACATTATAATTTTTTTAAAAAATCTTAACCCACCCCATATTCCCGCCTGAACAGCCAGGTTTTTAATGAACGGCAGAAGCTCAGCAGAGAGGGGGCATGGCGGAGGTCACTCGGGAGAGAGTTCCACAGTACGGGGGCCACCACAGAAAAGGCCCTCTTCCTCGTCCCCACCAGTCTAGCTGCTCTGGCTGAAGGGACAAGGAGAAGGCTGTCTGTGGCAGATCTTGTTGAGTGGCCCACTTGGTGTTGCTGGAGACGCTCCTTGAGATAGACTGGTTTTAAAGGTCAAAACCAACACCTTGAATTTGGTTCGGCAAGCAACTGGTAGCCAGTGCAGCTCCTTGAGCACTGGTGTGATGTGGTCCCACCGGCGGCTGCCTTTAACCAGGCGACCCGCCACGTTCTGTACCAGCTGTAGCTCCTGAACCATCTTCAAGGGTAACCCCACGTAGAGCGCATTACAGTAGTCTAGGCGAGAGGAGACCAAGGCATGAACCACTGATGGGAGTAGATGATTAGGAAGGTAGGATATATCCTGATGGTGCTCCATTCTCCTTCCCTCCCCCTCCAAAGCCCTGCGGCTAGATGGCCAAAATCAGCTGTCTAGCTGACTTGCAAGGTGAGAGGAGTGGGGAGGCAAGGATCACCTCCACTGCTTCCCCCGCCCTGCATAAGATGCCCATAATCCTCTGAGTTCAGCAGCTTATGGGCATCCAGGCTGAATTGCACACTTATATACCCCTGTCCATATTTAAAAATATCTCTAAGTGGTTTTCCAGCTCCAAGTTGATTCCGCCCCAGTTCTGTATATATTCTCGTGCACAGAAATGTGTATGTATTTTTGTGCACATTTTTGAAAGGTACACATTTTTGCATGCATGCATGTACCCATTGACTAAAGCTTGTTTGTGCAGATTTTTTTTTAGATGGTTTCTGTGGGGGAAATATGTTTAAGTAGGCCACAGTGATTTAGAAAGCTGTCACTTTAATAATGTAATTTTGTTGCACTCGGGCCCCATGTTGTCTGTTTACTCAGGCAGGTGGCTTCAGCAGAGAAGAAAGTCCCTTCCTGAAATCATCAGTTCAGGCACAAGTATCTGCCCTACATTTTCTGCAATGGATACAAATGAAACGAATTCATTCAGCTTCTCTGCAGCTTCCTTAACCTCCTTCAGTACTCCGTTAACTCCATTATCATCCAATGGTCCAAGGATGTGATCCTAAAATCGAATCCACACTCCTTTTTGTGTTGCAATGCAATCAATGTGCATGTGTGTGTTTATGTGCATTAGTAACTTGAAAGGGGGGGAAAGACAAACTGAAAACTGTGGCAAACTGAACAGGTGCAACAATCTAAACAAAGTCCAGAAATAACAGGCAGAGGAATCATACTGTAGGTTGTTTACTCTTTGGTGATGCTCCACAAACAAAACTCGGATGGGGACAATTCTGTAAGCATCTCAGGTCATGCCTTATCCAGACCCTTTGGAGATAGGGCAAAGTGAAAATGCAAATAGATGGCACAGGAACAGAAGCCCATTGAAAGCAAACAATATATTTAAAAAAAAATATCAGGAGCATTCTGTGAAGAAAGTCTGTAACATAACAAGACATTATTTATACTTGTATTTCTTCAGAGAGATGTGATAGAAAGTGGGGGGGTATGTGGAGTTATTTAAACAATAAGCACATGCTAAACCAGCTTGTGCAGTCTTCTGGGACAGAATATATGGGTCAGCATATTCCATCATCAGCATTTTTCTTCTCTGGTGAAGCCACCTGCCTGAGTAAACAGACAACATGGGGCCCCAGTGCAACAAAATTACATTATTAAAGCGACAGCTTTCTAAAACTGTGGCCTACTTAGACATATTTTCCCCCCAGAAACCAACTAAACCTTGTCATGAGGAAGTCCTGCTCTTTATAAACATACTTCAAGCAAGCACCTCATTCCTTTAGCTGTCGCAGTAATATGAGCAATAGCATAATTACTAGTCACAGTAGACAATGAATTTAGGTGCCTTTTTTTTTTTTTTTGTGCCTCTTCCCAGATAATTTATTAATCATTTTTGTAGCATGTTGCAGTTTACAATGTACTTTACTGTTTTTCTGTTATCTTGTCTTTGCAAGCACACTGATCTTATCTTGTCTTTGCAACCGCACACTCAGGTTATGCTGAGAATGACTTTAAGAAAACTACCCATTGAACTTTGTGCCTGAGTGAGGGTTCTTGCTCGGATCTAAGGCTGTAAAAGTGAGGTCCCCTCCCTCACCTGCTGGGGCTAGGGAAGTGTGCGGAATCCAATAGGGGGGTGAAAATCTGAAAGATTTTCTCGACTTGGCCCCGTGGATTCCATTCTGTTAACCCTGCACTGGTGCTGACTTGATCTGACATGAGATCAAGCCAGCACATGGACTTCTATTTTGAAAACGAGCCATGATTTGCGTAATTTGTTTTTTTAAAAAATCTGGCAAATTTGTACAAAATTCGGGCCTCCGCTCTACAATTTACACAGATTTGCGCAAATTGAGTAAATTTGCACAAATTGCAGAGCGGAGGCCCGAATTTTGCACAAATCTGTAATTAACTGTCAGAAAATTCAAGGTGGAGTGTGTGCATATGAAGTGAGCGGAGGATGCTTCCATACTTCTCACTTGGAGAAGAGCCCTGATGACCTTAGGTCATGAGCATAGGGAGAGGGTCTCTTGCAGATTTTGAGTCCCAAGTCATTAAGGGCATTAAAGGCAGGCAACAGCACCTGGAATTGGACCTAGAAGCAAATAGGCAGCCAGTGCATCCCTTTCAGAACTGATGTGACATGATTCCATCCGGATGTACCGGTTACAATTCTAGTGCATTCTGCACTAGCTGAAGCTCTTGAGCAATATTTAAGGGCAGCCCCATGTACAATACAATGCAGTAATCTAATCAAGAGGTTACCAGTGTGTGAACCACCATGGCCAGACTATCCCTGTCCAGAAATAGTCATAGCTGGTGAAACAGCTGAAGGTGGTAAAAGACACTTCTAACCACTGAGGTCACTGAGAGTGGCAAAACTAGAATAAACTATGCACGTGCACTTTCAAGGGGAGTGTAACTGACTGTACACCCAACTTCTGGTGTACAGGAAGCACCTACCCACAAGGCCTCCATCTTGCCAGGATTCTGTTTCAGTTTGTTGGCACCTGTATAGCCACATCTGACTCAGATGATGATGAGGAAACGTGAAAGTTCTATCTGTGGTATTACATCTGTGATAGCCCATTCACACATGCAAGGTATGATGTTGCTGTGGTAAGCCCATGTGTGAACCCATCCTAGGTGTTTGGGGACCACAGCAATGGAAAAGTGCATGCTTACAATTAGGGATCAACGAATCTGTCAATTTTGTTTTCTCTCAGTTACCTAAGGGGCGCAATCCTATGGGGATGCCCATAACCGAACTTGGAGGATAGGATTGCACTGTAAGTGTGGATTGGTTTGTCCTGAAATTTGAGGGTGGGTTTTTTTTTTAATTGCATGAAAATTCTTATGCATTTTTCTGTGCTGTTCTCCTAACACAATTGCATTGGGGTGCAATTTTGACTATCATGCACATTTTTTGTGAGCAATATTCTTAATGTAATGCATTTTTAATGTTATTTTCACTTCAAATGTTATTTTTGTTTGCACTTTTCATAATATACACATTTTTGTACAGAAATTTATTTTTTTAAATTGAGAACTCTCAGTTGCAACATTCAGAGAAGTGCAGATTTCAAAGGATAGCTGAGTTTCAGTTTGTGTATTCATTTGGAAGTGCAAAGTTAGGCAACTTCATATTAAAATATGAATACAAATAATTTCTCCCCATCCCTGTTTGGAATATAGATAAGATACCATGATGTGCTTCAGCTGTAGCTTTATGCTTT
This sequence comes from Shinisaurus crocodilurus, assembly GCA_021292165.1. NCBI lineage: Eukaryota > Metazoa > Chordata > Lepidosauria > Squamata > Shinisauridae > Shinisaurus > Shinisaurus crocodilurus. Next base: position 95,083,270 of record CM037876.1, read on the forward strand.
CTGTATCAGAATCTGTTGCTTTCAGGCAATAAGTCAGTTCTACCAACTCTAAAGTAGCTACCCCAATTGGAAAAGAAAAACAAAGAAAAAAAAAACTTGCAGAAACAAACCCCCAAATGAAAACAATCAAAGTAATTGGAAACAGATGGCCTAAGCAAAATGCAGCATAAGCATGAATAGGAACTAAAAGACCACATGAAAATCTGAAAGTCAAAGCTATTCTCACTGGAATGAGTTGTTATGGGTTGGCCTGCAATGAAAGCTCTTGATGTGTAGAAGCTAGTTCAAGATCTAGGTTTTGTGAATTAATCAACATATTCATATGATGGAAAAGGTTACCCAAGTTTGAATGTTGGCTGCATATTAATTTATGAAACTAGTCACCACCCTGCTGAAGTGGTGATTCAAATCTTCAAATGGAAACACACACACAAAATGTAGATGTTATTCAATATTTTCCCAGACAATTAAAAACATTTTTCATCAAATTGGTCATTTTTGCATTTGAATTAAGATGCCTACATTTTATCTTGATTGATGCTGTTGGGTCCGGAGTTGCAAAATTACAGGGGGAAATATGCTTTGGCAGTGGATCTTCTGTAATTTTGGCAGCATTACAAGTTTCAGCAATGAGGTTTTGGGCAATATGATACTGGAATCTGAGACACATTGATGTATTTTAAAAGGGAAAACATCTTCTGGTGGAATACTAATTACAGAGAAGATGATAAGGTTTTGTGTGTGCTTGTATGTGTCAACAGTCTATGTATAGATATTTGAACTAATATCTCCTTACATTTTATGGTACTTTCACATGCATTCATGCATAAGTCTATTTTGTCCCATTTTCAAATTAAACTGCATTTTTTTTAAAAAAGAAAAAAGAAAATCTTCATATAAATTCACGTTAAAGCACTTATTTAAACCATACATATGGAAATGGGTTTTTTAAATCTCAAAATACACATTTTAACATATTTTATGTCAAAACACACATGTTAAACACATACATTTGGATACATTTCTTGAGCTTAGAACTGCATCAGAAAATTTTGGAAATGTGAAAGGTCGTGAATAACTAAGTACTAACCCAGACTGGGTCAATTCAAATCAGAATTCACCAATTGCGCAAGCATCCCTATGCTTAGTGCAGCTTCTGTTGTGCTTTTACCATGCTGATGAAAACTGTCCTGTTTCCAGTGGTACAAAGGCAGTGCACATGCTCAGTCATTGCATGTTCCCTCTGAAAAGGGAATAAAGTCTTGTGGACACCTGGAATCATGATATGATGCAAACTAGCAACTAGTGCATCTGAATACACACTGGCATAATATGTTTCATGTGCCCTAATCTGGTGCCCTCTGCTGTCTAACTGAAAATGATGTGTTAATCCTATATATTCTGGAGAACAGCATGCACACAGCACACAGTTGATCATGAAATTTCATAGATCATAGAGTCGGAAGGGGCCTACAAGGCCATCGAGTCCAACCCCCTGCTCAATGCAGGAAACTAGAGGAGGGGTCTCCCATGCAAGTAACAACCAGGCCTGACCCTGCTTAGCTTTCCACACTCAGACAAGCTGACCAAGATATATAGACCTTTTGGATAGATGGAATAGGACCATGCTGGTCACAGAAGTGGAAAATACTGCTGGTTGTAGGAAGAATAATTGGTGCTACACAAATCTGCTGAGAACAAAGGGAGACATCCAATGGTGTCATTCCACTAGCATAAATGATGCTGCACTAATGGAAATCAACTTCTGAACTATGTGCAAGGGGAGAATCCGGCTAAAATTCTGCTTGCTCAACTGGCTGTGCAAGTGGTTGTACAACTGATTGCAGATCTTAGGTTTACAAAGTGGCCCACTAACACTTGTGCAACCACTTGGCAATGGGAAAAGGGTATGCTGGATTTAGGATACTGGTGATAATTTTTTGTTCGCTTTTCCCCTGAAAGAAATATAGGAAACAAAGAAAAACACACATAACAATCCAACATGCTCTCTAAACATTTTTTAAAAAAACCCTCACTGGTTTTAAACATGGATATGCTTCTGGGACAACTAGAGGAAAACAGCCGAAGGAGAAGCTCACTATCTAATGTGTGTGTGTGTGCGTGTATGCATGCATGCATGTGCCTGTGGCTTACGCTGGCTCAGCTTGTCTGAGCGTGGAAAGCTAAGCTATCTCCAGCACAATGTCAATAATGCAAGCAAGCACTACTAATATTGTGCTAGAGATAGTTCATGCTAGCACAATGGCATTTTTGTTAGCAGTACTGCTGCATTGGATACTGCCCATGGACAGTAGACTTCAAATGTTAGCAGTAAGTCCAGACTTCCCTCCAAGCAGAAGTGTTCTCTCAGTGCCTGCTAAATCATCTGGGAAGTTCTGTTGAGCTTTGCATGTGCAAGAGCTTTGCCTTAATAACATGTCAATTCCTGATCTGGATATTATAGTTCTGTAATATTTATTTATTATATTTATATCCCACCCTTTTTCCTGCAAGGAACTCAAGCCAGCTTACATAATCCTCCTCCTGCTCTCCATTTTATCCCCACAACAATACTGTGAGGTAGGTTAGGCTGAGTATCAGTGACTGGCCCAAGGACACCCAGTGAGTTTCACGGCCAAGTGGGGACTAGAACCCGGATCTCCTGAGCCCCAGTCCAACACTCCAACCACTACACCACACAGTTAGTGTGGACAATTACCCTAAACCCACCTTCTGTCTGATTCTGCCCAATTAATGGTCAGCATGTCATACTATAGCCCAGACCTCAGTGGTAGAGCACATGCTTTGCCTACAGGTTCACCCCCTGGCCTCTCCAGGTAGCGTTGGAAAGACTCCTATCTGAAAACGTGAAGAGCAGCTGTAGAAAAACTGAGCTCAATGGACCAAGGGTCTGACTCTGTATAAGGCAACTTCCTATGTTCCTGATGTGCATCCAGATGGATGTCTGAGATATGCTACAGTTCATACAAGCAAATATATCTGAGGTTGAGGTTTTGTAGGTATCTGGGTCATGGGACAGAAAATTGGAAAATTCTACTGAAATAAAGAGGCAGGGCTTGTACATCCTTAGTTCGATTATACATTCTCCGGCAACTAGTTAAATATGTGCTTTTGACATATGGGTATTAAAGGTGTGCATTTTGAAATACGTTCTAATTAGTATGAATGACTACCAAAGTTTCCTGATCTATGAATATAAGATAACAACAACGTTCAATAAAGTGAAGGAGTCTGGCAGAGAAGTTTGTTTCTCACTAGAAACATTTCACCTGCTAATGAGCAGGATGATAGAGTGTAGGATGTATTCTGAACATCAACTCCTCCCCATGTTAATAAAAAGTAGTGTCAGGTGCGAAAAATATCTCAGTTATCTATAAATGGTGGGCATGAAATAATTATGTGCATGCAGGGGGGAGCATTACCTGATTTGGCGAACTTCTGAAAAATACAGTGGAACTTCAGAATATGAAAACTGCAGAGAAAGGAACTAAACATACAAATGTGTTGAGTCATGGGCCAAAAGCTGCTATTTCTTTGCAATTCAGTTAAGGATGAATAGGGTCCATCCTCCAAAGGGCGAGATGACTCACCAGACTGACCAAAAAAAAAAAAAAAAAAGTCAAAATGCAAAATGAATTAAAATGTACAAATATAACAAATATCTCCTGAGCAAATGTAAAGCAATTAGCAGCAAAAAAAAATTTTTTTTTTAATTACTCTGAAAACAAGCCAATATAAAAGGTGGGCTTTGAACGTTCTTTCTAAAAACTAAAATGGAGGCATTCTGGTATACCTCCTTCATAAGCTCATTGTACAGCTTCAATGCTGGCTGCAACAGAAAAGACCCTTCTTTCTCCATCCACAGTATATATGACTTATTTTATAGATTGAGCAGCCCCCCTCCTACTTAATATGGGTGTAGAGGTGTCATAGATGGAGAAATGCTCTCTGGGATATGCAAGTCCCAGTTTGTGTAGGCCAGGCCAGGGGTGTTGAACCTCATTTAGCCCAAGGGCCAAATTCCATTACAGGAATGCTCTCAGGAGACACATTCCCAGTGGTGGGAGGGGCTGAAGCCCAGCATATTTCAAGTTAAAGCTCTTACTGCCAGCAACTAAGTCTTTGGATAGGCATGTTGACCTTTTAGAAGGGGGGGGAACTGCACAAAAGTCAGAAAACCACCAAACAATTGATGGTCAGGGGAAACGGGGTGGGGCCAGGAACAGGAGCTGTCGCCATCTGGGGAACTCTGGAGTGGTGGGTTGGGATCTGCCCCTGGGCCTCAGGTTCTGCAACCCTGCTGTAGGCCTTCAAAGGTTTTTTTTAAAAAACAACAACAACAAATGTTAATTGGGTCCCCAAATTACTTCGAAGGAAGCAAAGCTGCCAACATAGTGGCTGAATATGCTCTTGCTTCTCATACTGGTTGAGATGTGGGCTGCAACCTCCAGGGCAGGATTCTTGCCAGAAGGGCTTAGAACTCCCTAAGTTCTAAAATGCTTATGGACTGCCTAATTTCTAAATTCTATGGACTCCCTAAGTCCATAGAATGTGCAACCCATAGGAGCACAGACTATGGGGTGTCAGGAGGTTGACTGATGGCAGCCTATTGTAATTCTGACTGATGCTAGCCTACTGTAATTTCATAGACTTCATAGATCATAGAGTTGGAAGGAGCCTACAAGGCTATCGAGTCCAACCCCCTGCTCAATGCAGGAAACTAGAGGAGAGGTCTCCCATCCAAGTAATAACCAGGCTTGACCCTGCTTAGCTTTCCACGCTCAAACAAGCTGAGCCAGCATAAGCCACAGGCCTGTATTCTTCTGGGGAACCTTTGTAAAGAAGGGGGGCCTTCCAGTAGGGAAAGTTTCCCTTCTCCCCACATCTATAACACATGCCAAGGCCATGTGTGAACCAATAATTTGTCATTTGACATAAGTCGCCCACCCACCCCGCCAAAATAAAAAAAAGGAGATCCCCCTATTTTATTATACAATTCCACACTTAGCAATGTATCCTTTAAATTCTACTTCTGTTATCTCAGTTTTTGTAAGAACAACACAAACCACATCTGTCGGTGAAGATACTGTTATGAAGAATAGGGAATTATATGTCAAGCAAAATGTCAGTGTACCACTTTAAATTCATTTCTGCTACCAAATACCTTCTTCGGCATGTCTTGAAGTACATGGAGAGTCAAAACAAACTCCAAGGTCATTTAGAAACTCCAGATGCCAGATGAGATTTTCTATTAGTTTGAGAGCACAAGAATATTTCTAATCCAGGGCTCTCCAACCTTGGGTCCCCAGATGTTGCTGGCCTACAGCTCCCAGCATACCCAGCCAGCATGGCTAATGGCAAGGGATTCTGGGAGCTGTAGTCCAGCAACATCTGGGGACCCAAGGTTGGAGAGCCCTGTCCTAATCTGACAATGTTGGTCAATTTCTAATAAGGGGTGGGGTGGGTACAAAAAAAATATAAGAAGCTAACATTGGGAGAGAACACAAAAGAATATGGTTTCCTTCAGATGAGGAAAAGTTTATTAAGTTGTACCATTAAGATTTAAAAGGATCTAAAATGGAATACGTTGAAAGGAGTTGCAGGGTTTTATTGCCTTTTTTCTCCTTTTTCTCTGCGCCGGCCGCTCCAGCCCGCCGAGCCAGCCGTGCTGGTGCTGTCGTGTCACTTCCGACTGGCCAGCTGGAAGTGACGCGACAGCACCAGTGCGGCCGGCATGGCAGGCTCGAGCTGGCGAGCTGAGGGAGCCCCAAACCCGGTAAGGCCCTGCGAGCCTCTGGCGGGCGTGAGCGGGGCCGATTTTGGCCCGCTACACCCGCCTCGAGGCGAGTGGATACATCTCTAGCCGGAGATAAGATTCAAGTCCGGACTCAGGACAAGGCAGCAGGAGCTAGGCGGCCTCTTCATACTAAATAGAGATTGCTTTGCCTGAGGGGCTAGCTTTGAGTCCAAGGCTTTCTAGGGCCAGGTGTGAAAGTTATCCATTTACTGGGCTGATAATTTATGTTATACCCTTTTACCAAGTTCACAGCTTAGGTGTCACAACTTTTCCACCCTCCCTCAAGTAACGGTAGTCTAGTGAGAATGCTGAGAATTGTCTGTTAACAATCCTTAGTCCCCCCACAAAACTACAGTTCCCATGGGTCTCTGGGGAGACAGAACGGCTACAGAGGCTGCAATCCTATACACACGTACCTGTCCCATTGAAAACAAGAAGACTTACTTCTGAGTAGACATGTATAAGGTTGTACTGTGAGCCAGTTTAAGTCTGCAGTGTTGTAAACGCTATGGATTAACAGTCAAGGTACTATCGGAGTTTGCAGAACTTTTACACCTAGAAACCAAATCTTCAGTCCAGGATGACAGAGCCTGTGGCACCGTACATGATTAATAAGGCCTTAGATAATATATATTGTGTCAAGGGGAAAAAACAACAACACTGAGTCTTTAGATCCACCTCCATATATCCCAAGAACTAAATACATCATATGTGGGCTTCTGAAAATTGGACTCAAAAGTGATGGATCAGAGTAATTAATCAATACTTTTCGGTGTGTCATATTTTTGCATATAAATCGTCTCATGATTACAAAATGCCACCATCCACTACATATGTACTATGGAGATAGGGAAACTGTTTTGGAACTGAGAAAGTTTTTGCACACTAAACATTAACCGTTACAGATTGTAAATAGCCCTGTTATTGACAAAAAATATTTTCATTAATTTTCTTATTTATTCTCACAATTTTTAACTTTAGAACTACTGTGGCTTTATAAACAGAAATGTAGCAATTTATCTGTGGGGGGGAATGCTAGCTCTGTTTCTATTATCATTTTAACTACTGATGCCACATAATTGTTAGGAGTGTCTTTGTACAAATGCAGCATTGCATCAGAAAGTATAAATGGTGTATTTTTACCCAGGTGCTTTGTTGAAAAAGTGATTTTGTCCAGTACTAAGAGAAACAAACAACAACAACATGGAAATATCAACTGAGGTTGCTGAACAATAATGAAAAGATTCTGGTGCAATCATAATCTCTATTATGGCTGCTTTACCCAGGAACGGTGCAGGGCTGTTTGGCGCCCTAGGCCAAATTATATTTAGCGCCCCCCCTCGTGCCGTGGGGGGGGCTCTGGAGCAAAGCAGCCCTGCTCTGCAACCCCCCCCGCGCCGCCGCCACCACCACCTACCTTCCCCCCGCACCCGCTGCTGGCTGCTGGCTGCTGGCTGCTGCTGCTGCTGCCGCTGCCTCCTCCTCCGACGCGATGGGACCCCCGCGCTTTACGACGGGAAGGTAGGTAGGTGGTTGGCGGGCGCGCGGGAGGGGGGAGGTGCGGCGGCGGCGGCCGGCAAGCGGGCGGGGAGGCGCGGCGGAGGCGGCAGGCAGGGCAGGAGCGCGGCGGAGGCGAGGAAGGGGTGCAGAAACTCTGCGCCCTCTTCCGCCATGCGCCCTAGGCAGCCGCCTGGGTCTGCCTAGCGGTAGCACCGGCCCTGGCTTTACCTCACTCCACATAGCAACTATTGTTACATAGTGTGCTTTTCATTTTCAAGAACTCATCATGTAGACTGGGCAGTTTTCCCTGTTTTGCTGCAAACATCTCCAAAGCAATGTCTTTAACGGTGTGATGAAACTCAGCCAATCAAAGTGGTGACTTATTGCACATGACTGGGCCATCATGTTATAAAAATCACCATGTGGTAATAGGGAGACTTCCAACTCACACTGCAAGTGGAGCCCAGCACAAATGGGTAGGTTCTGGTCTATACTTTGCTCCACCTTAACCAAAATCAAGATCCATGTAAATCTAACTGGTTCTGGACCCATTCTGGAAATAGTTGTCCAGCTTGAGGCTGGCCGGCAGCCAGCAGCTGGCTTGGCTTCTGGGAGTGCTTCCAAAAGTCCAGCTAAGATAAGATTAAGAGAGCTGTGCTTGTCTGCTTGCAGAGGGAAGAGTAGAAAAAGCATGGTCTTACAATCCTAGGAATCAAGCCAAGAGTGTCATACAAAAGTCCAAGGGTCAAGCATTGTCAGGATCAGCCCAAAATCAGGTCCAGGAATCAAGGCAGAGTTCAGGAATAAGAGTCAAGGAAGACATTGTTTCCCAATACCCAGGCTTCAGTGAGTGAGCGTTTTTATACTGCCCTGCAGCTGGAGCTCCTTAGCAGCAGGCTGATTATAAAAGCCTCACAAGGCCAATGTCCTGGCTTACAGCTGGATGCTGCATTGAGGGGCCTGCATCTGTTCCTGTCATCTCATCCTCCTTCTCTGTCTGGGACTCAGGACCTGCACCATCTCCACCTCTGATTCTGACTCCTCCCAGGCTGGGGAACTCCCATGGGTCATGCCAGAGAGCCCTGCCAGCTCTTCAGCTGCCCGGTTGGCCCTGTCTTGAGCAGCAGTGTCTGAACTCCGTTCCTGAGGGATGTCCAGGGAACTGGGTGAGTCACACTTGTCCTCAGAGGAGGATTCCTGGAGGGGGGTCATGACAATAGTATGATAGCTGAGGCCTACATTATCTGGGATTATGGATACTCCATTTGGATTCCCTCATCCTCTCCTGAGTTTTCAAACACTAGTACTAGCAGTGATGGCAAACCTATGGCACGGGTGCCACAGCTGGCACGCAGGGACCTCTCTTTGGGCACTCAAGCCATTGGTCACCAGATCGCGAAAAGACTGTTCCGTTCTGCAAAACACGAATGATCTTGTTCAATCTTTCTCACAGTGTGGAACAGAATGATTTTATTCTAGAATTCCTGTTACAGAATTCTTTTCTACATTGTTATCACATTTAAAAGATATTGAAGAATGATGCACAGAGCATGGCTTGGATGTAAAGCCCTAACAGTTGACCCGAGTGCTGCATGTGTTGCTCTCAAACTAACGGAGTATGAGCCAAGGTTTGACAAATTATCAGCAGGCTTGCAATAGCAAAAATCATATTAATTGTGCAAAAGCATGCCCAATGCAAACTTTTACCTAATGCAGTGTTTGCAGTCCAAGACATAAAGTGTTTAAAATGTGTTAAGCACGTTTAGTTTTCTTGTTTATCTTGCTCATCCTAGTACAGGTTGACTTTTACTTTTACTAATCTGACACTTGTAGAAGCAGGGAAAGGACCCGGGGTAAAGCTTGCCCCATACAATTTCAGTCTGGCATATAATCATATTACAAGTTGAGAATCCCTTATCCAAAAATACATGTGCCTAATTACCGTATATACTCAAATATAAGACTAGTTTTTCAGCACATTTTTTGTGCTGAAAAATGCCCCCTCGACTTATACGTGGGTCAGCGCCCCCCCAGGACCCCCGCCGCCACTGCAAGGCACCACAAGGCACCGCCAGGCACCCCCTCCACCCCCAGGACCCCTGCCGCCACCCCCAGACACCCCACCCCCACCCCCATACCTGCACCCGCCGCCGCCAAAGCCCCTCCCCCGCCAAAGCCGCGCCGCGCCGCAGCCCCCCCAGACACCCCCATGCCACCCCCAAACACCCCCACGCTACCCCCAGACACCCCCACGCCACCCCAGACACCCCCCCATGGCACCCTACCTACACCTGCCACCGAAGCCCCGTAGCCACCGAAAAGCCTCCCTGCCGCCGAAGCCTCGCTCCCGCCGAAGCCCCTCCCCTGCCGAAGCCGCGCCGTGCCGCAGCCCCCCAGACACCCCCATGCCACCCCCAGACACCCCCACGCCACCCCAGACACCCCCCCACGCCACCCTACCTGCACCTGCCACCGAAGCCCCGTTGCCACCGAAAAGCCTCCCTGCCGCCGAAGCCTCGGTCCCGCTGAAGCCCCTCCCCCGCCATGGGGGTGGCATGAGGGTGTCTGGGGGGCTGCGGCGCGGCGCGGCTTCGGCGGGGGAGGGGCTTCGGCGGCGGCGGGTGCAGGTACGGGGGTGTGGGTGGGGTGTCTGGGGTGGCGTGGGGGTGGCTGGGGGTGTTTGGGGGTGGCATGGGGGTGTCTGGGGGGGCTTCGGCGTGGCGCGGCTTCGGCGGGGGAGGGGCTTCGGCGGCGGCGGGTGCAGGTACGGGGGTGTGGGTGGGGTGTCTGGGATGGCATGGGGGTGTTTGGGGGTGGCATGGGGGTGTCTGGGGGTGGCGGCGGGGGTCCTGGGGGGGCTTTGGCAGTGGCGGGGCTTCGGCGGCAGTGGGTGCAGGTACGGGGGTGGGGGGTGTCTGGGGGTGTCTGGGGGTGGCGGCGGGGGTCCGGGGGGGGGGCTTTGGCAGTGGTGGGGCTTCGGCGGCGGCGGGTGCAGGTACGGTGGCGGGGGGTGTCTGGGGGTGTCTGGGGGTGGCGGTGGGAGTCTCCCCTCGTACATTTCCCACCCTAGACTTATACTGGGGGCAATAAGTTTTCCCAGTTTTGGCGGGTGAAATTAGGGGCCTCGACTTATGTTAGGGCTGACTTATAGTTGAGTATATACGAAAAAGTTTGTATAAATTCCCTTCAGGCTATGTGTACAATGTAGTACTATAATAATTTTTTTAGTTAATTTTTTTCCCTACAAAAAACTGTTTGTATCATTGAAAGCTCTGTTATTGTGTTTTTCTTTTAAGACAAAAGATGTTAATTAGTTCGGACAACTGTATGAGTTGTTTTTCTAAAACTAAAACCTCGGTATTCAGGTTTAATTGCAGTGTTGGCACTTTGAAATAAATAAGTTGGTTTTGTGTTGCAGTTTGGGCACTCGGGCTCAAAAAGGTTCGCCATTACTGTACTAGCTTATCTGATGATTTACCATGGCTTTCCAGAACAGACCCTAGTGATTCCACCAATGCCTACATGGAATGATTCAATATAACCTCCTTGTATTTATACCAGCTCCTAAAATATATATATTAGCAGACTAATTAAAGAAAAACAGCTTTGTTCTTTTAACATAATAAAGTATGGTTCTTAGTCCTCAATAATTTTTTATGTTTTATGAAATGTTACCTGTTTGTTAGATAGATTTTATATATTTAGAAATATGAAGTAAAATATCTATATATACAAAAATTGCACTTTGGGGGGAAGCCTCTAAAAGTCATCTAAGTCCTCCTGGCAACTGCTTTTTCTTCCTTGTATGATGTTTATCTGTAACCCCTTGAAAAGCTTTTAGCTGTAATACAGAAGTTCTTGTTGGAAGCAAGAACAGTATGTTCCCCCTTGAGCTTCTGATCTTAACACAGTTTCTTAGAGAAAGTACTTCAAGGGCTTTGGGTTCAGAAGCCTTAGTCTTTCTCTTGATATCCACAGTTTACAGGCAAGAAAATCTCTTCTCCGCAATCTTTCAAAAATATATATTTTATTTCAGTGGGTTCTTTTTTTTTTGTAAAAGTCAGCAATGACTGTCAGATAAAATGATACAATGAAGTCATTTAAAATAATAGTTACTTAAATTAAAACTCTCATACTGAGTTCGATAGTAACATAGTGTTGACTAGATACTAGAAATCACAACTAGTTCTCTAAAAGTCTTTGAAATTATGAGATATAATAAAGATGATATAATTAACTAGCTCAAGGTTTCTTTGAAAGGAAATTAGCACATAAACATTTACAGGATATGTGGTTACTGGTACTGAATTATATATCCCGGGAGAACCTGAGTTAGCAAGGTGAATTGTCATTCTTCAGTTTAGACCGTAAATAAGATCTTACTAGCATCTTGAAAACAGTATTGGTTAAATATTAGTTGCATTTTGATATATAAATAACTTATTTATATTGATATATAAATAACAAATATTAATTTGACTTTAAAATGATACTAACAGTGCAATATAAACAAGTTTACTCAGAAGCAAATCCCACTGAGTTCAGTGGTGCTTACTTTCTAGTAACTGCAATTCTGATTGCACCATGTGCTTGAACTAACTCCACATCATGTGCAATGGAGCCCGAAGCATGCATGACCCATGTCTGATATGCATTATTGTCCAGTGAGCTGTTCAACAGGGTCCCTTATTCTGCATCTCAAACAGGTGATCAAAACGATAGCAAGTATCAGACCTGATCTACACACACACACACAAGCCTGGCTAGTGGATCCCTTTGGGAAAATACATGCACAGCACCTGTTCGTGAACACAATTTGTCATCAAACTAGAAACAGAAGCTGTTTCTGTGTGTGTGTGTGTGTGTGTGCGTGTGAATGGCTCCTGGCTGATCAGGCAAGTGTGACTGAAGACAGTACTATTTTGCCTGAGCAATAGTGAATTCTGACAGTGGCTGTCCATGATTTATATATATAAATAGATTAATTTGTGGCTAAAGGGAGAAGCAAAACAAGCAGTATAAAATTAAAAGCATGGCTTTAGAACAGGCTATAACTCATCTCTAGATCAAAATTTTGAAGTATCTGGGAACCTTGGCCTGCAGCACTAGGAACTCTGTTCTGAAATCTGTCCCAGCACTCCTCCGTGAGGCTTGTAGCTAGAATACTAGTGCCCTATGGTCCTAGGAGAAAATAATACTCCATGAACCATTGGTGACCATGTAGGATGTTTCTTGTGATGAAAGGGAGACCTCTCTAATGCCTGTTAGCTCCTTTCCCCAAATAAGGCTTACCTTCTTGAAAGGAGAATGGGACTGGCAGGGAGGGAAGGATAATAGTGAGGGTGATTCTGACCTGCTTACATTGGCTGCCTGTATGCTTCCGAGTCTGATTCTAGCTGCTAGTTTGAACCTATAAAGCCTTACATGGCTTCGGACCACAAATACCTGACGGAGCACCTCTCCCAACCTGAGTGTACCCTGACACTATGGTCAACATCTGAGGCCTTCCTCTGAGGAAAGCTTGGAGGGTGGCAACAAGAAAGAAGGCCTTCTCAGTGGAGCCCCTCCCCCCCAGTTTATGGAATAATCTCCCCACTGAAGCCCGCCTGGCGCCAACTCTGTCATCTTTTTGGCACCAGGTTAAGACTGCTCTCTTCTCCCAGTTATTTAAAGGCATTTACAGGTATTTAATGGCATGATGGGACATTTATGTCAGCTACTTTTTAACAGGTCTAGTTGTACTAAAATTGTTCTAGCTATTAAATTGCTTTTTAAATTTTGTTTACTGGAAAAAAATATGTTTTATGCTGTTTTTATGGCTGTTTTATGCTATTTTTTTTATTGTATTTGTGTACTGTGTTTTATGAATTGTTATGAATTGCCCAGAGAGATTCAGCTAGTGGGTGGCATAGAAAATAATAATAATAATAATAATAATAATAATAATAATAATTAATAATAATAGGACGATGACGAATAATAATAGGACGATGACGAATAATAATAATAGGATGACAATGAGCCTAATTTGGAGACATAGGAAGCTGCCTTATACTGAGACAGAGCATTGGTCCATCTAGCCCAGTATCGTCGACGCTGACTGACAGCAATGGCTCTCCACGGTTTCAGGCAGGATCCTTTCCTAACCCTAACTGGAGATGCCAGGGATCGAACCTCAGACTTTCTGCATGCAAAGCATGTGCTCTACCATTGAGCAATCACCCCAGCTCAAAGGGGCCTAGACCTGACTTAAAATGGAGCCAGACATTTGAGCAGGAGAGTTCACATATTGAGTTCCCCACCACCATCTTCTTGCCCCAACCAAAACTAGAGCACAGGTCTATAGACTGAAGTATCACAGAAAGGAGGAAGCATCATTTGTAGTGCAATGCACTAGTAGTGGAGTTAAAGCCTAATATCTCACCTCAGGCCACCTCACAGGGAAGGATGTCACAAGCCTGATTTATTACATGATTAGGTGTGGGCCAAGCAGAGTGCCGGGGAACAGATCCTTCCCACCCCAACCCAGAAAACAGAAGAGTAAATGTAAAGGCAGGATTCTAGTTTTGAAAATAGCAATTTACTGTGTGTAAATTGCCCAATACATTTCAACCAATGGCTTTGCTTAAGGACAATAGTTCTTCATGTCTCTTATTTGAGGACCCTGGTTAAAACAACTCATTTTAAAAAATGGTTGTCATTGAGTTATACAAGAATAAAAAATATACCTCTACTACTACCACCATAATACTAGGGTAAGACATTTGAAGATCCTCTGCCCTTGAGGAAGACACTTGATCAAAACACTTTCTTCTCCACATAATAATTTGCTACTGGTTCTCCCTTTGTTCTGGCCTTGATAACTAACCTTTATTTGTGATCACTGGCCACTGACCTCATTGCACCCTTCTGTGTCATGCACAGGGAACTCAAATATGGGGAGGGAACCAGACATGTATCTCAGTTTATGTTGGGCAACAGGGGTAGGTGGTTGCCAAAAGGATGTGGTTGCTAGCTGGTTGCCACTGACCATTTGATAACTGCACTTCGGATAAAATAACAATTATTGTTATTTAAGACTACTGCAGTACCCATCTCTAAGCACTTAAATCCAGAGTTTTATACATTGAAAAATAAATTTATATTTTATGGAATGAACTTTCCTTAATGTGTTAATGTGGTCTAATGTAGAACCAGTATTATTTTCACTTGCAGTCACTCTCTTCCTTAAAGAATGCAGTCTATTCGATTTATGCTTCACTCCAGTATACTGTTTTAAAAGAATCTGTCCAAGTATTCAAATCTAGCCTGTACTGAAAAAAATGCACAGTGAAGAGGCTGATAATTTACTTGTTCATAAAAGTTTTATGTTACACATAAAATGTTATTGCTTTTAGTACTTAGTGGCAATGTGAACTGCAGCTCAGACCAGAAACTTATGCTATGATGCAGTGGTAAAAAAAGAATTATATAAGTCTCTGAGAGAACACTTATATTTTTTGAAACAGACAACTTCTTGTACTCACCATTTCATGAATAAATGACAGAACAAAACGAAAGAAAAATAAATGTTTGTTTGAAATATCGTTATGCTTGACCTAACCTCAAATAGGAGCTAAACTGAGATGCTGTCTAATGCTTACTAAATTGTAACCCTATACCTGTGTAGATTTCTAGTTCTTTTTTCTTTTTGGATTTCAAGGTACAACCCTATGACATGCTTAGCCAGAAAAAAGGCCTACAATTCGCATCATTGACCTTTTTTCTGTCTAAACATGCATAAGATTGAACCCTTGAAGTATATTAACTAAGGCATACATGTCCTCTATATTGACAGGCAAAATTGTCCTGTTTGGATATGGAATGAGCTCTGTTAAAATTAGAGGTGGATCAGAATTATGCTGGGTTGGGAGGCAGTTATAAGAATTAACCAAAATTTGGATTTTTTTCATAAACAGGATGGAAAGAACTTGAGATATAAACAATTCAAATGTAGGAGAAAGCGAAACTGACAGATTTGTCTGTCCAAGCGGAAGTGCTTAGCTTTAAAAAGTCTGGGTTTGAAACCTGTGCATTCACCTAAGTGCTGAATTAGGGTTGCAAGAAGACAGAGGAACAGAGAAAAGAGAGGAAGGAGGGAAGACAGACGGATAGACAAACCAACCAACCAGAGTCCTGGATGTTATTTTTGTTTTGGTGTGTATCCATTCAGTTTTTAAAACTTTTCCTGTTAATGTTTTTCTTAAGTAAAGTTTAAACTGTTATTTGAAATTCTGTAGTCTCTTTCCTTTTTGGGTTATCCACCCCACATCTAATAGCCAATCACCACACTACCTAAAGCAGATACCTGAGACTCAGAGATTTAAGGCTGGTTTGGTGGGGGCAGTCAGGGAAAAAATGGTTTCCACCTGGAGGCCGTGGAGAGGGCCACCGGAAGAGAAGGGGGAAAATGGAGTGGGACACAATATTGTGCCTGTTTTCCCTTCCACTCTTGGAACAGGATGTGTCCAGTGACACCCTGCAACCCTGTCCCCTATCTACTTTTCCGCTAACCAGGTTTCTTGATAGGTTTTTGCTCTGTCATGGCGGGGGGAGGAGCTGAGGGAGGTGCTTGTTCTACACTGAATGCCAAGTTTGTCTCCCAGTCAGTTCTGCTGGAGCAAATTACAATAGTTACTTGATTGCTTGAATTGAGAATACCAAAGATGTAATTGACAAAAAAAACAATGTATAAGTTCAGCTTGCTTTCAACGTTATCTTAGTGGTCTTTGTTACTTATGCTTCTAAGGCTTCAAACCTATATACCCACTTATCTGGGAGAAAGCCCCGTTGAACCTAATGGAACTTATTTCTGAGTAGACATGTATAGGATTGTACTCTTAAGTGCACTGTATTCCTGCTGATAAAGCCCGCTGCACTCTAGAATTTCATGTATTGGAGAGCAACTATTCCAGAAGGGCCCTTCCTTGAACAATATTCTGTTCATTAAGAATGATTAATTTCCTGCTCAGTTTGGATGAAGGTTGATATGGCTTGGTGGGATTTAGTTACAGTTTTTGAAGCCTTGGCAATGTATATTTCTGCTCGGGACAGATGTGGTGGGAACTTAGGAAAATTAACAATAACTCCACTTCCGAGGTTTGCTTAACTGAAATAGTAACGTTCCCTTTCTGGAACTACACAGTTGGCTCTGGACCCTGTCAACATGTGCTTGCTCATAGTGTCATACTAATAATTATCTACATACAGGGAATTATTCTGACCATGACCACACCGACCCACTCCCTGCACACACAATGTCACATTTGACCCAAACATTCATACATCTGTCATGAAGTGATGTGAATATATGTGACCCTGGATTGAAGTTATAATATAGTACTAGGCCAGTCAGAAACCTGGCTTGGCTATGATGTATGGGATGTAAAACAGTTGTGGCTGCCTTAGTAACAGTTTCTAAGGGTGTGAAGAAGCTTGTATCTGACAGTGTGAACATCATTAGTAGCAGAAGCTGTCTTTGGTTATATATGGACCGGGCAGATAATACATTGCATGTGTTAAGGGGAAATAAAGAGTCAAGACACAAGTTATGGTGTAAAATTAGGGCCACATTTATTGAATAATCAAAGATCTGCAAAGGGAAAAGTGTGGATACTATCTAAACTGGCCAGTGGAGCCATTTATGAACATCCAACCCCGAGTTGTGGCGCTGTAACTTGCCACCCCCCAATTTTACACCACCATGGTGCTGGGAGGCCTTCCCAGTGTCACCTCCTCACGGGGACGCAAAACATTGATGTGGGTGAGGTGAGTCGGCTTCAATGGTGATCCTTATCTCCCACAGACTGAGCTGCGTAACTCAGCAACGGGGAGCCACGGGTCTCACCAGTCGCCTAAAAGGTGCCATTGGATGATCACCAAACCCTTCCCCAATCCCCACTGCCTATTTCTGCACTTACCAGCCAAATGTGACCAAATTGAATCAGATTAGAGAACACAAAATAAAAACCAACCTACCCTGCGTTACAGTGTAGAGTAGGTGAAACATGCACACTGCCCCTTAAGCCAATCAAGGTGATTTGCCAAAATCCCTACTCGGCCCCCTAATGGGCGACCAGAGGAGCCTACACTGCAAAGCAGAGAGGGAGGGAGCCACAAAAGAAAAGAGGTTGAGGGTGCGGCTACCAAGCCTAATATTGGCCTTGATACTCCACACTCCTTGTGCCTGATTGGTGGGTTGAGATCACCCCACCGATGGTCTGACTCTAACTCGCCCCACGTGCAAAGTTCTCCCCCCCCCCAGCTATGTGTGGTTGGGGGAAGGAAAATACAATAAATTTGATTGCTAGTTAGAATGTCCTAGGATCACTGATTGGACACGAAAATAAGATGAATAATTGAGGGTCCTGACAGGGATAAGAACATGACTAAGTCAGAGGTGGCCAGAAGGGAATAAATGGCCAGTCAGGAGAGTGGTCAGTTGGAGCCGGAAAAGGATCTGAAGGCCAGAGCTAATAATGGCTGAGGAGAGCAGGAGCTGTGCTGTGTGAGGTGGTGCTGAAGTTTCAAGCAGGCAGAGGACTTCAAGCAGTGGTCTGTACACAGAGGATGAACTTCACTCATTCCTTGAAGCATCAACGGAATTGGATTTTGTGCAGATGCATTCATACACATTTGTGCAAATTTGGAGTTGTGCAAATTGGGAATCCCAAAAATGGGCAAATTCCCCCCCAAATGCATATTTTCACACTTTAGCCTATAGGGGAAATGCAAATTTTTTTTTTATATATATTTTTTAAAAGTTATTATTTAATGTATTTTCCTATGACTAAATTTGCATAAAATTGAAAAATGGCCTACAAGTCCACAGAATCTGTGCAACTTGGGAAAAGCTAGGCCACTGTGGAATCCGCGGGTCAGATTCATAGAAATTTGAACTCATTTGAGTCCATTGTGGATTTCTCTGACATCCCTATAAAATCTGAGACATGCAATGATGTTTAGCATACCTATAAATTTGTAATTGTTTTTTAAGGTGCCTCAACACTTTGTTTACTGTCCCAGCCAAAGTTGCTGACATGTGCAGGCACAGCCTTTTTTGTATTCAGAGGTGAAGTGGAATACATCTTAGATCAGTGTTCTCCAACCTTGGGTCCCCAGATGTTTTTGGCCTACAACTCCCAGCATGCCCCAGACAGCTATGCTGGCTGGGGCATGCTGGTAGTTGTAGGCCAAAAACATCTGGGGACCCAAGGTTGGAGAACACTGTCTTAGATAGACACAGTTATACTTATTGAGCAAACAGGTCAGCTATATGGTGAATTGCATTTTTCTATTTAAATTCTAATAGCGTTTTCTAAATTTGCATCTATTCATATAAATTAGCAAATGCAAATCTGCACCCTCTTCCCCCCCCTTTGGTAATGCCAAAAATCAAGATTTGCAGTATTATATGGCCAACCTATTAAAGCATAATAAACCTATTTATACTACTATCTAGAAAGGCAACAAAAAGTGACAGGCCACAATACATGGTGGCTGATCTGTATTGGCTTGGAGCTCTGCACACCAGCTATGCAGGCCTAATTTATTCCTTGCTTAAAGGCATTTACAAAGTTTGAACTTTGCTAAGCCAAAAAGGGTTCAGGATAAGCTAGCATATTGTGATATTAGGTAAATTGTTCTCATGGAAATAGGTGAAATTATGCTTCACACGATATTAATACTGCTAATTTTTATTGGGCTTTTCTACAGCCCTACAGGGTTCCTTAAATCAAGTGCCTTGCAAAGAAAG
The DNA here is from genome assembly GCA_021292165.1 of Shinisaurus crocodilurus. Taxonomy (NCBI): domain Eukaryota; kingdom Metazoa; phylum Chordata; class Lepidosauria; order Squamata; family Shinisauridae; genus Shinisaurus; species Shinisaurus crocodilurus. The sequence continues at coordinate 95,102,382 of CM037876.1, forward strand.
AAAGAGCAGCTGCATACAGAATAGGCAACTGGTCACAGTTATTGCTTACAGAGAATTAAAATGATAGATTCATTGCTCTCAGGAAATGTAATTTTACATATTGCCAGTAAAAAGAGAGGTCACTTTATCCTAAGACAAAGCACTGCCTACATTCTATAGTAAACAATTTGACTTCCACTGCTCTTAAACAAAATTTGTCACTAACTCATGTTGACTTCTGAAAGAAGTCAACATAGCTGATGCAGAGGAGAGTCTAGGGGTAGGTGATCCACCCAGCAATCAACTCGCGGTGTGCGAGCTGAGCACTGCCACCACACAAGCCAAGCACGAGCACCAGCTGAGGCGCTCACTTGACTTCTGGGTCCCCAGCGCTATGTTTACATAGAAAAGGGTGTAAGATATGTTAAAAACGGCCACAATTTGCACAAGTTACGCAAATCACAGCTGTTTTTAATGTATCTTACGCCATTTTCTATGTAAACAACGTAGCGCCGGAAACCAGAAGTCGCTTCCCCAGCTTGGCTCGCGAGAACACAAGTTGAGCCGGGGGGAAAGTAGGGCGAGTGGAATTCGGGGGGTCGAGCCTGGCGAATTCGCTGGACTTCCACCACCACCCCAATTGAGCTCCGCGCACATCCCTAGCTTGGGCTGAAGTGTCATCAGTATGTGGATGATACTCAGCTCAGCTTCTCGTTTCCATCTACGCATTCTAGGGGGGCTGTCAAACTCCTGATCCTGAACCAGTGTCTGGAGGTTGTTTTGGGGTGGATGAGGGTAAAGAAGCTTCAACTGAATCCAGACAAGACTGAGGCTCTGTGGGTTGGGAAATTAAGTACACTGGATGGAGGTTTACAGCTGGTCTTATATGGGGTTGCACTGCCCCTAAAGGACCAAGTGTGTCGTCTGAGAGTCCTCTTGGACTCTGCGTTAACTGGGGAAGCCCAGGTGGCTGCAGTGTCCAGGAGTGCATTTTACCAACTTAATCCAGCCTGGATGTCATGTCACTAGTGCATGGATAACTGAGGCAAGGTCCATCTTCTCCAGATAGGGCCACAGCTGGCGTACCAGGCTAATGTAATGTGCTGCAGGTGGGGCTGCCTTTGAAGATAGTCCAGAAACTGTAGCTGGTGCAAAATATGTCCGTCTGAGTGTTGGTGAGGAAGATTCAATTCCATCATATAATGCCTATACTGAACCAGCTGCAGTGGTTGCCACTTGCCATTGTGTTTCTGAGCCCAAATTTAAAGTGCTGTTTTTGACCTTTAAAGCTTTAAATGGGTTGGGACCAATTACTTGAAGGACCGGCTTCACCCATATTAGCCTGGCCACACTTTAAGATCAGGAAGAGAGGCCCTTCTCATTTGCCCACCTGTGAGAGAAGTTAGGTGAGTGATCACATGAGAGAGGGCCTTTTCCACGGTGTCCCCACACCTCTGGAATTAGTTGCCAGGGGGTGGGGGGGGCTGTCAGTGGTTTAAGAAGGCCCTGAAAAAACATACTATTTTACTTTTGGCCTTCTCCTGATATATTCACTGTTGTTACTGTTTTTATTGCATTTTAATTGATTTTTAAGAACATATCATTTTTGATGATGATGATGATGATATAAAATAAACATCCCTGGTGTGTACCAAAGAAAACATACAAACATATGAAGGTGTCTTCTAATGAGTCAAATCGCTGGTCTATTTATCTCAGCACTGTCTAGGCTGGCAGGAAGTAGTTCTCCAAGGACCCAGGAAGCTATTCTCCCCCAGCCCTGCTACATTAATTGCATAGCATGCAGGTGGCCCACTTGGTTTTTTAAAATTTACTTGAAAGTAAATGCACACGATCCTGTTCCAGATCAGGACTACTAACTGAGGGGAGGATTACACTTTCTGCCCAGCCACTTCTTATTTATTTATTTATTTATTTATTATTTTATTATATTTATACCCCACCTTTTTTCCTGCAAGGAACCCAAGGCGGCTTACATAATCCTCCTCCTCTCCATCTTATCCTCACAACAACCCTGTGAGGTAGGTTAGACCCTGTGAGGTAGGTTAGGCATTTCTTCCCTGAAATGCCCCACACACAGCAATTGAAAAAGGAGAGAAAAGCCACCATTAGCACAAGTGGAGTCTTGTTTTGCTTTTTAAAAATACTCTCACAGAGACGAGGGATTTGGGGAAGGAAGCAGCTGAGAGGGACATTTAAACCTCCCCTCCCTGCACATGGTGGTCCTGATCCAGACTGGGGTCCTGGGCACATTTTAAGTAAGTAAATAAATCCCAAGAGGATGAGCTGTGCACTACATAATTCATGTAATGGGTCATTTGACCCTGAGACCCTTTTAACTGGAGAGCCTGGCTTGCGTGGCATGCAAAGTATGCATTCCACCCCTGAACTACGCTGCTTCTAATGTGAAAATATGAAGCTGTTGCATTACAGTGGTGAGACCATTGGCCCTCTGCACTCTGACCATGCTGTCCTCAGGTGGAGGTGTTCTGCCTTGCTACCTAAAATCTTTTCAATACTAGGGACATGAAAAAAGCATGTGCTCTACCACTGAATAAAGACCCTATCTCCATATTGTGTGTCTCACCCAAAGGAACGGTGTGAATTATCTAGCTTTGTGAAAACTCCGGTGCTTGCGTTAGAACTCTGCACACTAAAGTTTCTCTTCTGTGATAGGAAGTTATTCTTGTGTCTTCCCCAGAAGATTCTAACTGTACACATGGAACATTGTCCAATTCATCCAAGAAAAGGGGGTAGCCCCAGCATAAACACTGGTGTTGTTTGTTTTCAGCGCATGGCTTTATTTTCCCAGTGCTACTGTTTACATCATTTCTACAGAAGATTATCATATATATATATATATATATATATATATGAACTTTTTGCACAGTAAAAATGAGAGATAACTGAGTACCACAAAACCACCAAGCACATAGTATAAGTATTGGCTTGGCAGATCAAGCCAAGGTCTATCTAGTCCGGCATTCTGCTTCCAGGAACCAGATATTTCTGGGAAGCTCATATGCAAGGCATTTGTTGATCATACCCAGTATGTGGCATTCAGAAATATATTAACTCTGGATAGGGAAGCTACATATAGCTATCATAACTATGAGTGGCTGACTGACATATCTATTATCTATGAATTTGTCTAATCTGTTCTAACAGCCATCTAGTGGCCATGAATTTTATTATCAATTCTTTGAAGGCCAGCTCACATATACGTGTACATCTTACTTGATGGCGCACCACTGACACTGACTCCACTGGAAAGCATTTGTCTTCGAGGTAATAAGGAAGTTTCATCAGTGGCAGTTATTCTGCTGTCATCAATTAGGCAGTATTTTACAGGTCTGAACTAGTGAAACCATGCCAAGTAATTAGTTCTGTTTCTAAGAATCCAGAAAACTCCCAGTTCTACAAGGATCTCCCTCCTCTGCCAGATTCTAGCAGGCTTTGCTCTTTAGCCTCTCCTTCTCTCCTTGTCCTACCTTGTTTTCACAGGGGGGGGGGCTTTGAAATAAAAGTCAGCTGTTTTTTATGTTTGTTTGTTTGTTTTTGCTCTGTTATGGCTTATTCACACAGAGAGAGACACAAGTCATCATTTTTTGCTACGTGCAACGTGACAAGGAAGACGCATAGACAGTTTTGTCTAGGTACAGCTGTGTGTATTTGTAAACAAACTCTTAACACTAAAAACACCCCTAACAAAAAAGAAGATTCCCCCCTCCTGCCAAAGAGAATGCTAAATATGTTCTCTTTATGTGTATCACTGAAAAGGGCTACTGACTTCCTTCACAGGTTCACATTAGTCAGTCAATTGCATTGTAACTCAAGCAATTTAGAAAGCTTTTTTTGGGGGGGTGGGGGTGAGCAGCCAGACAGATCTGTGGGTCAGCCACACAATGCGAAGGGGTGATAATGGCCCTTCTACAGAAAGCTGTGCGATTAGCAGCAAGCTTATTTTTCTTAATTTGATTATTATTGTAATTTGTAACATATTCTCCATGGATGGTGGGTAATAAATTAAGAAGAGTTAGAAACGCTGAAAGCATTCTGTTGTTTTCTTTTTAATGCATTTCCCCCCTTTTCAGAAATGAGTTCTGGTGGATGTGACCTTGTCCACCTCAGACTGCATAGTTCAGTTCAATGTGCTTCTCTTGGAAACAACTAGTTACTGAGAAAGTAAAGGTCTCGCTGTTGCTTTCACAGAGTAGGGAAATGCATTTGTTTTAATGACAGTTAAGAAAAGAACACATCACAATCCTTTCCTTTCTATATAGTTATTATGCAGTGACTGACTGCCATATGCCCATTATGTTTTAAGCTAGAGCAACAGAATAGAAACAGCAACAACAAAAGCTTTATTCGTGGCTACCATCGGCTCCCAGCTTACCATGATTCAAGTCACATATGATTATTCCTCAAAAGCATCTGTTAATAATAATAACCATATTTAGGCTGCATTTATATGCATATGGGAGAAATTCTCACAGAATTCAAAGCGACTTACTGCAGAGCTGACATGCATTGGAATATGCGGTTAGTGTTTGTGTAGTACTTTTGAGTGTTCAGACAGAGCACTTCATATATATCACCAGTATTATGGCAGTATTAATACCTCCATGCTGGCTGGGGCATACTGGGAGTTGTAGTAGGCCAAAAACATCTGGGGACCCAAGCTTGGAGAACCCTGGTCTACACAGATTGGCAGCAGTCCACATGGGAGAGATGTAGGTGATGAAGGAGGTCTTACGGGAGTGCCACCTGAGTATCCCATTACCACACTGGGCTCCTGCTGGCTGAGCAGGAGGAGTGATAGAGGCTAGCTTCACCTCTCAGTCCTCCCTGCCTGCATTTCTTGCCAGATAAGCCTCTGAGCCCATCTAGCTGAGTTGTGCTGTTCGGGGTGGGATGAGAGCTAAGACGGTTGTGGATCTGGTGGATCCATGGTCTCTGCCCACCGCACCCTCCCCAACACATCCATTTCCTTTTCTTCCAAGGTTGTAGCACCGAGCTTTCTGTGGTGGCTGCTAGGAGGGGTGGCTGTGAACAGATTTTCCCCTCCAAGGTCATAGCATTGTCTACAACAGGGGTGGGCAATATGCATCCCCTACCACCCCCTACTGCCCCCCCAAATTGTATTTTTTTTTAACAAAATGGTGTCCAGAAGCACCCATTTTGAAGCCTTTTTTTTCTTTTTACCCTTTTAGTACTCTCTAGTGGCTATGGAGCACCAAAAGGGTCAACATTAGCTTGTTTTCAACCTAATTTTGATCCTTTAGGCGCTTCGTAGCTGTTCCAGAGCGGCTTATTTTTTTTTTTTAAGCTGCTCTTTAAAAAAATAATTTCTAACATATTTCAGCACCGCAGGAGGACTAGGTGCAGCCGGGGGGGGAGGGGGTCTGGGGTCAGAATTGCCCTGGGCCTCTCGAAGTTGCCTACCTCTAGGGGGAAATCCTCAGCATCCTGTGGCCCTCAGACAGTGTCTAGGGACTACAGAATTGTATTCTAAGGCTGAAAATGACTTGCCTGTTGCTTCTCCCTAGCATCTGGTACTCAGACGCATACTGCCTCTGTATGTGGTGGAGATTCTGTTTTTGCTCTCCTAGCTAATAGATATTGAAGGATCTTTGCTTCATCAATTTGCACCCAGTGCCCATTCTCCCAGTGGGAAGCTGATTTCTCAGCCTTCTGCTAGCAGCAGAGCTGTACCATGGTGGTGTGCTTGTGGCACTTTTGGGCCATCCTAGCTTGGAGCCCCTCCCAGGCTTCTGCCCTGGGGGGGGGGGGCTGTGGAGCTTCTCAAGGAGGAGGAGCCCAGCCCTGGGCAGGGTTTCTATGGCCTCTAGCCATGTTATGCCTTTGCCAGATACATTCTAGGGCCATCTCAGGTGACAATATCATCAGTATGCACCTATGATGGTGTGCTTAATCACATTGCCTCAAGCCCCCCTCGGAAGCTAGGGATAGGTGAAAAAGGCATGCAGTTTGCATTTCAACTTACTAAATCTGCACTTCCTGAATCTAAACATGAACTAGATGACAGATGTCAAATCTGTACTTTTCCAAAATTTGCAATGCAGTTTGAAACAAAAAAATGTGCACACAAAAACTGTGTAAGTTTGATAAAGTGCATACAAAACTGTGTATATTTGTAGAGCCAGTGTGGCGTAGTGGTGAGAGTGCTGGACTGGGACTCGGGAGATCCGGGTTCTAGTCCCTGCTCAGCCATGAAGCTCACTGGGTGACTTTGGGCCAGTCACTGACTCTCAGCCTAACCTACCTCACAGGGTTGTTGTGAAGATAAAATGGAGAGGAGGAAGTGGATTATGTAAGCCACCTAGGGTTCCTTGAAGGAAAAAAGGTGGGATATAAATATAATAAGTAAATAAATATTTTGAGAAATGCACAGAAAACACTTTGTTTAATGGAAAAAGTGCTTGCTAAAATGTTTACATTTGAAAAAGTGAGCACACAAATACATATATTACAAATAAAAATGCACACAAACTAAATACACATTTTCATGTGGACTAAAAAATTATTCACAATCTGATGTTGAAACAAAAGAGAATGAACTTAAAAGTGGAAAAAGGAGAATCTGATTAAAACTGCACTCATGCCCTACTTGTGGGTTCCCACTGTGTGAACAGAAAGCTGGACTAGATGGACCATTGGTCTGATCCAGCATAGCTCTTCTGTTCTTATATTGAGCTTGACAGATTTGCACATCCTTACTGGTGGCATTTCATGGCTGTCACCATCTTTGTGACATGCCCATGATGGTATCACTGATAGTTAATGTCTACCTCCACAGCACTTAATTCTTAATGCAGAAGTTTCTCTGTGCAACAGGACAGAAACTAGATTTTTTGTTACTTTTTCTTTTACTGATAGCGTCCTCTAGAGAAAAATGAAGCCAAGTAACATAATCAAATAATGTTAATCTTTTAAAAGGTTTTCTTGCGTTTTTCTATTTATCATCTAAAACAGATGTAACTCTACTAACATAATAGTCACATTTTGATTTGCCAAGGAAATTTTAACTACACTGAAATCTGAAAAGAATTGGGGGGGGGGATCCTTTCATGTGTCATTTGATTAATATCTGGGAAAGGCAGAAGTCAGAGTTTGATTAGGCTAGCAACGTTTTCTAGTTATGGATACAATAAGATCCTAGAACTCTTGAGAATGGATTAAAACTGTAATTTTGTTCCATATCTGTGCATTGCTAATTTGGATACTTGGAGCAGATGTATTTATAGCAAGAGGAAATGCTGACAGTGTGAAATCTGACCTTTTTCAGTCATCAGATCACAGATTTGTAAAGCCTAATGGGCAAGCTCTGTTCTTCGACTTCTACATGCTGTAGAAGATTCCAGATCCTTGAGACAGATCTAGATGTGCCTTGGCAGATGTGAAGATAAAACAGGAGATAAGATCCAGTTTGGAGAAATCAACAGAGTGTTGGACTGGAATCAGCAGTCCCCGCACAATATCCTCACTCAGCTATGATGTCTACTGGTGTCCTTGGGCAAGTCACCATCTCTCAGCCTAACTTAGCTCATAGAAACATAGAAAGGTAAAATGTCACTCTGATGTCAATGGAGGAATGATAGTATACAAAAATGATGCTGTCTTTCCCTTTTCTTCCCCCTCTCTTTCTTTCCTTCTATCTATCTTTCCCTTCCTTTCTCTTTTTGTTCTAAAAATGTAGAGGCCACTTTCTGGCTATCCCCCCCCCCCCCAAAAAAAGTGTTCAACTAAAGTGTACAACTATAATTAAAATACAACAGAACCAACAAAATAAATTATGAAAAAGAGCAACACTAAAAAAATACAGACAAAAAATATCATTTGGGAATGGATCAATCCAAGTTGAAGGTTATGTCTAAGTAAGGTGACCTTCACTAACCTAAGTGAAGATTGCAAGGCACGGGGGAAATTGCTTCTAAACAATTTGCCTGGATTCATCTACCATGGGTGTATTAGAGAGCCAGTGGGTGTAATGATTAGGAGTGTCTCTCAGTATAGGATCTAGGAGATCCAGGTTCAAATCCCTGGTCAGCCACGAAACTCATTGGGTGACTAGGTCAGTCAATATCTCTCAGTCTAACCAACCTCACAGAGTTGTTGAGGTGAGGATAAAATGGCCACCCTGAACTCTTTGGAGGAAGGGATATAAAAGCTAGGGGGAAGTTATTAAAACCACTGGGTTTTACATATGTATCTTTTAAAAGCAGAATTTAGAAATCTGAGGCAAATATACAAGTTCATCTATGTAGTTGCTTACATGAAATGAAGCAATTGAAGCTTCAGGCACCATGTCCTTGGGAAAGATGCAGATTCCCCCCCTTCCCACCTTATATATATACCTCTTCGAGTGTATCTGCTGCCACCTCCATTGTTGCTCCCATAGTAGTCAGTGTGAATATAAAAACCTCTGCCCTCATAGTTTCATCCCAGCACCAGATTTGCATAACATAGAAGTAACACAAATTGGGTTGCATCTCAAATTAGTCCTATATAGGGATGTATGGATTTTGTTAAATCTGTTCCATCTGTGTTTCAGATGCCAGGTGTCTTTTATTTCATCACCCGCTCATTGGCGGAATCGGATTGTCTCTATTTCCTGAACTTGCATTCACATTGGAAAGTACACACTTGCACAAATGTGTGCACTCCTGAAAATGTGCATTTGTGCAAATACGCAAACACCCCTCCCCCCCCCCATCCACATTGTCATGCTTTAGCCTATGGGGTTAAATGCATGTTCTTGGGTAGGTTTTTTCTTCTTCTGTATTTTTCATATTTTTGTATGACTAAATTTGTGTACTATTCCAGAAAGTAAAAACAAACAAAAACCAGTTTTCAAATCTACAAAATTTGTGCAATTCAGAAAAAGCCAGTCCGCTGTCTGTGGAAACTGCGGGTGAGTTTCATAGAAATCCAAGCTCATTTGAATCCATTGCAGATTTCTCGAACATCTCTAAGAGTACATCCATTGAAATGAATGGGATTTAAGTTAGACTACCATTGGATACAACCCATAGTCAGTAACAAAGCTGCCTGCAGTATCAGCAGTGAATATGAAAGCATCCTGTATAATCTTGGGTAGGTGTGATGTCAAGATGGTGTCACCCCTACTCAGGTCAGCACTCTAGGAAGAAAGTATTGGACAGGAAAATATCCTGCTGCAACTATTTCTTATGCAAAACTTGCCAACAGACAGTATGTCATCCCCCCACACGTTTTTATTCTTGTTTTCATTTAGCTATCATAAATCTTTACCTTCTCAGCCTGTAGTTCTTTTGTGATTTATGAGAGAAACCCCCGCCATCCAGTTGAAACATTGAACATAGAGGGACTTACCTCCAAGTAAACATGCCTAGGCTCACTCTGTTAATCAAGTTACATGAATGTGAAAATCTCATGACTTTCTTTTAATTGCTGACACATTTAGATGTTCCTTCGTGTATCTCCAAGTCCAGATTCATACCTGCCACATGCTATTGGATGATTTGCAGACAAAACAACTCCATAAGATGTCACTGTAGATCTAAGACCTGAAACACAATTGGATTCTTATGTAGAGATCCTAGCAGGGGGAAACCATGGAATTTTTCCACCATAAAATCTTCAGAATTTCAGCATCTGCAATAGCCTACTGGCTTTTAAAAAAAAAACCCTTTAAACCAAAACAAGGAGCTAATTTCATTTTAATGATGCCTTATTTAGTGAATACACTTTATATTTTGACAGAAGTCCTTCAATAATTGCCGTAGCAAAGTTCTTCTTTTACCCTATGAGGCCCTATGAGAGACTGAAAGAACTGGGCATGTTTAGCCTTCAGAAGAGGAGACTGAGGGGAGATATGATAGCACTCTTCCAGTACTTAAAGGGTTGTAACACAGAGGAGGGCCAGAATCTCTTCTTGATCATCCCAGTTTGCAGGACATGGAATAATAGGCTCAAGTTACAGGAACCCAGATTCCACCTAAACATCAGGAAAAAATTCCTGACTGTCAGAGCAATAAGACAATGGAACCAACTACCTAGTGGGTGAGCTCTCCCACTCTGGAGGCATTCAAGGTGCGACTGGACACCCATCTGTCGGGGATGCTTTGACCTGGATTCCTGCATTGAGCAGGGGGTTGGACTCGATGGCCTTGTAGGCCCCTTCCAACTCTACTTTTCTATGATTCTATTCTATGATTCTATGAACCACAGCTTCCATCAACCACAACCAGCATGGCCAATGGTAAGGGATTATAGGAGTTGTCATCCAAAACATCTAGTGAGCAGCAGAGCATCTGATTCCCAGAGGAATTCCATAGGAGTCAATTGGCTTCTCTGAAATAAATGACCTGCAAACTGGGGGTCCAGAATGGTCTATAGTTGGTGTCAGCAAGTTTTGTACACTGTATCCAGGAGAGCAAAGGACATTTTACACATTACGTGGCAATGCATTACTTGGTCAACTTTGCCATCAAGTGCGTGTGCTCAACCAGGAGCTTCAGACTTCTTGATAAGTATACGTAAATGATATCCATGTCTGCAAACACATATTAGTCACATTCAAAATTTTCATTTTATGGTATAGTTTAAAATCTTAGAGGCATACTTAAAAACAGTAGCCTTCCCCATCATGGTGCCTTCTAGATGTACCTGAGCCATAGCCAACATGGCTAATGGTTAGGAACTCTGGGAGTTGTAGTCCAAAACATCTGGAGGGCACCAGGTTTGGAAAGGCTGCTTTAAAAAGTAATGTTTGAAATGGCCCTAAGCCAAGAAAGCAAAGCTAAGGATCAAACTACATGATACGTTAAATATGTTGCATGCTGCTGACCCTTTCTTACTTACTCTAGAGAAAGCATGCACCCTAGTCATCTCAAAATTGCACAGAATGACCTGGGCTTTGACAAAAGTACCCACCATACTTGCCAGAAAAAAACTTCTGGAGCCCTCTGGAATCCATTAGACTCCAGGGGCCTACAACCCTAATAGCCCCTCACCCCTGCCTATGCAGAGAGGATTAGTTACTACAAGGCTAAATCTTAATAGGAAGTGCTCTGACTATGGCAAGGTCATAGATGTAAAATCCCCCACCTTCAGACCACTAACCTCCTGTCCAGCAGAAAACAAACAAACAAATCCAGTGTGGCCAGCTAAATGTTGGGACAGCCATGAAGTCCTGAGCAACCCCAGCAGCCCTGATATGGATACTGAGGTCCCCCAGAACCATCATTCTGTGAATGAGTCCTCAACCCCAAATCTGAGACCACCTCCATCAGCTCAGGCAGGAAGCTGTTGGACAGCTGGGTGGATGGTACACCAATAGAATCCCTAATCTGTCCCAAGTGAGCAACACAAGATGCAGACATTCAGGATTGGCACTCAAATGGACAGGAAGCCTGGCAAGAGAGATGGGATTTCTCTAGATTATGGCAGCTCCTCCTCTCTCAAATCTATCTGGTGAGTGAGTATCCAGGAGGACATATTTGGGAGAGACTGACTCTCCCCAACCCAGCTGTTACAAAACTAAAACATTCCAAAATATATAAACACAGACACATATTACTGAAAAAGATCTTGGCGCTTTTAAATGGGAGCATACTGATTCCTGGAAGTCATGGTATTTTTGTTCTATTTGTGTGTGGACACAACAAAGACCGCCATGCTCCATCAGAAGGGATAGCTGTCTGCTCAATATTTGCCAAGCTCCCTGCTCTGTAAACTGCTTCTCGATTACCCAAGAAGATAATCCCACAGTGGAGTGAAGATTAGTGAACATACTACCATGGTGAACAGCTCAAAATGTAAATTTAATGTAGACCACCTTTACAAAAAGTAGCATCTCCCACTGACACTTTGAAAAATAGGAATGGGGAGAAAAGGGAGGACAAGGCAAGCAGCTGATGTATGAAGTCCACAACATATTTGATTTAAGTGATATCCACTTAGCTGAAGCAAAGAGATGCAGAGGCAAGCACAGGAATATCTGATGTACAATGTCAGATTCAGAAGGTGTTTCTGGTGCATGATTCTGAAACTCTCTTCCATACCGGCAACACCAAAGTCAAACCATATTTCAAAAATAAAAAATAAAAATAAATTCCAGTTGTCTGCTGTGACTCATTTGGGCTGCTCTTTGGTGATGGGATATGCACGCACCATGTATCAAACTGATAGTAAATGCCCTTTTATTAATCCTGAGCTGTAGATGACGAAGACTGAAATTCGAACGGAACTTGACAAGAAGCAAACAAACAAAAACCCTGCTGACTCTTTATAGCACTATCGGCAAATCACATCACACTTAGCTTTTTTTTTCCAACTGCAAAGATGTGAGCATGTGATTAATTGTCCCATTGAAATCAATGTCTGCCTACGTCTGTTGTATACTTCCATGACTATAACTTGGGGAATTCGATAATCGGATGTCAGCTTCCACGAGTTTCATTATCACAGTGTGAATGTTTTCGCTCTCCTTGGTGACGCGAGGCCTTTTCAGACTGACTTGGCAGATGGTGGGGGATGGCAGCGTGTGACTTGGCATGCCGTATTGCATCAGTCTGTAGTAATCCTTAGGCGTAGTTCCTTCCTGGAGGAAGCAATAGTGACTCCAAGCACAACATGTGCTCACACGCAGGGACACAGCCAGGTTCTCTCTCAAAATGACACAGCAGAAGAAAAGGTAATATGTTCCAATATTATTAGCATTTTCAGGATTACTTTAGTGATGAAACAGCATGCAATGTCTCCTTGGGTGTTCTGCCCTTTTCCTTATTGAATTGCAAGCATGTGAAAACTGACAGTCCATTCGCAGTTCAACATCATTCCTGTGATTTCCAGTATTAATAAAAATTTCAGTTTGGGATTGCAAAAAGTGTAGGGCAGATACCTGTGCCTGAACTGACTTGAAGTGACTTCTTTAGGAAGGGAGGCTGAAGAATTGAGGAAAATAGTGGTGACACTGATAGGGATGGATGAGTCCAGTCCAAATTCAAAAACAAACTCACCTTGTCCAAAATCTTCCAGATAATCTCATTTTTATCAGGTCAGTGGACATTGTGTCATCATCATCAGGCGATCACTCGTGACCGAGTAAGATTGTCTTCCGGGATAAAAGGAGGAAATTCTAAAGAAGATTGTGTAGACTCTAGTGATGGGTCCGTAAGTGACTGTGGAGGCCAATTCTAGATCCACACAGCTTCCCACAGTGAGGACACAGGTTACCAGATAGAAGATGGTCCTGTAAAGGATTCATTTGACGTGCTTTTCGCTTAGCACGTTTCTCCCTTTCACCTTGCACTCGGACTTCTTCAAAGTCCATGGAACCTTTGTGAAAGGCCAACCTCCATTTAGATCGTTCATGGGCCAGAGCTTCCCAGTTTTCGATGTTTATATTGCATTTTTTTAGATTAGCCTTATGAACATCTTTAAACCTCTTATATTGACCACCGATATTCCGCTTTCCATCCTTGAGTTGGGAATAGAGTAACTGCTTTGGGAGACGGCAGTCAGGCATTCGAACAACATGACCGGTCCACTGAAGTTGGCGTTGAAGGATCATTTTTTCAATGCTAGTAGTCTTTGCTTCTTCCAGTACACTGACATTTGTTCGCCTATCTTCCCAAGTAATTCGCAGGATTTTCCGGAGGCAACGTTGATGAAACCTTTCAAGGAGGTGGAAGTGACGTTTATAGATAGTCCATGTTTCGCAGGCATACAATAAAGTTGGTAATACAATGGCTTCATAAACCAGTGTTTTGGTCTTCTTACAAATATCCCGATCCTCGAACACTCTATGTTTCATTCGAGAAAATGCTGCACTTGCGGAGCTCAAACGATGCTGGATTTCACTGTCGATGTTAGCTGTAACAGAAAGATAGCTGCCAAGATAGAGAAAATGATCGACATTTTCCAGTATTGTTCCGCCAAGCTGGATAGATGGCATCACCAAAGGGTTAGCTTGCACTTGCTGATGAAGCACTTTGGTTTTTTTGATGTTAAGTGAGAGACCAAGTTTTTCGTATGCTTCTGCAAAAGCATTTAGGATAGTTTGGAGATCATCCTCTGAATGTGCGGAGACCACATTATCATCAGCATACTGAAGTTCCACAACGGAGGTTGTAATTACCTTACTTTTTGCTTTCAGCCTGCTGAGATTAAAAAGCTTTCCATCTGTTCGATATATAATTCCCACACCAGTGGGAAGTTTCCCCTTGACAAGATGTAAAACCATGGCAATGAAAATGGCAAATAATGTTGGGGCGATAACACATCCCTGTTTAACACCTGATCCCACTTTAAATGGAGCACCATGAGAGCTGTTGTTGTCCAAAACCGTTGCCGTCGTGTTGTCATGGAGAAGTCGCAAGATATTCACAAATTTATTGGGGCATCCAATTTTCATAAGGATAGTCCAGAGAGCTGTACGGTCTACAGTATCATAGGCCTTAGCCAAATCGATAAATGCCATATAAAGGGGTTGATTTTGCTCCCGGCATTTTTCTTGGAGCTGACGTGCAGTAAAAATCATGTCTACTGTCCCTCTAGAGGGGCGGAAACCATATTGAGTTTCAGGGAGGATCTCTTCTGAAATAGATAGAAGACGGTTTGCGAGAATCCTAGCAAATATTTTACCTGCGGTTGCTAAGAGAGAAATGCCCCGATAGTTTCCACAGTCTGTTCTATCACCCTTCTTAAAGAGGGTGATAATTATGGCATCCCTGAAGTCTTCTGGGATCTCTTCTCTTATCCAGATTTTTTCGATGAGTTTATGAAGATGTTGTACAAGTTCGGGGGGCCCTTCTTTAAAGATTTCAGCAGGAATCCCATCTGGTCCACTAGCTTTGTTGTTCTTCATTTGATTAATGGCTTTTTTTACTTCATCCAAAGTGGGGAGTATTGTGTGGAGATGCACAGAAAGAGGAGAGGATGGAGGTTTCTTCCTCCCTCTTTTATGTCTCAGTGCTTTGAGGCTGAGCCGGCGGGCAGGGGGAAGAGATTCTTTGCTGCAAGTTTCAACAGCTTGGATATGTTCAAGATTAAATTGCAACAATGCAATGTGTTTTAAGAACCATAGTTGCCATCACATTTTTTACTAGGTCAGTGCACCAATACTGCCTCCCCCACCAGTACCTTTATTGGGTCTTCATCCTCCAGTTAAGGTGGAAGGGAGAATATATAGAGATCCAGCGTGGTGTAATGGTTAGAGTGTTGGACTGGGACTGGGGGGACCCGGGTTCTAGTCCCCACTCAGCCATGAAACTCACAGGGTGACTTTGGGCCAGCCACTGACTCTCAGCCTAACCTACCTCACAGGGTTGTCGTGAGATAAATGGGGGGGGATCATGTAAGCCGCCTTGGGTTCCTTGCAGGAGGAAAAAAAGGTGGGATATAAATGTAATAATAAAGAAAAAATACTATGTTGCCATTTTTGGAGGGGGGAACAACAATCAGAGCATTTTTAAGGGCAGATGTACTTACTATTAGACGAGGTGGCTGGGTGCTCTTTTCTCTCTCTCTTTTTAAAACTTTAAAACTCTCTCTTTATAAAACAAAGGCAAGCTGCTGCTGTGCTCAGGAGCAGCTGTCAGTCCTTTAAACATCTGTTTAGAATGCCTCTGGGAACCACCTCTTTGTGATGATGTAGTGTCATTCCCAGGGGTCCTACAGGGAAAACTATGGTTGCTCCCATAGTCCACCCAAACATTCAGTCAACTCAAATTTCCCCTCCTCCCGATTATTGGGATGGTTCTGCTCCAAAACCTCTGAAATACTGCAGGGCAGAACATTCACACCAGTCCAAGATTTTACAGTCTCATGATAACCAGATATAGGTGCCCCTGAGGAATAATCATCGTATGTGGCCTGAAAATGGGGGAGGGAGTTCCCTCTCCACTGCCCTTCTAAATGGCACATTTACCCATGATTCATGATGTAGTTAATGAATCCTTCTCCAGTTACACCCATTAATATGTGGCTACTGACAGTGTCTTCAGACAACCTGGCTTTGAGTTATCACTATTTGGACCACTGCCAAGGAGGTAACCTATGTGCAAGGCCTGTGGCTCACGCTGGCTCAGCTTGTCTGAGAGTGGAAAGCTAAGCAGGGTCAGGCCTGGTTATTACTTGGATGGGAGACCCCTCCTCTAGTTTCCTGCATTGAGCAGGGGGCTGGACTCGATAGCCTTGTAGGCTCCTTCCAACTCTATGATCTATGAAATCTATGTGTCCCACTGCCGAATCAGAAAGCTAGCTTTGCTCTCAAACCCTCTGACTTGCCTGGATTTATCTAACAGAACTAGAGATGTGCTGAATTTTCATCCTCAAATATTTTTTAGGCAATTAGTGTGCTTTTAAAAGGGTATGAAAAGTAACTCCCTGCCTTCCATTTTTGGCATGATTTTCTGCACCTATTCACAGCTATTGTTTATGTATTAGTGTAGGGATGGCGGACAAGCGGTGTTCGAGATCTCCAAGATTCTCCGAACATCATCTCTTGCCTGATTCCCATCTGCATTGGCAATCACTGCTCGTTCTGTGCAAATTGGAAACTTGTACAAATCAAGCAGTTATTCAGCAGGAGATGTGCGCAAATCTCCCAAAATTTGCATCAGACTCCATTAGACTCCTTAGTTCCATAGAGTCCATGTGCCTACTCCAGCGAACAGACACATCTGGGACTTGGGTCCACCACTCTGCTACTGACAGCTATCCAACTCCAAGGTACCACTGAAGCAGGAACTAGTCATAGCACAGGATCCCATACAGTATTCATATTGCTTGAATGACGAGTTGGCCCTTAACAGCTGTAATTTCCCAGCATTTTGGAGCTTGAGTGAACATGGAAACCCCTTAACAAAACATGCTAATCTGAAAGATTGTTTGTTAATTTAATGACACTACAAATATTTGTACAATCATGCATATTCCCAGATTGTCGCTGGATGCAAGTGTTAGAACCATGCCCGTGCATCATTTCCATTTCTCACACAGCCACCAAAATGCCTATTACCTCCCACAGTTTTATCAGTTAATCAGATCCTTCAAATACAGGCTGACCATTTTTTTACCCATGCTAACATGGATAACCTCCTTGTGTCCTTTTAGTGGTATTCCTCCCTTCACACTTCACTAAGAACCAAGAAGAACCTGGCATGATTTTTCCCCTCAAGCTTGTTACACCTGTCCTGAAGAAACCAAGGGAAGCGTGTTAATCTACTTCTGCACATAGCCAGATGTTTGCTCTTGTAGCAAGTCATTAAATTTCAAAATGAAGATTCTAAATATAAAACATCTGCTCCATTGATTTTGATTTTTCTCTTTGTGGCTTCAGCCTACATAAGAAAGCAGTGGTGAGATTAAAACAAAAGATGTGCCTCTTTTAGTAGCAAAATGTGAAATAATCAGCCAGCAACAGGGTACATTTCAGAATTATATAACTGTAATGGAGAAGATAAGAAAAAGTATTGTAGATCTATACATTTCTAGTAACCTGATTCTTAAAGCATCTGCAGTGGTCTGCCCACTCACAATCAGGTCAAGTGAATGTGATTTCCAGTGGAGGCTGATGGCTCCAATGTCAACGGGCCAGTTTATCCACTCCAGGTTGTAGTCTGAACATTTTTCCCCCAAAAAAAAATATTTTCAAAAGTAAAAAATAAAAAACACAGACAAACATCACAAACCCACAATAACACTAAATTAAAATGGACTTCAGATTTTCCCCGCAACAAAGTATAAGTAACATTATATATACTCTACTCTGTGGTTTACAAATAAATTTCTCTTTTTTCTATTGTCAAACATTTTTCTTCTTATTCATCCACCTCACAAGTTCACAAAAACCTTATTATTAACCATAGACATATATGTTAATTCTTCTAATTCTTCTCTAGCGATCTAAAAGATTTCTACTTCTATTTAACACAGTTCCCTAGTTTCTTTCCCTCTACTGCATTTATCAAAGGGCAAGCCATTGCATATTTCCCCCTTACATCAATACCTCACACCCCAAATTTTTGACCCATTTTATATACATCCGTTCCATTAGTCATTCTCAATCACTAATTTCAACAGAGATCAGTACATTTTACCAATAACACTTTACCTTTCCAATTCAAAGTTACTACTAAAACAAATCCTTATTTTGTTCTAAGCAGCTTCTTCAGAAGTCATCTTTCTATTAAGATCCTTCCCAAAGATCCCACTCAGGTTCAAAATCACCTTAATAAAAATCTTCAAATCCCTCTGTAGTCTGAACTACAGTCTGAAGGAGCTATCCATGGTGCAGAACCAATTTTGGGGACAACTCCTTTAAAGTTCAGACTAAAACCTGGAGTGAATACACCGCCCCACTGACATTGGAACCACCAGCCACTGCTGGCACCTGGTCATAGTCTTCCCCACGGGGCTGTCCAGTCCAAGTTGGGTTTAAAGGTAAAGAACCATAAGAAAGGAGAGCAGCAGCCATGAAGTTGCCCATCAACAGTTAGAAGACAGGACAGGCACACTACACAGGGCATTTGGCAGTGGACACTGTTGGTTCCAATGTCAGCGGGGCAGTGTATCCATTCCGGACTGCAGTCTGAACTTTTAAGGAGCTATCCATGCCACTGAACCAATTTTGGGGATAGCTCCTTTGAAGTTCAGTCTAAAATCCAAAGTGGATACAGCGCCCCACTGACACTGGGCCACCAGCCTCCACTGATGATCCCCATACTAGTCCCCGTATGGAAACATTTGCACACATTGTGCAACAATTCAATGGCAGCTTGCAGAGGTCTCAAAGTGTACCTTTGGACATGAAGCTTCCCTACAAGACCAAGTGGGTTGTGTAGTGTTGTGTGTACAATAATTAAGAAGAGCTATCAGTGTATGTGGAGCTTTACAGATGAACATAAATGGGCCTAAGCCCCAATCGGCTGACAGTCCAAAATTTGACACAATAGAAGGAAGGGAAGAAAACGAAGAGCAAGGGTAACAGGGGAAGAATATGCGTGCATGCAATAAAAAGTATATGCAGTGCAATCCCATGCATGGTTACTCAGAACAGAAGTAAATCATACACGGTCCAATGGGACTCATTCCCAACTGTTCACAGGGTTGCAGCCTTAGGCTTCCTTTCACTTGTGACAGGACTATGGAGCTAAGGAATTGGATTACCATTTTATATATGTATTTAATTTACAGTCTGGATGTAGTGAGCTGCTGGAGCTCATTCACATGCTCCCCTATCTCCTGGCCGCAGTAGAGGCCAGGCCAGCAGCGAGCAGTGTCACCCAGCAGTGACGTCACACACAGGCACCTAGGGATGCCTGAGAATTTCATTTCAAATCGCAAATCTCTCGAAAATGTCCCCATTTTGCAACCCCGAACGCAAATGTGAATGGGAGTACATGTTCTCTGAAAATGTTTGCAGATTCCTGAACTTGCATTTGCATTCTCAAAATGTGCACTTGAGAAAAGCACAGCTTTTCAAAAATGCACAACTTTTCCCATTTGAACGCACTGAAAAACGAGAATGGGAGTGAGCTGGACTGAGCTTTGAAGTAATGTTTGGAGAATTTCAGCAAGCGTGAGCATCCCTGGATTGCCCGTCTCTAGGCACCACTCACTCATTGGCTAGACAGCTAGCTAGAGTGATGGTTTTAGCTGACTGGGGGAGAGAGGTTATGGCTGCCCACTGCTGCAGTGGCATTTAAATGGCCTGACAATATCAGGATGGGAAGCATAAGGAGAGGAGAGGCCCAGAGAGAGAGAGAGAGAGAGAGAGCAAGAAAAGAAACAGTTGAAGTTAAGAAGTGAACTGGAGGAGGGAAGCGGGACTAGAAAAGGAACGGAATTAAAAAAATCAGGGTCTTGTCTCTGCAGTAGTAGAGATAAATTAATTATGGCTGAGAGAAAAGACGCCAGATCGGGAGTTAAGATGGCGGATGTTAAAGAGAAAGCAATTCCGTCTTCTCCGAAAAAAAATCCCTCAGAAGTGCAGACGACAGAAATGGAGGCAATTCTCTCTCGTTTTGCAGACAAAATTAGTGGGGAAATATCTCATCTTAAAAGAGAAGTTCTACAGGTTCATCAGGGTTTGAAGGCAGGATTCCAGAAAGTTGAAGAGGATTTTAAGCAATTGAAAGAGGAAGTCAAGATCTTGGATGACAAAGTGGAGGATGTACAGCAGGAATTTCAAAGTAAAAGTCAGCAACAAGATTTAAGATTTGATGCACTGGAGTTACAAATGATTAATATCCAAGACAGAGCGAGGCGGTCTAATATTCGTATACGCCTTTTCCCACATGTTAGTGTGGAGGATGGGAAAAATTTGAGAGGAATAATTTTGAAATGGTTTTGTGAGAATGCCCCAGAATTGGAATGGACTGAGCAAGACTTGGAAAGGGTCCATAGAGCAGGGGTCCTCAAACTTTTTAAACGGGGGGCCAGTTCATTGTCCCTCAGACTGTTGGGGGGCCGGAATCACTGGGACTCACCGGCCGCCCCCGCCCCCAGGGCCCTGCCGCAGCTCAGCCGGCGGCGGCCCTCGGGTCCCCTGTGCCACCTCCTTCATGCTGCCCCCCCGCCGCTGCAGGACCACCACCACCACCGCCGTCGCTGCTGCAGGACCGCCCTGCTGCCGCCCCCCGCCACAGGACCGCCCTGCTGCCACCCCCGCTGCCGCCAGACCCCCCCGTCCCCCGCCTCAGCCCAAGTCTGTCCCCTGCCCCCCCGCCGTAACCCGCCCCTCCCACCGCCATGACTGCCCCCCCCACCGCCGTAACCCGCCCCCGTCCTACCTGGTCCCCTGCGCGCTGCTCCTGCTGCCACTGCCTCCGCCTGAGCTGCTCCGTCGCGTCCATCCTGGACTCCACCCATGCTCAGTTTTGGAAAACAGAGCGTGGGTGGGGTCCAGGATGGATGCGACGGGACCAGTGGGCAGCGAGACAGATGAGGTAAAGCCCCCCATGCCCCCCCACTGCCGTAACCTGCCCCTGCCCCCCCACTGTAACCCGCCCCTGCTGCCCCCCACCGCCTTAACCCGCACACCCCGCCGTAACCCATACCCCGCCGCCGTCCCCGTCCCTGCCGCCATCCTACCTGGTCCCCTGCGTGCTGCTGCTGCCGCTGCCGCTGCCACCGCCTCCACCCGAGTCCGCCGCCAGCGGAGCTGCTTCGTCGCGTCCATCCTGGACTCCGCCCACGCTCAGTTTTGAAAAACAGCACGGGCGGGGTCCAGGATAGACGCGACGGAGCAGGGTCCTGTCGCGTCACTGCCGCTGCGCCAGAAATGATGCGATGGGACCAGCGGGCGGCGAGGCGGATGAAGTAAGCCTGCGCGGGTGGACAAGAAGGGAGGAGGATGGGCGCTGTCCGCGCCCCGCCACCGGCTAAGCTGCCCCTCCTCCCCTTCCCCCCCCAGCAGGAGATGCAGGGTGGCGGGCGGCGGGCAGGTGGCCCGTGGCCCGTGCCCCCCCCGCTGGCTCAGCCACCCCTCCTCCCCTTCCCTCACAAGGTAGATCGGCTGCCGGGCTGGATGAAAAGACCTGGCGGGCCGGATGTGGCCCACGGGCCGTAGTTTGAGGACCTCTGCCATAGAGTTTCAAGAAGAAGGGGGGGCTTACCCCCAGTGACATTGTTGTGTGTTTTGCCAGTTTTTATAAAAAAG
Organism: Shinisaurus crocodilurus; assembly: GCA_021292165.1. Classification (NCBI taxonomy): domain Eukaryota; kingdom Metazoa; phylum Chordata; class Lepidosauria; order Squamata; family Shinisauridae; genus Shinisaurus; species Shinisaurus crocodilurus. The sequence continues at coordinate 95,124,055 of CM037876.1, forward strand.
AATTGTTTACCCAAATTTTGAAGAAACGTCCAGAACAACTGCAATATCAAAGTACTCCAGTCCAAATCTTTAATGATCTGTGTCAGCAAACAATTGATTGGAGACGCAGTGTGAAGCCATGTACTGCTGTCTTGTCCAAGAATGGAATTAGATATAACTAGGGCTATCCTGTGATGTGTTTTTTTATGATCAAAAATAAGAGATACAAGATAACATCCTGTATACAAGGAATGGATCTTTTGGAAGAACTGGGATTGACAGCAGGAACCTCGAGCGATGCGGAGATGCAGCTGTTCGAAGGAGCAGCTAAGTAAGAGAAATATGGAAGAAAAAAGTTTATGTGGTGATGAGGAGAAGAGCAGAAGAGAAGGTGATCGTGCAAATAACTGGAAGGAACTGAAAGAGGAGTTTCTCTTAATGGAGTTGTGATGGGGTTTTGTTTTTTTTTCCCTTTAAAAGAAGAGAAGAAAAGGGGAGAAAAAGAAAAAGAAAAAAAAAGTTTTTTTGTGTGCTTTTAATATTTTTTTTAATATTAGTCTCTATTTTCTCTCTCTTTTTTCTCTCTCGGTTTTTTCTTTTATATTTTGCTTCTTGTTTTCATTTTAATAAAATCAAATAAGTCATTGTATATATAATGACTAATAATGTTATTGTTTTACTTTAAGTTGTTTTTTGTTTTTTTAGTTTTTTTAAAGGGTACTAACCTGGATGAATAAGGATAAAAGATTAATTGGGAGGGATCTACGGGTCAGTTGCTTGGTGGGTGGGTTTGTCTCCCCCCCCTTTTGTTGGCATGGCAGGCTGGGGTCATGAAGGCTTTCTTCAAGGATGGTAAGGGGGGGAATGCTTATATATGTAGGGAATGGGGTAATAGGGTGTGGGGTAGGGTAGGGTGTGTGCTGTTGTGTTTTATTTCACTAATAGGGACCAGCAATTTAAGATGGACAAAGACTTGAGATGGTTTCAAATTTGAGAATTACTACTTTAAATGTTAAAGGCCTGGGTTCCATGTTGAAATGAAGACGGATTGAAGCACTCCTCAACAAGGATAAGGCGGATATTATATGTTTACAAGAAACTCACCAATCAAAGGAGGCGGTAAATGAATTAAAACTGCGATGGTCTATGACATATGAGAGAGCTTATGGTTCATTCAAGTCACGAGGGGTGGCAATTATTATTTCAAAGAAATGTGGTTTTAAGGTGCCTAAGGTAAAGAAGGATGTTAAGGGAAGATTTATTATACTATTTGGATTATTGGGAGGTGAAGAATATATATTGGTTAATATGTATGCACCAAATGAAAATCAAGAAGAATTTTATCAAAAAGTGATTAAGGAAATGGGGGAGCCACAAAAGGGTTTGGTAATTATGGCTGGGGATTTTAATATGGTGATGGACAAAAATATTGTCCAAATCCGACAGGACAAGAGAAGAGAAATAATATAATGGTATTAAATAAAATAATTAATAAGGAAGGACTGGTTGATGTTTGGAGAGGGGTAAAGGGATTGGAAAGAGGGTATGCGTATTATTCACCAGCCATGAAGAACTTTTCTAGGATAGATTATATTTTTGTTTCCAAGTCCCTGATGTCAAGAGTGAGGAGTTCAGAAATAGGTGTTATAAAAGTTTCGGATCATGCTATAGTTAATATGGATATTAAAATAAAGAAGGATTATAGAGAAGCAAGGAGTTGGAGATTGAATTGTAAGATTTTACAGCATAAATATATTATAGCAAGGATAGAAAAGGAAATGCGAGAGATTTGGTTGCTTAATGATTCGGGAGTTTGTACTGAAGCTGTTGTTTGGGACACAATGAAGGCAGTGATGAGAGGGATAAGTATCAGGGAGGGTGTGATACTAAGGAAAAAACAAGAACAGTTTACTAAAAAGTTAGAAGGGGAGATTAGGGATTTGGAAATGAAGTTTTTGAAGGAAAGAGAAGAGAGAACAAGGTCTTTGCTGAATTACAAGCTAAAAGGAAAGAGCTGGAAAAGAAAGATTTGGAAAAAGTTCAGAGAAACTTGATTTATTTGAAAAGAGAGTTTTTTGAAAATAGTAATAAGAATTCGAAAATGTTAGTAAGATCCACACAAAAAAAGAAAGAAAAAAGTATAGTTGGGGCAATTAAAGATAAAAAAGGGAAAGGACATAATTTAATGCAGGATAAATTAAAAATATTTCATGAATTTTATTCAGAATTGTACAAGGCTGGAGACTGTATGGAAGAGAGGATTAATGAGTATATAGGAAAGCATTTTAAAATTAGACTAGTGGATGAAGATAGAGAAATTATGGAACAACCTTTTTCAGAATTGGAAATAGAATATGCAATAAATAAACTGAAAGAGGGTAAGACCCCTGGACTAGATGGTTTAGGGGCTGAATACTACAAGGTTTTTAAGAAAATGTTGGTTCCAAGACTAAAAAGGTAATTTAATGATATTTTTTTGGAGGGGGGGAGAGATCCCCTCTTCATGGAAGCAATCTAAGATTATTCTAATCCCGAAGCCAGAGAAGGACTTAACGGAGCCAGGTTCCTATAGACCCATTTCCTTAATAAATCAAGATGCAAAATTGATGACAGCAATATTAGCGAGAAGGATGAACAAGTTTATTACTAAATATGTTGGGATAGACCAATGTGGTTTTATGCAAGGAAGACAAATGGCAGATTTAACAAGAAGAGTTTTAAATATAATATATTTAATAAAGAAAAATAAATTGAGAACAGGGGGAATAGCGTTAGATATTTTCAAAGCCTTTGATTGCGTGGAATGGCCAGCATTAAAAAGTTTAATTAAAATTATGGGGTTTGGAGAAAGATTTAGAGGAGTAGTTAATCAATTGTATTCAAAAAATGTTTCATCAGTTGTAGTAAATGATGGTTTAACAGAGCAAATTTACCTAGGTCGAGGAACTAGACAAGGATGTCCCCTGTCGCCTATTTTGTTTGCATTGGTAATGGAGATTTTAGCAAATATATTTAGAGAAGATAGAAATATAGGTGGGATAGGAATTAGGGAGAAGATAAAAATAAATCTTTTTGCAGATGATACTCTTTTGACAATCGAAAACCCTATGGAAAATATGGATAGAGTGGAGAATCATTTAAAGGAGTTTGGGGAAGTAACGGGGCTACAGATTAATTGGGATAAATCTAAATTTTTGTTGTTTAACTATAGTAAAAGAGAAGAGATTGAAATGTGTAAAAAAAAAGTAATTATAAGATTAATAATGTAATTAAATATTTAGGAATTGTAATTCCAAAAGATATAGATAAATTGGGAGACCAGAATTATAGGAAATTAAAGAATGAGGTAAAGAATAAAATAGAGGAGTATAAAAAAATTGGACTTTCCTGGTTTGGTAGAATTGCTTTGATTAAAATGAAGATTTTGCCAAAAATAAATTTTTTATTTCGGATGATACCAAGTGCGATATCAGATAAGGAACTTAAAGATTGGCAATCAATTATTAATACATATTGTAATGGAGGGAAAAAATCTAGGATTACTAAAACAAGATGGTATAAAGCACAAAAAGTAGGGGGTTTGGGTTTGCCAAATTTAAAATGGTATTATATAGCAAATCAATTAAGACATATAGTGGATATTATAGCACGCCCTAAAGAAATAATGTGGTTGGAGTTAGAAACATGTGAATTATGTAGTACTTTGGGGAATATTTTTTTTCAAAAAAATAATAATAAATTGATAAAAAATATAGACAACCCTTTTCTAAGAAATTTGTTAATGATTTGGGGTACTATGAAGAGCATATTTATACCAGGGATATCTCCATTAACTACGGTGGTAGCTCTTAAGGATTTTCCTGAAAACTTAAGATCAGAGCTGGAGGGTAAACTAAGAGAAGAAAGGGTTATTAGATTGTCCGATTGGGTGGAAAAGATGGGGACTAGAGATCAAATAATGGAAATTGTTGGGAGAAGAAGATTATCATGGTTAAATTTATTACAGTTAGAACAGTGGTCGAAGAAATGGAAAAGGAAAATTGAGTACGAGAGAGATTTAACTAATTTTGAAAAGATGGTCATGTCTAGAGACGGCCTACCAGGTAATGCATCAACAAGAGGTATAACAAGGGATTTATATAGATTGATTCAAAAAGCAAAAGAACACGAGGATCAGCTTAAGACAGTATGGGATAATGAATTTGAAGAGGTGACCTCGAAGGTGGGGTGGAACAATATATGGGATAGACGGATTGTGAAAATGATGTCAATTAGGATAAAGGAAAATTTTTATAAACTAATTTGGAGATGGTATTTAACTCCAGTAAGATTAAATAGAATAGATAATAATTGTTCTGCATTATGTTGGAGACGATGTCAGGAAAAAGGGACATATGCTCATATGTGGTGGAGTTGTAAAAATGTATTGGTGTTTTGGCGGGAGGTTTTTACAGAAATATCAAAAATTATTGGTACTAATTTAGAGGTCTGTCCAAAATTAGCATTGTTATCAATAACTGAGAAGCTTATTTGTGATCAAAATACGAAGGAGTTAATTGTAAACTTGTTAATTGCGGCCAGGCTAATGATAGCGAGAAATTGGAAAATACAACATGTTTTCCTAATAACAAACTGGTATAAGGAAGTTTGGGACATAGCCCTAAATGATAAACTAACTAGTAGTATCAAATGCAAAAAAGGATTGCTAAAGAAGAATAATTTTATGGAGATATGGAATCAATTACTAGATTATGTATTAATAAAGGGGAAGGGTAACATGCCTTGTCAGGATAAGTTATATTTTTGGAATTTAGAATTTATTTGATTAAGAAGATAGAAGTATATTAATTGGTCCCTTGGAGGGTGGGGGGGAGCACTTCATGATTTAATGTATGTTGATTATGTTATATTTGTGTGATAATCTTGTATTTTGTTATATATATATTTTGTTATAATTTGTTTTGAAAAATAAATAAAATAATTAATACATTAAATTAAGAAACAGATGAAGTTGCCACAGGGAGAAAGGAAAGCAAGACATATGGACACTGGAAGTCTAGGGATGTATGAGAATTTAGTTCCTGTTTGCAAATCATGTGAATATTACATAGGATTACAAAGGATCATAGAGTTGGAAGGGGACTACAGGGCCATCGAGTCCAACCCCCTGCTCAATGCCCATAAAGATGGGTGATTAATAAATATAATAAATAAATAAATAAATAAATAAAAATACACACGCTCATATTTTATTTCTTCAAGGAATTTCAGGTCTGACAGAAGGTCCCACCCTGTGGTGAAGTGGGATGATAGGAAATTCTCAGCACTCATAAAGCAGAAAATGGTATGTTGCTTAGATAGAAAGCTAATTGTGTGGTCTGCTAGGAATGTAGCTCACTGAAACTCATTTCACTGACAGCCTACAGGCATCTGATCAGAATAAGATGTTCCAGTAAGGGATGCGTTTGACTCTGGCCCCAGAAATGAAAGGCCAGTGACTAATTTTCCAAGTTCATTGCCTGAGTGTGTTCTCTTAGCCATTAGGAGAGAAACTACACAACATAAAAGTAATCTCAAGAATGTAGGTCAGTTGGAATATTGCTGTACCGACACTTGTAAAGGAAAGGGCTGCAATGTATTTTAAAAATTCAAAGGGGCTTTTATATAGCTACTAATAAAAGATGCCAAAACGCTGTTAGCAGCAGATTTAAAGTGACTTATCGCTTGCGGTGATTAAACCCAGCAGGCTTCCTTGTTTTTACAAACAGCATCTAGCCCCTTCTGTTTATAATTTGCCAAGATACAGAATACATTTGCAATCACCAGTGTGGAAATGTAGGTAATCTGGCCCGCAGTCCAATGCACACTTACTTGAGAGTAAGCCACATTGAACTCTGTGGGACTTACTTCTGAATAAATATGAACAGAATCAGGTTATTCGTAGCATTTCCCTAATAGAGCTCTCTTAGATAATGGTTGCAGTCTCAAATAACTAATTTAAGCATGCCTAAGGGCTTTGGTGTGCCCAGTGGAAGGGTTTGGCTTTTTCTTTGAAGAGCAGGACCCCCTCCCAAATGTCATATCACAAAATGTTGCTTTTAAAAAAACAAAACAAAAACACACACCACACCCTCACTTTCAAAAGCAGTTTACCATGTGCATTGGGGGTTGGTGGTAAGAAACAAACAAACCAAAAAACGCTCAGGGCCAGCATAAGGGGGTGGTGATGGAAGGACCCCACTGGGCGGGGGAGGGCATGTAGGAAGCCAACTTATATCCCATCAGACTATTTGTCTATTTAGGTCAGTATAGTCTACAATGGGGTGGGCAACATGTGGCCAGTAGGCCGCATGTGGCCCCCTGACCTTTTTTTGCACCCTCCCTCCACAGTTCCAGTGAGGGGTGCAGGCATTCCAGGGGGACAAAATCGGCCCTGAGGAGACCCACATAAGTTGACCACCCCTGGTCTGCACCATCTGGTAGTAGATCTCCAGTGTTTAGGACAAGACTGTTTCTCAAGGGATGCCAGTGATTGAACCTGGCTGGGACCTTTTCCGTGCAAAGCCTGTGACTTCCCACTAAAGTAAGGCCCTTTCCCAAGAGCCTCTGGACCTGCTGTTGCCACTCCTCTTCCTCCTCCTCCTCCTCCTCCATTATTGCCACCTGCTTGCCCACTTACTATTTCCTTTGGCCCAGGCAAGGTGATAGTGGCAGAGACAAAGAGCATCAGTATCTGGTACTTGTTCACCAGCTCTCAGTTTGGCAAGTGAGCCGGTGGTTACAATGAGAAGGAGCACTGGTGGGCCCACTGAGGGTGTCTTGCCTAAGGGGCTCCCAAACCTAGAGCCAACACTGCACAAAAATACAGTCCCCTTGGCTACACAGAAATAATGGCATGGGTCTATGCATCCTGGCCAATGATAGGGTTTCAAGTGCTATTACATGTTATTCTTCTGGCATGTGTACTTTGCTTCTAAAATGAATGGCAATGGGACATATTATTATATATAATATTCAGTTTGCTAAATGGATTTCTCTCTTCGTCACAATGAATGGCTTATTTCGCTGTTCCTTGATAGTAGCACTGATTTTGTGATTTCTTCTAGCATTCACAAAGCTATGAACAAATACTTTGAATGGGCAACAAATACCATATTTGTCTTCACAGTTGTTTACTGCTGGGAATTATGTCACCTGCATATTACACACACACACACACACACACACACACACAATTTCTGCCCACTATCTTCTTCATCTGTTTTATTGGCATATGTGCTCACTCACAAATAGTTTGGTAGGAAATGGCAAGCAATGCAATGTTTACATTAACAGCCTGAAGAACAGACTGCTAATGCCATCTCTTTAGGCATGGAGTCCACCCTCTGATTCATTCGGTACTTGTGCATTAGTTCCACAAGCCTTTCTAGGCACCTGTTGAGAGTTGTGTGCCAAGATAGGAAACCCATTTTAGGTAAGAAAACAGGATTTGCACTTTGTGAAATTTCTGTCACAGAGAATGATGGATAAGTGGGGTAGAACATACCTGATAAGCTTAGGGTGGAAACAGTTCATATAAATATTTGTCCAGTGTCATCATCTCAGCAAGCAGGAGGGAAACTTCAAATCCATCCTTGCTCACTGAAGCTAAAAGAAATAAGCACAAACAGGTGAGTTTAAGAAAATATCCTTTATTGGTTTACTAGTTATGTTACTGAATTATTCTGGTCTTGTGAGTTCAGCTTTCCTTATGGCAAGGAGTTTTGGTGGACCCTATACATGAGTGTTGAGATAAGTATTTGCTCCTTTGGGAGACAATCCCCCAGACAGTTAGGTGTTGCTCTTTCTTGGTAGCTTCCTATTCATGATTTTCAGGTCAGTCTATGACATGAACTCTTTGGATCTCTACCCTTGCCCTAGGTATTGCCATAGAGGGGGGTTCTGAGGTACATCTTGTCATGTTTGCCCAGCATTAATTGCAAGGTAAGTAAAGCTTCCAGGAATTATTTTTTTTTGCAGCAGGGTGCTAGTAGGAGCCCCTGTGGGTTTTTGTCCTGATCCTTCTTCTCTCTGTCCTGCTGTACTAAGCCTTGGGTTATGTAGGGAAGGCTCCCACCATCCATCTCAAGATCTTCAGCTACTGGGTGGTATAGAAAGACAGTAAATAAATAAATAATCCCCCTCTCTCTTTGCCTCCCTGTTAGGGATGGAAGAATGAGCCATTCAAGAGCATCAAGATTCTCTGTTTTCCACCTAGATGCTAGTCTCACCTCATTGTCACTCCTGAATGCAAGCATCTTTTTAAAAAGAAAACCAGGAAAAGTGCACATTTTTTAAAAATGAAAAATGCACTTTTCCAAGCACGCACCCCAAATGTGCACATTTTTCTCTATAGGCTAAAACATGAAAATGCAGGTTGGGGGTTGGGGGGTTGGGGGGATGTGCGTTTTTGGAAGTGTGCACTTTTGATTGCAAGTTTGGGAAATTGTGAAAAATTCCTGGGAATTATGCTCCTGCTCACATTCGGGGTTGCTAATGGGACAGAACAGGCCTGTGGCTCACGCTGGCTCAGTTCGTCTGAGCGTGAAAAGCAAAGCAGGGTCAGGCCTGATTATTACTTGGATGGGAGACCCCTCCTCTAGACCCCTCCGGCCACCCTGGGCGATGTACAATTAAAATGATACAATAAAACAATACAATAAAATATGATAATTAAAACAGTATTAAAAAATTCTTTTAAAATCCTAACCCACCCCATATTCCCGCCTGAACAGCCATGCTTTTAATGCACGGCGGAAGTTCATCACGGAGGGGGCATGACGAAGGTCACTAGGGAGGGAGTTCCATAATGTGGGGGCCACCACAGAGAAGGCCCTCTTCCTAGTCCCCACCAGCCTGGCTGCTCTGGCTGATGGGATAAGGAGAAGGCTGTCCGTGGCAGATCTTGTTGAGCGGCCTACTTGATGTTGCTGGAGGTGCTCCTTGAGATAAGCTGGACCGGAGCCGTGTAGGGTTTTAAAGGTCACAACCAACACCTTGAATTCGGCTCAGCAAGCAACTAGTAGCCAGTGCAACTCATTAAGCACTGGCGTGATGTGATCTCGCCAGCGGCTGCCCTTAATCAGGCGAGCCGCCGTGTTCTGTACCAGCTGAAGCTTCCGAACCGTCTTCCAGGGTAACCCCACATAGAGCGCATTACAGTAGTCTAGGCGAGAGGAGACCAAGGCATGAACCACTGATGGGAGCAGATGATTAGGAAGGTAGGGGCGCAGCTGCCGTATCAGATGGAGTTGATACAGCGCTGCCCGGCTCACAGCTGTATAAAAAATGGAGCCATGGATCTTCCCTTTGCTTTGCTTCACACAGCAGTAAGAAGAGAGAAGTTGTGCATAACAGCGCAACAGGTAGCCTTGCTAATTTATTCTATCCATAGACTTAATGCACCAGCCTCAATCTTCACTTATTGTATGGCTCCTGGAAACATGCTTAGTACCTTCTGTTTTGATTTCATAGTATTTCATAGATTATAGAGTTGGAAGCCTACAAGGCCATCGAGTCCAACCCCCTGCTCAATGCAGGAAACTAGAGGAGGGGTCTCCCATCCAAGTAATAACCAGGCCTGACCCTGCTTAGCTTTCCACGCTCAGACAAGCTGAGCCAGCGTGAGCCAATTTCAAGCAATTGGAATGGGAAGAACCCTTCCTAGAATCATCTTGGATACAATCCTATGGACTGCGCCCTCGCTGCATGGAAGCCCCCAAACTTGGAGGCGTCTGAGATTCGTATGCCCTGCTGGGTGGGAGGAGTCACGCAGGCGATCTTTCCCTCCCTGTCCTCTGATCACATATGATTTTGCTAGACAGACAGGGTTTTCAACCCATCTAGCGAGGGCTCTTCGGAGGCATAGGGAAAGAGGCTGGAAGATGCTCAGGATTAATTGTATCCTGGCCTCTCCAGTCTCCTCCCCTCCCCGCCCACCAGAATGCCCCCTTCCTCCTCTCTCTGAGATGGATTTTCTGACCTTGTAGAGGCAGCCAGCATGGTTCTCTCCATGACAGCTGTGAGGGGTTGGGGGTCGGATATCCGATTGCTCCTTCCAAGGTCAGAAATGAAGCCTCCAACCTTGGAGGGGGAAATCTGAGACATCCTATGGTCCCTGGAGTGCTCACCCAGTGAGCATAGGATTGCTCTTCCCATCAATCTTCTGAAGATATAGCCACACATTCACCAAACTATGTAAATTCAATGCATGCTGAGGTTGCAGAATTGCACCCTTCTTCTGCTACAAGTGACTTGAAGTTACTCCTAAATAGTATGTATACCTGAAAACAATTAATCTTCATGTGTCATAACCACAAGGGGTAAACCTAATGTGAATAAATAGGTATAACAACATTCCAATAACCCAGGGGTGGGGAATCTCAGGTCTGTGGGCCAAATCTAGCCCTCCTGGAGTCCCAGTCTGGTTCTCTGGGGTTCCTGGAGTTAGGGATGTATGGATTTTGTTAAATCCATTCCGCCTTTCATTCCGTTGTCCACTCATTGGTGGAATTGGATGGTTTTTCCCCCCATTTCCTGAACTCCTGTTAGTTCACATGTGTGCAAATTTGCAGTTGCAGAAATGTGCACTTCTGAACAGGTGCAAATCCCCCCCCCCAATGTGCATTTTCACACTTTAGCCTATGGGGAGGAATGTGCATTTTTGCTTGATGTTTTTTAAAATTTATTTTTCATATTTTTCTACCACTAAATTTGTGTAAAATTCTGGAAAGTAAAAAACCGGTCCACACATCCACGGAATCTGTGCAACTCTGGAACACCCAGTCTGCCATGGAAACCGTGGGTAATATTCATAGAAATTTGAACTCATTTGAATCCATTGTGGATTTCTCCGACATCTCTACCTGGATGGAATCTCATCCCCTTTCCTCCAAACACCAATTGCTTGGTGGTTTCCTGCCTTTTGTTCAGTTTTCCCCCATTCTAAAAGGTTGAAATGAGTCTTCTAAAGTGCAGTTATTGGCAGTAAGAGCTTTAAGCTAAAATGTGCTGGTGGGGTTTTGTATTGTTTTTCTGGTATTTTGCCCCCACCCCTTTTGCCTTTGGCCTAATCTCCTTTGCCTTCAGCCCCACCCACCACTGGGATCAGCCCCCGAGACCTTGTCTGAAATTTAATTTAGCCCTTAAGCTGAAAGAGGTTCCCCACCCCTGCAATAACCTGTAGTGACTGATCCCCATCCTCACGGTAGCATTTTGAAGTGCTTACCAAGTGGACTCGGGACATCCTCTGTTGAGTCTCTACATATTTGCTCCACATTCCCACTGGGTGATGGACAAGATCTGTGTGGTGAATACTTTCAAACCTACAGTGAGGAAGTTAGTCACTGGGGGAATCTATTTGGGACTGTTTCCTCATGAAAAAAATAACATGTGCTCCAGTCCTTAATTGATAATACAGTGTTGAATTGTGATGTTTTGTGTATTTATAGATAGATGACTAGTAAGCCTCATGCCAGATGATGTTGTATGAGAAGCAATGAACACAGGAAGTACCAAATCATAAAGCGAAAGTTTTAACAAATGTTTCAAATATTAAACATTTGATTAAAGTGACATGCAGACTGAAACTGTTCCTTTCTCCTCAAGGAAAATATCTTTGAGGATTTTCAAGAGAAGTCCAAAGACTTTTGATAAGACTACCAATAAATATTGGGGGGGGGGGAAGGTGTGTGGGCTCATATATCCATAATTTCAGTTTGTGAATATGTCAGTGAAGACTGGAAAAGCTTTTCTTGGACTCTTCCTGCATAACACAGACAGTACCAACACATTGGAAGTTTTGTGTACGGCATAATGAGGATTAATCCAAACATACTGAAATCAATAGCAGTCTTTTTCCTCGCTGGAATTGGTCACTTATCATGACCATAACAAGAAAGTGTTGGTTGGCTGCCTTATTGTGAATGTATAGATGATTTCAGAATATTCAAGCCAAGGTGATTGATGTTATTGTATAGCCGTCACATATATGAGGTGCACAAGATGAGACACAGAAGGTGAGATTCGCTGTCATCCGCCCTTGATGCACGTAAGCTTCCAAACATGGAGGCTTACGTGCATCCGATGCAGAGTGTGAGGTGCGACGGTGGCAATTTCCACACCTCGCACGCACCCTGTATTTCACCTAGATGGCAGTTTTCGGCTGCCTGGATGAAGTGCTGTGGAGAGGGAGGGAAGGAGGCTGTGGCACTGTTTGGAGACGGCGTGTAAGCCATCGGCCCCAGTCACCTCCCCACCCCACCCCCCAGCATGCCCCTTTAACCGTCTCTGAGGTCAATTTCTGACCTCGGAGAGGCAGCCGACTGGCTGCAAGGGGGGCAGGATGAGGGCTCTGCATTTGGAGTCCTAGCTCCGCAGACAATGACGGGAGTCCATAGGATTGTGCCCATAGTTCCTTATTTTTTGCATTTCTACTCATTTTCCTGTTTCTCCTAAGATGTCTTTTCCTTTCCTTTTTCTTTTTTGTTTCTTCCCCCCCCCCCCGCTTTTTGCTTCATTGCTCTCCCACCATAGCCGTTAAAAATACACTTTGAAAAAATCCAGATCGCAGTCTCTTAAGGGGAAACAGTCTCTTATGGGCAAAATGAAAAATTGCACTGAGTAATCCTAAGAAGAGACTGACTGTCTAGAATAGTAACTCATTTAAAACACAGATGTGTACACTGACGTTAAGTACAACCCTAGCGCTATTGTTAATGGAAGCAGACCACTCTTACCTGAATGTAGCTGAAATGAGTAACGCACTGACCTGGGCCAATAATAAAAGCAAAGGAGTGTAAATCAGTTCAAGAAGGAACTGAATCAATTTCCAGTGCAGGAAGATGAAGAAGATGTCGTTTCATTCTTGACTTTTAGGACTTAACAAAATATAGATTGACCTTCTTTTCATTTAGGTTATGAAAGCAGTTCTTGGAGAACTGGCTCTTAACAACAGTGCCATAGCACAGTCCTTTCGCACTGTGAGCAATTTCACTTCAAGCTGGACTCATTTTGCAGATTCAAATCTGAAATGGTTTGCTTCATTTAGCTGTGTTTTTTTCCTTGTAAATCAGGGCCAAGGAATTCAGCTGTACATCTATAAAGAAACTTCTATTTTGTAATCATAAACACAGATTCCTCCATGCAGCTATTATCCCACCTGCCAAATCCAGGCCTGATTCAAAGGGGAACAGAAGTTCCATAGAGCAACATTCAGTGAACATGATGTGATGTTCCTACAAATTGGTACCTTGGATTATATGTATGTTGAGTTTCAATTTTTCCATGTCATGAGGAGCAAGCACTCTAACAACTTCCATCAGTAGAACCCTACAATTTTATACAATTTTAACAACTGATAGCAGTAGATATAGAACTGAATTTTTTTAAAAAAATCTGTGAGTGGTTTTCAAACGTTTGGACTAGGACTCTGTAGTGCTACCTTGTTGACATACTAACAGGGTATTGAAGGGGCTCCTACTTCACATGGAACCATTGGAAGGCCTGACCCCGTGGTTTCATAAAAATACTATCTATAAAAAGGAAATGTCATTGTTAGGTTTTTGTAGCAGACCCTTTGGGAAACACCATTTCATGGCATCTCCTGGAATTTTCATTTAGTGCAAGTTGCAACAAATAAACTTTATTGGGAAAGCAGTGTGTGGAAAACCTTGTTTTGAATATCAAGAAGAAGAAAAAAATCCAGGCTAGATCAATCATTATGCCTACTGTATAGGGCCCTGCGATGGTTTAATAATCAGGCAGTTTACCCAATGAGAAGAGTGTGCTTAACTTTGCTCCTTAGATCTTACCTGTTTAAAATTCTTGGCACTGCATGTCAGCAAAAGGTGGCAGTTTCCTTATCACTGGAAAGACAGAACACTGTCCTAGCAAGCAGAAGTACAGAGTTTATTAGGCTGACTGGCATAAGAAGAAGCCCAATAGAATATTACTAAATGCTCCCCACTTCCCTGAGTGTGAGAAGTTCAAGGGCCAACACTACCAAGATTTGGATTCCTTGCAGAGGAGAGTGCACTGGAGACTTCTGGTGGTTTTTGTTTTGTTCCTTGGTACGATTTAATTACAAATGCTGAAACAGAGCATAGATGGAGGCAACCAGCACAAGCATTCCATGGAATCGGTAGACCCACTGCCTCACATCAGATCCCAGAGAGAGGGGTACCTTGAGGGGTACCTCAAGGTCCTTTGGCTCTATGCTTCTCTGCCACTCTCAAACTGCTGTTCTTACATACACAGAGGGACCTTAGCCTCCTCCCCTTAGTGGAGGGGCAGAGGCCTTTTACATTCCAGAGAGATCTCTGTGTCTCTCGCATTGAGAAAATATCAACCATCCTTCCTGAGCCATTAATCGACTTAACAAAAGAGATGGCTGCCCTGGCTGCCCAGCACTCATAATGATATTTGAGAAGGGGAGGAAAAGAGTTATGCTCAACTTTGTTCAGATGGGTAGAGATGGAGTATCTGCCTCCCCACTTAGGGCCAATTCTCACACTTAGGGCCAATTCTCACAATTCTCCCCACTTAGGGCCAACCAGCATTCCAGTGATTGCTACTTCCTGACTTCTGTCACTTGGAGGCATGCACAGACCTCTTTACGCACACACACAAAGATGTATGGGATTCATACATCTTTAAATGTATGGGATTCACATTTTTTTTAAAAAAGAAAATCTGTTACAAATAATGTGCGCATATGGAGGTGATGGTGGGGGTTAAGGAATAGCTAAATGCACACATGTGCCAGATGTATCACCTGGTTTATACAGGAACACACTCGCTAGATCACCGGTGGGATAGCAAAGGCTCCAAGTGTCTTTTAAAGCCACACTGCACAGGCAGTCAGGTAAAAAAAGCAGTCAGCAGAACATAGCTGTGAGTAATACTAAAAAAGCAAAGAGCAGAGTAGCCACAAATAAATGGGGGGGGGGGGAAACCAGCACATGGTAATAGTTAAAGAGCCAAGACACAATGTCACTTTACTAGTAACACTGTAAGGAAAACATAAATCCTTGGGTTTAGCCTAAAACAAAGCTTCTGCATTAATACAGTCTAAGGCAGGCAGAGCCTTTCAAAAGGTGTTTCTAGGAGCCTCAGAAGCACGTCATCGGCTCTTGAATAGGAAAACTTTTAATTTTGGACAAGCTTCCCTTGAAGATGCCTTTTCCACTCCAGCCAACTTCCTTCTGCAATGTGCAGCTGCGAAGTTGAGTACAGTAATACCTTGGATTGCAAGTAACTTGGTTTGAGAGCGTTTTGCAAGACAAGCAAATTTTTAAATATTTATTTGATATTTTTTTTTACTTGATATACAAGCTACGTCTTGCAATACAAGTACTGTAGTACGGCTTAAATTAAAAATCTCTGTACAATTTTTTTTGGGGGGATTTTGTTTTGATATAAGAGTGTTTTGGATTACAAGCACGTTTCCGGAACGGATTATGCTCTCAATCCAAGGCATGACTGTATATCCAAAGGTTTTTATGGAACATTGACAAGATTCAAAATGCTAACTCTGTCTCTCTCTCTGTGAACTCAGGCCACATTATGTGTTATGTTAACTATACAGGGGTACAGCTCCTTGTGTTGTTTTTATTTACTTGAAAGTAACCATGCCAGCCCCTGACTGGGATGGGGACCACTGTTGAAACTCCCCCCCCCCCATCCCACACATGTGCCTGTTTAAAAAATGGGTGGTCGCTTTCATTGGCACCAATGAAGTCTATTTTCTCATTTTCTTTTCTTTCTTTTTTTAACAACTGTGCCGGGGTGTGAATTTCAGGAGCCAAGTGGCCAGGGAGGGAAGGTTTAACACACACACACCCATGTAGTGGCTCTGGTATGGATCCGGGCCCGCACACTGACTTTCCAGTAAATACAAACAACACAGGGAACTGCACCTGATGCCATTACCATATTGGGCAGTTTGAACTTCAGAATTTGCCGCAGAATACACCCCAGCATCTCTGCAATTCTACCTCCAATGCTATCTCAGGAAACAAACCCAATGATATTGAATACTTGGATGGGAGACCCCTCCTCTAGTTTCCTGCATTAAGCAGGGGGTTGGACTCGATTGCCTTGTAGCTATACTCTATAATCTATGAAATCTATGAATTCCTGCCATCTCCGTAGCAAATCAAAACAGGACGGTTGCTTCATTCCTAATAATCAAGATATATCTTCTAAATATGGAATACTCTTCCTAGGGAAGCTCACCTGGCACCAACTTTGCCATCCTTTAGGTGCCAGGCAAAGATGTTTCTCATTTTCCGAGCATTGTGGTGGTAGTGATGATGCTGGTCATGATGATTTCTCTGTGAATCACTTTGGGACTCCTTTTGGTTGTGCAAAGTGATACATAAATGTAATAAAGTACTTAGGGAGTAATCCTGTGGCCTCCTGACATTGTCTGGGGGGGATAGGATTATTTGGAAACCCCAGCTCCGAGGTCCTGCGAGCCCAGAGCTGGGACTCCGAATGCCGAGCCCCCGCCCCCCTCACGGCGCAGGAAGAACTGTGTCGGCTGCCTCCCTGAGGTTGAAAATCGGCCTTGGAGAGGAGGAAAGGGGGCATGCTTGGGGGCGGAGATGGGAGGCAGAGGTTGGGGCTGACGGTTTACACCATATCCAAATGGCACCTCAGCCTCCTTCCCTACCCCTCTGAAAAGCTTCATCTAGATGGCTAAAAACGGCCGTCTAGATGAAATGCAAGGCACAAGGCACGGGGCGGAGAAGATTGCTGCCGCCGCACCACATACCTTACACTGAATGCATGTAAGCCTCTGAGTTTGCAGGCTTACGTGCAACGAGCACAGAGGACATTGGATTGTGCCCTCCCGGAACTTTATCCTATACTCAGGACCGGTGCAAGGCAGTTTGGTGCCCTAGGCAAGATCAGATATTTAGCGCCCCCTCTTCCCACTTGAGAGCGCTGTATTTTTTTTCAAGGCGTTTCTGGCACCCTCTTTAGCCCTGCGCCCGAGGCAGCTGCCTAGTTAGCCTAATGGTAGCACCGGCCCTGCCTATACTACTTCTATAGGGACTTTAGATCTGTGTGTGTGTGTGTGTGTGTTTACTTACACACACACACAGTCATTGGTTCTATTTGTTATATTCTATAATCCAAGAATATCCTGTTTTGCCACATCCTCAGCAGTCAAACTGATGTTGAAAACATCCCCTGAAGGCAAGAAATGTGAGAACTACTGCTCTTCAAGTGGGGAAAGGGGGGGAGCGGGGGGGGGGAAGGAAAGAAATCCAACAATATGGCAACTGAGAATCATTGCCTGCTGCCCTTTTAGAAACTGATCAAAGGTAGAGAGATTTTGCTGCCTGCTATGAAGAGTAAAGGGGAAGACAAGTGAAATAGAACTTGTTCTCCTCATCTCCAATTAAAAAGGTTATGCCTGCCTGGTCTTTTAATAAAGGAAGCAGCTCTCTCCTGTGACTGAGGAAGGAATATTTTTAGAGAGATATGTAACCCCTTCTAAGAAATTTTGCTGATCACATTGAAATTATTTCCCCTGCTCTCAAAGTTCATTCAGATATTTTGCACGCACAGGATCCTCCAAATTCAACAGAAATTTCACTTAACAGTCAATGGCTACATGGTATGAACACACAGACACATGCTTCCTCAGACGTTTTGCTGATGTTATCAAGGTTCTTTTCAATTCTCTCAAAGTTCACCTCAAATTTCATTTTTCAATTCTAGAAAAGTTAAAGCGTCAGCAAATACAGAAAAAAATGAAAAGGGGAGAAGACAAATGATTCTAAATGGAAAACTGAAAGATACAATTGTGTGTGTGTGTGTGTGTGTGTGTGTAATTTGTGAACTGTCCAAAGAGCTTTGGCTACTGGATGGTATAGAAATGAAATAAATAATAAGATAAACAATTATTTTCCTTTCAAAATCTATGGACATTTTCCAGGATACATTAGTATTAACAGGCCTGTGGCTTACGCTGGCTCAGCTTGTCTGAGTGTGGAAAGCTAAGCAGGGTCAGGCCTGGTGATTACTTGGATGGGAGACCCCTCCTCTAGTTTCCTGCATTGAGCAGGGGGTTGGACTTGATAGCCTTGTAGGCTCCTTCCAACTCTATGATCTATGAAATCTATGAAATCACCTCCTCAACGAGGCAATGGCAAATTCTGCCTTTGGTATGGTTGAGCTTCTGAAGCCTTTCAGATTTGCAAGACATTTGGTGCAGAGGAATGCTTGAAGAGTTCATTCTTTACAAATTCCTGTATGAAATGACATGATCAGCACCTCTCGGACTAATGAGAAGATCAGAATTCACTTGATCTATCCACTTGATTTCACATTTCTCCAAATGTTGTGATGCAGTTCTCAGAAGTTTAACAGCACGCAATCCTATACACGTCTACTCAGATGTAAGTCAGATTGAGTTCAATTTGGCTTACTTCCAGGTAAATGGGTATAGGATTGCAGCCTCAATCTATCAAAATACACATTTAGAGCACAATCCTATACTTCAGTTATGCCGGCGGTCTATAGAATGTGGTGGATGTTCTGCCAGCACAGTGGTGATGTATCTCTCTCTGGCATATTTCAGTATAGGATTGTTGTACCCAATACATATTTTGAGAGAAATACACATTTTAAATAGCATTTAAGAGAATCTTTCCTTTTCTTTTTTAAATTGCAGTTTTTGAATGCATGACTAGAATTAGATTGTGGTGGAAATATTCTTCATGGAATTGACATACAATATAGATTGGTGTAAATTTTCCATGCTGTCATTTCTATTCCTGTATAAAATTTAAAGGCAAGAAGTAAATGAAACTTGAGAAAGTAACCTAGACAACTGACTTGAAAATCTGCTGTAATCTTACCCCTCTTGGAAACAGCAAGCAAATTAGTGTCATCATTTTGTAACCACTAACAGTCTAAAGATTTCATGTATTGCTACAAATTACGTTGCTGGGCCGGGAGTACTATTATTTTTATTAGTGGGGGCTATTACTGAAGAAATGTGATTAAAAATTAGATTCATAAATATTATTGGTAGTTTGTTGGAAAACAAAAGGAATTTCTTTGTGCAGTAACCAAGCAACCACAATGTGAAATAAAGTAAAAATTTCCTTGGAGAATGCTGTTTTTTCCCCTCCTACATCTAGTGCATTATTTATTATCCAAAAAGTAAGATAAGACAGCTCTGAAGAAACTCATCATAAAGTGTTAACGCACCAGGTAACAAATCAATGGTTGTTTAAATGATTGTGCATGGCTAGGGGAAAATATATTTCAGTTTAGAGCCCTAAATTCATTATGCTTCAGTGCATGCTGAGCGAAAAACACTACCATAGTCATTAACGTGTTTATAAAAAGGCTGTTGTTGTGAACACCAGAGTCAGATGGTTGCTTGCAAGCAATTTTTATTATTTCTTTTCCTTTTGATGTATCGCTTGACAGTAAAAGCTTGTGCACTTCATGAGTGTGGTGTTTGAAGACTTTGATCTGATTTTTTTTTAAAAAAAAAACAACAACTTTTAAACATGGCGTTTAACGGGCTGATGATGAACTAATATATCAATTAGAATTTAATGCACACTGAAACGTAAAGACAATGCCTAAAAGTGATTTACAGTTTGTTTTTTTTGTCTGCTTCAACAGGTGTATTTCACTCATTTGGATTCCAGTCCTGGTCTCTGTGTATAGCAGTGTTCTCCAACCTTGGGTCCCCAGATGTCTTTGGCCTACAACTCCCAGCATGCCCCAGCCAGCATAGCTGGCTGGGGCATGCTGGGAGTTGTAGGCCAAAGACATCTGGGGACCCAAGGTTGGAGAACACTGGTGTATAGGGAGCAGGGTGCAGAGGCTCCTGCATTCCCAGGGAGGTAACAAACTGCTTGGCCTTGGAATGGCAGCTTGAGGCCCTCCATTCCTCTCACTGGGAAGAGTTGCTCGGTTCCATGTGCAGGGCAGGCTGGTAACTCCTATGTCGGTGGGGCTCCTTCTCCCTTGCAGCTTTTATTCTGTGCTTTATAGGAGCTTTCCATGGTGGTGAACCTATTTTGGGGATGGCGTTCAGCACCATGGATAAAGCTCCCATAAAGCTTGGAATCAAAGCTGCAACAGACGAGGAGCCCCACTGACATAGGAGTCACCGGCCTCCCCGGCATGTGCATATGGTATGTCTGCAGCTCTGCCTGAAGCAGGGCCCGCCTTGCCAGGCAGGAGGGTGAGGTGTGCTGCTTCAGGTGGCTCTGTGAAGGGCAAGGAGGCCACTTACAAATAGCCAAAGGGAGAGAGAGAGAGGGAGAGGAAAAGCACCACCCAAAAAGAGGACAGTGATTCACATAATATTTGCATATGCTTATTTCTATGTATAGATGCACATTTAGGAATATTTATTATAATTTCAATAGAAATGCAGTACATCTCTCGCCATAGTGTAGAAGACTGTGGCTGGGTGACCTGTGTGCCTTCCTATTCGGCCTGCTGTTCAGGGGCTATAACTGTTGATGGACACCAGTTATTATGTTTGTTTGTTTTTATCTTTTAAGAGGAATTGGCCAGGACAGGTCTTCAAATAGAGGACTGATGGCCCTTCTGATGGCCCTTCAGATAGAGGACTGTCTGTCCCCTATGAGAGAGGACACGTAGCCACCCTAAGTCTCCAGACAATCAAAGAAAGCTGGAGGAGCTCAAAGTCTTAGGGTGCAATCCTATGCATGTTTAGGTAGGAAAAAGTGCTATAGCTCCCAGCATGCTCCAGCATGTTGGGAGTTGTAGGACTTTTTTTGCTGTCTAAACATGCACAGGATTGCGCTTCTAATGTCAGGGAAGGAAGGAGCCACCGATTGGCTGATTTCTTCCACTGTTTACTTCTGTCAATTCCTCTCCTCTACAGCTGAGCTTTCCCTCTCCTCCCACTCCACGCTGCAATGATAGGTAGCGTCCGGTACTGCAGCTGCACACCTCCTGCCATAGCAGCTTGATGGGGAAGAAGAGAGATACGGGAAACCTCAATGGAAGCTGGAAGCTGCTCTGCCCTGTTCACTGTACACTGAGGCTGCCGGGATCGCAATTTAAACTACTCGTTTGAGCGAGCTCATAGCCAAATCTGTCCTTTCCCTGGGAAGAGTCAGTAGAGTTGGTGGTATGAGACTCATTTAAGACTTGGTTTCGCATCTGAAGTGGCTGAATGTACACTGGGCCTCAGGCAGCATTTCGGTATTATATCAGCTCCAGCTGCATCTCTCCACCTCCATCATCCCCTGCAATAGCGCAAGAGCCTGAATCAATAACATGCCTTCCCCTCCTTCCGGATCAAGCAAATGGCCACTTGCTTTAGCCGCTAGCATGCGGGACAAAGAGCCCGTCCATCTAATGAAGTGTCACAGCCCTGGCATGAGGAAATTGATTCTGTACTTCCGCTTCTCGCACACCCCTTTTCATCTGCCATACCATCAAGCTGTGAGACATGACCCTTCATCTAGCTCCCACAGGGCTTCCCCTGGCTTAATTCACTAAAACTCTTCCAGTTTTTACATTTTAACAGATTTCTAAAGTGAATGGCGTGATTGAGCCTACTCCCAGGCCCATCTCTGGTGCAGCATCCTTACCTCATCTACATCATTACAGAGTAAGCACATCCTTACTTGTGCTAATACTTCACACTTATTAAATTCAGTAACAAGGAATAATCTGATAGAACTGCTGAAAAATAATGAGAGTACTGGAAGCAGATGAAATCCTGTTTTGGTCTCCTTTGAATCTAGGGAAATGTGAAACTAATAAGTCACAACATGAAAGAGGTCTCACTGTAGACATTGCAATATCAGGGGGGTTTTTTCCCCCTGCCCCCTTTAAAACTGAGGGCAGGGGTTGAACTGACGTTTGAATTTCAGATAAGGAATTATGCTGTTAACTGTATACATACCAGGTTTCATTGTGATAACTCAGTGCTCAATGGAGATATCACACACTAGGGTTACATTCTTATGCAAACCCCATGCAAGACTTATTTCTAAGTAAACTTGATTAGGATTGCACTGAGTTGACCTGCAGTTTGGACATGAAACACAGAATTGATATCCCGAACATGAATTAAGGATAGCATATTTTCAGATTGTGTGACTTTCACAAGTGTTTACCCCTAAGTGTGTTTTGTCCCATTTCTGCACTGATCTACATTAAAAAAAAAAAAAAACCCTGCATGAAAGTTTTTCATTTAAATATGAATTTTTAAACATATTTTCACTCAGAATATGCATTGCAAAATGCCTTCATACCCGCCCAGCTTGTTTGGGTGGGGAAGGATGTTGCGGCTGGGGGGAAGAGAGACAGATGGGCAGAAAGTGTGCTAGGCATACACACCAGGTCAGGTGAGGGGTGGGGCTTACAGGACGATATTAGCCCACAGAGACCCACCCTCATCCTCTTTTGATCTTCTGGCTCCCTCCCTCCCTCCCTCCCTCCCGGTACACAGTGCAGGCTTGCCTGGTTGCCTTTTATGGGGACGAGTACAAATTTTTGGCAGACAGCCTGATTGGCCGTGGGCTGTTTGTTTTTTCGCCTACTTCACACTGTAAGTGGGGATGGGTAGCGGCTTTTCATAGGTTAATTGGTGGATATGTTGATTTGGTCACATTTAGGCAGATAGGTGTGCGGGTATATTCTAGTGGGGGTTAGGGTTGATGAGCATCCATAGGCACTTTTATGGCGATTGACAGTTCTGGAGGCTTCGCGTTCAGGGTTTTGTGGCCCAGTGTGGAGATGTGGATTGCCTTTGAGGCTAACTCACCTCGCCCACTCAGGGTTTTGTGGCCCCGGGAGGGGGTGACATGGGAAAGCCTCCGTACACCAGGATGGTGTAGACCTGGGGGTGGTGAGTGCACAGACGCCACCTGACAGGACTAGGATGTCTCGCCCAATACTATTACAGGGTAGTTGCCTGTAGAGAGTAGAAGCCTGCACTGTCCCCATCTTTTGCAGATCTGTTTTAAATAAATGGCCCAAGTTTATACCAAATAAAGTGGCCCAAGTTTATACCAAAGTTCTGTGTCTGTCTTGTTATCCTGCCCCCTTTCACTTGCAAATGTAAATACATCTTTAGGGGTACAATCCTATGCATGTTTAGATGGGAACAAAGTTCTACAACTCCCAGCATTCCCCAGCATGTTGGCTGGGGAATGCTGGGAGTTGTGTATGGCTCCCACCCCAAACAGGCAAAGGACTGTGCCCTAAATATATCTCAAAATACACATTTCTAAAGAGATTTTCTCTCAGATACACATTTCATTTATTTACAGAATTTTTACCCCCTCTTCATCCAAAAAGGGGGGGGGGAAGTCTCTGAGAGCAGCAAACGAAGTGTAATATTAAGGGATTATTAATACTAACATAATTCTCTCTCTTCTTATACAGTTTAAACATATTTTGAGCCAGGTACTACATCGGAACATTCTGAGAGTGAAAAAGGCAGTGGCTAACTGCCAGTATGGCATAGTGGTTAGAGTGTTGCACTGGGATTCGGGAGATCCAGGTTCTACTCCCCACTTGGATGAAGCTCATTGGGTGGCTTTGAGCCAGTCACTGACTCTTAGCCTAATCTACCTCTTCAAAGGAGAAGGACATTATGGATAAAATTTCATGGCTTGGGTTGAAGTTACTTGGGCTTACCTTACTTAAGCTGTGGCCCAGGAGTGTGTGTGCGTGTCCTGTCTTTCATTGTACGGCCATCTCTCTGGCAGCCTGTAGCCTCCTTGGCTTCCCACACTTCAGTTAAAGCCCCAAAGGAAGACATCATGAGGTAATTCCTCCCATAGGGCTTTTTTCAGATTAGGAGGTACAGGCAGCCTGGGAGGCTGCAGAGGAATGAAGAGATGTGTAATAGAAAGAAAACACAAAAATACAACCCATTGGCTGCCTTACAGTGGTTAGGTAAGCTCAAAAATAAATTAGAAAACACTCTGAAAATAAGGCAGAACAATGAAAGCCTCTTTCATGGGGAAAGAAAGCTTTCAGGAAATTGGAGGACAGATTTTGGCACAGCACCAGCTCCAACTCTCCCCTGTAGCTGAACACACCACTGTCCCCCCCACATCTGCAATGTGATGTATGCAAAATGGGAACCAGCCTGCCAACACAGTTGATGTTGTTGCCACTTGCAGTGGCAGCACAACCCCCCCCCCCATCCCTTAGGAAAAAAAGAAAGAGGTTGTGCTACAGCCCCTGCCAATGGGGAGTCCTATCAGTGAGAAAATGTTGAGATTCCCCCCCCCTAGAAATTGTCCCCCAGTTTCTCCACCCACAAATAGGGTGGAAAGTTTTGAGAGTCCACTGCACACTGCTCTACTTAAAACCCAGGCAGGCTCATATGGGAGAAGGTGGTCTTTCAGGTAGCCTGGTCCCAAGCCATATAGGGCTTTATGGGTTATAAGGTATAACCAGCACTGTGAATTATTCGTGGAAACAGACTGATAGCCAGTGAAGCTGTTGTAGCAAGGGATTCATGTGCTCCCTGTAACCGACCCTTGTTAACTGTCTGGCCACAGCATTCTGGACCAGCTGAAGTTTTCAAACAGTTTTCAAAGATAGCCCCACATAGCATTCATTACAGTAAGTCCAAATGGGATGTAACTAAGGCATGAGTGACAGTGGCCAGGTCAGACATCTCTAAGAACAGGTGTCCAAATGCACTTCTGGCTGAACCCAAACTGTGAGCCTGATTCTTCAAGAGGAGTGTAATCCCATCCAGCACAGGTTAAATTCCTCTTCCCTGATCTGCCTTTCGACTAATCAGTTCAGTCTTGTCTAGATTAAGCTTTATTTTGTTCTCTATCCCATCCATTACCAACACCAGACAGTGATTTAGAACTAGAACTGCTTCCTTGGATTTGGATGGAAAGGAGAGACAGAGTTGGATTTTGGTGCCACCAGTATGCTGGTGGCATCAAACCCTCAAACTCCAGACAACCTTTCATAGAGGAGAAGGCTATCAATGGCTACTAGTCCTGATTGGCGCTACCTCCAGTATCAGAGTCAGTATGCCTATGTACACCATTTGCTGGGGAACATAGGTGAGAGGGTGCTGTTGCACTCATGTCCTGCTTCTGGGATCCCGTGGGCAGCTGGTCGGCCACTGTGTGAACAGAATGCTGGACTAGATGGACCCTTGGTCTGATCTAGCATGGCTCTTCTTATGTTCTTTCCCAGTGGTTTCATGTATATGTTAAATAACATGGGGGACAAGATGGAACCCTGAGGGACAAAACAGGCAAATGTTCAAAGCATCGAAGAGGAATCCCACAGCACCACCTTTTGAAATTGGTCCTGCAAGAACTGGAGCCACCATAGAACAGGCCTCCAAGTCCCATCCCAGAGAGACACTTCAGAATGGTACCATGGTCATTAGTATTGAGAACTGCCAAGAGGTTATGCCCTTAAACGGAGAACCTTGGAAGGGGAATGTGAGTTCTGATTAGTACCAGAGACATAGTCAGATAATAGCTGCATTTTGTATTTACTATACATATTTTGTATTCTTCCTAAGTGTACAATAGCAGACACAGTGGGATGAAGACAGCTCCTGCTGTCCACAATTAAGAAAGAACAGTTATTACCTGGCTATCGAGCTGTGTTGATAGTTGCTGATCGCAAAGAGATAGGAAGGCAAATAATGATGTTCCTTCTGTTTATGGAATATTCTTGTTTCTTGGGTATAAATTGAAAATACTCCTCTCCCCATCTGTTTGCCCATCTGAAAGCAAATACATAATTATGCTTGTATTAGTTAAGAATATCACCACAAATGACAATTCACAAGAGAGGAGCAACACGACAAAAATATTTAACAGCAAAATGCTTGGGCTGCAGGATGAAAATGTGCAGTCATTAACATAGTAGCAGGGAAATTAATGATGATACTGACAACCTCAGTGAAAACTCTACTTTGCTCCAGCCACTGCTAGCCAGTGGGCACACGAGAATCTCAAGTACTTTTAAGTTCTATTGGTTTGAATACGGGAGCTAAGTATGTATTTTAATCTCTCCTCTTGAAATCAATGGGACTTCAAGAGCTTAACTTTGGTTGGATTGTGCCTAGAGTTTGGGTTTTATGGGCAGTATCCAACAGGGGCACAACCAGCAACATAAAATAAATTACGTTGTGATAGTGTAAACTCTAGTGAAACACCAATACTGTTAGCTGGTGCACCAATTTCCCCTGGAAATGAACATGCCAGTTAACACTATTGGC
The DNA here is from genome assembly GCA_021292165.1 of Shinisaurus crocodilurus. Classification (NCBI taxonomy): domain Eukaryota; kingdom Metazoa; phylum Chordata; class Lepidosauria; order Squamata; family Shinisauridae; genus Shinisaurus; species Shinisaurus crocodilurus. Next base: position 95,150,321 of record CM037876.1, read on the forward strand.
ATCATGCTAGAGTAAAATGTACTCTAGTTTATGCTAGCACAATGTAATTTACATTAGCAGTTGTGCCCCATTGAATACTGCCCTGTAAGTATAACAAGTGAGACCTTTCCAGACTGCCCCCACAACAATTAGGCACCATTCCATAGCCACTGAGCATGCTCAATACTCATTAGGCAGTTTGAGGTGTCTCCCCCCCCCAATTAGGGTCACCCCAGCTAAATATTGTTTGTACTTCTGCAAATCTTGGGATTCCCCCAACCCTGCTGATAACTCTCTCTTGTATGGGGGTGTTGTTGCTTTAGCGACATAAGCAATGACATTCACAGGCTGAACATCGGAAATGATGCGGATGCTCCTTTGGTAATGAGGTTAGCCACCACAAGGTACAGGTTCAGGAGTTATAATGGCTTACTTCAAGCCATACATATAGTGACCCCTGTCTACACATTTGGGAATCAGATGCAATTGGTTGCAGGTAGTTGCTTCCATCCTGGTCATCATGAGGCCTCATGAAAAGTGACACCAGGTGAGCAACAGTGTTGTAGTTGTAATTGTTGAAGTTCAGGAGCCCATCATGACTGTGTGCATAAACATACAAACCAAGGAGCGGCAGTATATTTATTGAGATCAGTATGACTTGACTACAGTCCTATCTGGGACTCGGAGTAAGCACCATTGAACTCAGCAGTGGTGCTTATTTCTGATTGCATAGTAGGGTGGCCAGGTGTCCTACTTTAAAGAAGACAACCCTCAATTTGAAGGTGTCCTCTATTTGAAGGTCTGTCCAGTCCAAGTCGAGTTTAAAAGGAAATAACCGTAAGAAAGGAGAGCAGCAGCCATGAAGCTGCCCATCAACACTTAGCAGCTGGACAGCAGACAGAACAGCCACACTACACAGGGCACTTGGCAGTGGAGGCTGGTGGTTCCAATGTCAGTGGGGTGGTGTATCCATTGTGGATTGTAGTCTGAACTTTTAAGGAGCTATCTATAGTGCTGAACCCTAAACCCAAATAGGTTCAGCACCATGGATAGCTCCTTTAAAGTTCATACTGAAAGTTGGAGTGGATACATCACCCCACTGCTACTGGATGTCGAGGCCGTACTTCCCCTCCTCCTTCCAAGAAGATTCAAACCATGGCTTCTAACCAAAAAGCTTTATTAGGACAGATGCCAGACTAGCAAACTGGCTTAGAAGTACAAAAGAAGTGGATTGCAGAGTCAATCACAAGAGAAACAAGCTTAGTTAGAATACCAGCCATTAAGGAAGATTGCCCTATTGTTGAGCAGTTGATTCCAAACTGGGAACCTCTCTTCCCTTCCTGACTCAAATTACCCACACCGCTAAGGCGGTTCCTTATTCCTAAGGGCCAATCTCTTGGAGCGCCTGACACTCCTCAGCTGGTCCATCCTCTTTAGCTGATGTCTGACCTGGAGGTTAGTGACGCTTGATTTGCCTTTCTCCCGATCAGAGAGCTCAGATTGCTTTCCCACAGAATTTGACTCCCTCACTGTTGGGTCCAACTCTTAAGTCCACTGGCCTTGGGGCAATGCACCAGCTGCAGGTTCCCTCCCCCCTCCCCTCCATCTCCTCAGAAATTTCCTCAGAAATCTTTTCCCAATTCCTCCTCTGTAGGAAGAGTGGGCCCAATCCCTACACTGGAGTCACCAGCCACTGCTGGCACCTGGTCACAGTCTTCCTACACTTCCTGGAAGATGGACTGCTGGCAAAGGATGGGTTGCACCTCACAAGGACTGGGAAGAATGTGTTTGGCCACAGCATGAGGAACTTAATCAGGAGGGTTTAAACTGAATCCAACAGGGGAGGGAGACATAAACTCGGGGGTACCAATGGAAGAAGGCCTCTATGCCACAATGGAGAGAACAGCTCCAGCGGTGCCCATTGATAGTCTACCACAAAATGTAGGGGGAAAGTCGGACTATAAAGCACATAGTCTTCGATGTCTTTATACTAATGCCCAGAGTATGGGCAACAAACAAGACGAACTTGAACTCTTGATACATGAGGGCAAGTACGACTTGATAGGGATAACTGAAACCTGGTGGGATGACTCCCATGACTGGAATACAGCAATTGAAGGGTATAACTTGTTCAAAAGGAACAGAAGCAACAGAAAGGGAGGTGGAGTTGCACTGTATGTTAAAAATACGTATCTCTGCACAGAGATACAGGAAGAGGAGCTTGGCAGCCCCATTGAGAGCATCTGGGTTAAAATAAAGGGGGCAAAGAATAAAACGAACATGGCGGTTGGAGTCTACTACCGACCACCCAATCAAGGAGAAGACGAGGATGGAACTTTTGAAAAACAAATTGCCAGTGTTTCAAGGAGGCACAATGTGGTAGTAATGGGAGACTTCAATTTCCCTGATATCTGTTGGGAGACTTTTTCAGCCAAACATGGCCCCTCCAAGAAATTCCTGAGCTGTGCTGCTGATAACTTTCTCCTACAGAAAGTGGAGGAAGGAACTAGAGGATCGGCTATCCTTGACCTGATTCTAACCAACAGAGACGAGTTAGTGGATAAAGTGGCAGTTTCGGGAACTCTGGGGGAAAGTGACCATGTTATACTTGAGTTCTTGATTCTAACGGAAGCAAAAGCTGAGTGTAGCCAAACACGTACCCTGGATTTTAGGAAAGCCAATTTTAACAAACTCAGAACAATGATTAGTAAGATTCCATGGCAAGTGACTCTCACGAGAAAGGGAGCCCAGGAGGGGTGGGAGTTTTTAAAAAAGGAAATTTTAAAGGCACAATTGCAAACAATTCCCAAAAGGAAAAAAGGCAGAGGGCAACAGAAGAAGCCAATGTGGCTTCACAATAAACTCAAAGACGACCTGAAAACAAAAAAGGACACGTATAGGAAGTGGAAGGAAGGACAGGCTACAAGTGAAGAGTACAGGCAGGTAGCACAGAACTGCAGGAATAGTGTCAGGAAGGCTAAAGCTGAGAATGAGCTAAGGTTAGCGAGGAATGCTAAAAGCAACAAAAAAGCTTTCTTCAGATACATGCACAGTAAAAGACAGAAGAAAGAACTGGTGGTTCAACTACGTAATGAGGATGGCAAATTGATAACAGAAGACAAAGAAAAGGCAGAAGTGTTCAATTCCTACTTCGGCTCGGTCTTCTCCCAAAAGAGGGTCTATGACCCCCCTGGCAAACCTGAAGTGCAGACTGAAGGGGCAGGATTGCAGCTTGAGATTAATAGGCAAATGGTCAAGGAGCACCTGATTACTCTGAACGAGTTTAAATCTCCAGGGCCTGATGAGCTGCATCCTAGAGTAATAAAGGAACTGGCAGAAGAACTCTCAGAACCACTGTCTATTATCTTTGAGAAATCATGGAGGACAGGTGAAGTGCCAGACGACTGGAGGAGGGCAAATGTTGTTCCCATCTTCAAAAAGGGCAAGAAGGAGGAACCTGGGAACTATAGGCCAGTCAGTCTGACATCAATCCCCGGGAAGATTTTTGAGCAGATTATAAAGAAGTCAGTCTGCAAGCACCTTGAAAACAATGCAGTGATTACTAGAAGCCAGCATGGATTTGTCAAGAACAAATCCTGTCAGACTAATCTGATCTCATTTTTTGATCGGGTAACCTCCCTTGTGGACTGTGGGAATGCTGTGGACATTATATATCTAGACTTCAGCAAAGCTTTCGACAAAGTGCCTCATGATATCCTGATTAGTAAGCTAGCTAAGAGTGGGCTAGATGGAACAACTATCAGGTGGATCCACAATTGGCTACAGAATCGGACTCAAAGAGTGCTTATCAATGGTTCCTTCTCAAACTGGGGAGAGGTAACGAGCGGGGTACCACAGGGCTCGGTCCTGGGCCCGGTGCTCTTCAACATTTTTATTAATGACTTGGATCAGGAGGTACGGGGAATGCTTATCAAATTTGCAGATGACACAAAGTTGGGTGGAACAGCTAATACTCTGGAAGACAGAAACAAAATTCAAAGTGACCTCGATAGGCTGGAGCGCTGGGCCGAAAACAACAGAATGAAATTTAATAGGGATAAATGCCAAGTGCTGCACCTAGGGAGAGGAAACCAAATGCAGAGTTACAGAATGGGGGACACTTGGCTCAACAATACTACAAGTGAGAAGGATCTTGGAATTGTGGTAGATCACAAACTGAATATGAGCCAGCAATGCGATGTGGCTGCAAAGAAGGCAAATGCAATTTTGGGCTGTATTAATAGAAGTATAGCTTCCAAATCGCGGGAAGTGATAATTCCCCTTTACTCGGCACTGGTTAGGCCTCATCTTGAGTACTGCGTCCAGTTCTGGGCACCACACTTTCAGAAGGATGTAGACAAACTGGAGAGGGTTCAGAGGAGGGCAACAAAGATGATAAAGGGACTGGAAACAAGGCCCTATGAGGAGAGACTGAAAGAACTGGGCATGTTTAGCCTTCAGAAGAGGAGACTGAGGGGAGATATGATCGCACTCTTCCAGTATTTGAAGGGATGTCACACAGAGGAGGGCAAAGATCTCTTCTCGATCATCCCAGTTTGCAGGACACGGAATAATGGGCTCAAGTTACAGGAACCTAGATTCCACCTAAACATCAGGAAAAATTTCCTGACTGTCAGAGCAATAAGACAATGGAATCAACTACCTAGGGAGGTTGTGGGCTCTCCCACTCTGGAGGCATTCAAGGTGCAGCTGGGACAGCCATCTGTCAGGGATGCTTTGACCTAGATTCCTGCATTGAGCAGGGGGTTGGACTCGATGGCCTTGTAGGCCCCTTCCAACTCTACTTTTCTATGATTCTATGATTCTATGATTCCCCACTATAGTGAGATCTATTGTCTTTCTGTTTAAATGATAGTTATTCTTTCTACATGTTCATTTATGCTTATAATAATATTTTATTTACGGTCTACCAACCACACCAATACGTAAAACAATATGAACAAGATACACCAGCTCTTCATTATACACTCAAATAAAAACTTAGAAAATAAAAAACAGAATCAGACAAGCATAGAAGGTCTAGTCACAATAGCAATATTCAAAAATGTTGCAACTTTCTTGGTAATTGAGCTATTTGAGCAGAGTGGACAAAAGAAACTCTGAGGATTGTCCAGGGAAAGTCTGGGTGATTGGATGTATTATGTTTTCTCTAGCCCCTCGATAAAAGCTGCAGTTAAAAAGGACATGTGCAACAGTTTCCACCTCCTCATTATTGCAGGGGCAACACCTGTTTTCCATTGGGATTTTTATTGAATCTACCATCCAAAAGTTTGGAGGGTAGAACATTTATGCTTATAAATTAGTACAAGCAAATTGTATAAAAAATTTTGGTGATACATTTTTTTTGGTCATCTTTTTAAGGTGATACTTTCCCTCATTTTTGACCATGTGTAAGTGGCCACCCTACTTCATAGGTTAATCTTCTAAAATACATGGTGCTTTAACAAAAGATTATCAACCAGCCAGTTGTGACCCTTGGCTTTTAATTACAAATGTAAAAAGTCTTGAGGAGAAGTGCTACCATTTAAACTGCTGAAATGAAGTAGGATCCCCTCCCACCAAAGAAAATGAAACCTTTTGCTTGATTATTTTCCCCATTAACTGGCTTTTTCTGTTGTAATTGAGTCACAAACAAGAATAAAACTTGAAAGCCTTGTTATTAGCCTCATTCACTTGTCCAAGCAAGAACATCCATCAGTTTCCTGGCGCTCTAGCAGATTTCATTGCTCTCACTCTGAAAAAGTTATCAGAGCTGCACTCCCTCATGTTCACCCTGCACTACACCTCTGGTGAGCAAATTGGACATCGCCAGGCAGAGGTCCATGTGCCAGGATTCATGTGCAAATTGGGCTTTCAGCAGCTACAAGGGCAGCATTAGCACACCAGCATTGTGCCTTCCAGGCCATGGATCCCTGGCATTCTGAGTGGAAGGCCTCACACAAGGATGGTGTTGTCAGGTTTTGTTTTGTTTTTACATAGCCAACATTAATTTTTTTAGAGCATTGAAAGCGGTGTGGCTGAGGCTCATGGTGTGCACAGACTTTCTTTTTCTTTTTTTAACAGAGTGTTTTATCAAGACACTGTTGAGAGATCCGATATGATCAATGGGACACAGTGCCAACTATCAATCTCTTGTCTGACAGCTTCCTTCTTGCTAATTCACACCCCATTTCACCAAAATGCTGTTTAAACTCAGGGGAGGAAAGAGAAACTCTTGGGGGGGAAATGCTGTTAGACGTTCATGCCCTCAGGTTACGAGAGTACCCTCTATTGGCACCTTGGCATGGCCCATTCTGCGAAAGCAAATATCCTCGGAAGCAACCGAATCAAGATCATCACCATTATCATCTATTTCTATAGAGCAGAGGTGTTGTACCTCAGGCCCGTGGGCCAAATCTGGCCAGCCACACCCCTTCCCCTGGAACCACCCACGTTCCCCCAACTGCTGATCATTTGGTGGTTTCCCAACTTTTGTGTGTTTTTCCCCCATTCCAAAAATTGGAAATGCCTCTCCTAAGGCTTAGTTAGTGGCAGCAAGAGTGTTAAGCTAAAATATGCTGGTATTGTTTCCCCCCTGCCCCTTACATGCTGCAGATGTGAGGACTGAGGCCAAGGGACAGTTGCTTGCCTAAGGCCTTGTTCCTTCCGCATCCACCTAAAGCAGGGCTTTCCAACCTTGGGTCCCCAGATGTTGCTGGACTACAGCTCCCAGAATCCCTTGCCATTAGCCATGCTGGCTGGGTGTGCTGGGAGCTGTAGGCCAGCAACATCTGGGGACCCAAGGTTGGAAGGCCCTGACCTAAAGGGAAACATTCATCCCTTATTACCCTAACCTCTCCCTGCATGCTCTCTCCACACACTTCGTTGTCTTCTCCACTGCCAAATGTGAAGGCACAATCCATCCAGTCAAGAGCACAGCTGAGCAGTCACTCAGGGGAGAAATCCTACCTTCTTCAGTATGCACCAGTTATTACGTGAAAGATCAGCATGTTTCTAGGCCCAGCATTTACTTCAAACTTGAGCAGATTTCCTCAGATAAGAGAAATATGAAGCAATGGCCAGTGCACATTGAAGGGCGGGTGGGAGAGGGTTCAACAAAGGTCCCCTTCAGCCTTATGATGATCCTTCTCCATGTATGCAGCTGCACTTATGCTGTAAGGGATAGGCAGGGATGGGGACTCGGACTTGAGGACTTGGCTCGTGAGTCGGACTGAGTCCCCCCTCTGACTCGAGTCCCAATATTTTTAATGGGACTCGAGACTCGACTTGGGACTCGAGACCAAGGACTCGTCAACATCCCTGGGCTGTTGACGAGTCTTCTGGCTGTGCCAGAAGGAGCACGATCACCGGTGAAGAGCACATGGAAGCGAGGCGCGCCGCTGCTCGGCCACTATGGACAGCTACCAGGAGCGCAGCCCCAACGATGTGTTGAGATTTATTTTGATTGATGTGTTGTTGTGGGGGGTTAGGGTTACGGTCAGACATTTTGGGTTTGGCTGCCTCTGCCTGCCTGTTTGGGGTTCCCAGCCTCCTCTGCCTGCCTGGTCTCTTCTTGGCCAGTTCCACAGTTTGAATTGTCCAAGACAAACGCCTCTGCCTGCCTGTTTTGGGGTTCCCTGCCTCCTCTGCCTGTCTGGTTATTTTGGGTTTGTCTGCCTGGTCTGTTCTTGCCAAAATCAGTTGCGGAGTTTTGAAATAAAAAGGCTCACTCTGAACCACCATTGATTTTAATAGGGACTCATGGAGTCAGTTTTGGGAGTGAATTGTGACTCGTGAGTCACCATTTTGGACCAAGGACTTGGACTCGGACTCGAGACTCGGGTCCAAAGACTTGTGACTCGACTTGTGACTCGAGACCAAGGACTCTTCAACATCCCTGGGGATAGGTTGTAAGCTCATCAGTGTAGGAACATGCAGCTGTTTGCTTATGTTACTGTGTAAAGGGCCATGTACATTGAAAGTACAATCAAGATAAATGCCACTGAAAAACCCATACACAACCTGCTTTCTTTTGCTCTTCCATACAAGCCTCTAACAGTTTGTAGAGGCTTGGGCCCTAAGATAAGTTCACTGAGGGCTCAATCCAATGGAGATAAGCATAAGCCTCCGAACTCAGAGGTTTATGATCCTTCAATACAAGGTGGGAGGAGCGGCAGAGGTCATCTTCACCTCCCTGCTCCTCTGCATTTTCGCTAGATGGCCATTTGGTCTGTCTAGCAATGGCATTTCAGAGGGGGAGGGAAGGAAGCTAGATCCTGCCCAGTCCATCTCCTCTCCTCTCTGTATCCCCCAGAACGCACCCTTTAACCCCTCTCTGAGGTTTCTTTCCCGATCTTGGAGAGCAGCTGATGCAGTTCTTTCTGTGCCGGCTGCAAGGAGGGTGGGGTGGGGGGTGGGTCAGAGGTCCGATTCCCAGCTCCATGGTCAGAGTGCTGTCTCTGACCTCAGAACTGAGAATCTGAACTATCCTATGGCCCCTCAGGCAATGTCTAGGGGCCATAGGATTGCTCCCTTAAGGCTTTGGGGGGGGGTGCAAGTGGCTACAGGGAGAAGAGGGAAGGAGAGCTTCCCTGTTATGAACTTCCTTAAGGCAGCATGCCTCTCAGTGGTGAGGACCATGATGGGGAGGCTGCTCTGCACTCAGGTCCTGCATGTGGGCTTCCCCATAGGCATCTGGTTGGCCACCAGTGATCGCCTGCTACTGGTTGGCCACCATAGGAACTGAATGCTGAACTAGATAGGCCTTTGGTCTGATCCAGCAGGTCTCCTCTTATGTTCTTAAGAGTGCAAGCCTGTACACACTTACCTGGGAATAAGTCTCACTGAACTCAGCAGGGCTTACTTCTGAGTAGGCATGTATTGGACTACACTGTAAGCTCACTTTTCAATGGCTATTATTTCTATTAGTCTTACTTGACTTTTTGTATAACAAACCAATAATGTTCAAAGGATATCCTAGGAGCTCAAGCTTGGCTTTCTGAGTTCATATATTCATTTCAAGAATATATTTGGAACATGAACTCTTTTAGGACTTTATTGATAGATGCCGGTTTTGTATGTTTGTATATTTAGACACTGAACACAAGGTTGTTCAATCAATTATGCATAACCTTTCCTCACAAGATGCCACCTGCCCTGTGCCACTCCAGACGTTTACATGGATAATTAAACAGGAGAAAGCCTGGAAGGAGATAATGAACCCTTGTTTTGCTTTTAATTTTTGATACTATATAATTATGTGTAGGTTTGCTATTGGAGTTTATTTGTGGTGTGTGTGTGTGTGTGTGCCTGCACATACTTACCCATTACACATTTACTTACTAGTCTTATTAGAACTCCTTTGGCTTCCTATACACATAATCAATATCATATGTTTTAGAACAGCCTTCTGCAACCTAGGGCAGTACCCAATACTGTCTGCATGCCAGTGGGGCCTACCACTAGCGCAATGGGAACACAGCAGTTCCTGAATCAATCTAAATGAGTGGAAATGCTCATTTTCAGAAAGGTACAGATCAACAGAGCTTGCAGAAGGAAGAGCCAGTGTGGCATAGTGGTGAGAGTGTTGGACTGGGACTCGGGAGATCCGGGTTCTAGTCCCCACATGGCCATGAAACTCACTGGGTGACTATGGGTCAGTCACTGACTCTTAGCCTAACTTACCTCACAGGGTTGTTGTGAGGATAAAATGGAGAGGAGGAGGAGGAGGAGGATTATGTAAGCTGCCTTGGGTTCCTTGCAGGAAAAAAGGTGGGGTATAAATATAATAAATAAATAAAATAAATAAATACCACTGACCAGTCCTGTTCTGTTTCTGTTCCACTTATTTCTGGGGTTTAGAACTGCAAATTTCCCAATGCACATGCATTGGTCCCACAAACACAATGGAACTGGCAGAGACTGAGCACCAGTACTGGATACTGCCCTTTGTGCCCCCCAGATGTTTTGGACTTCAACTCCCAGAATTACTGACCATCAGCTAGGCTGGCTGGGACTGATGGGAGTTGAAGTCCAAAAGATCTGGAGGTCACCAGGATGGGAAAGGCTGTTTTGGAAGAACTTACACTTTAGGTGGGGATAGACCAATCTTGTCTGACTCTGGTCCATGCCACTTTCACATGTTTTTACCCACAATACATTCCATTCCATTCAATAGTTTCTAAATCAATTTATCTGTATATTCAGAAAGAAAATACACATTTCAATACCTATTTCAATACATATTTTGAGATAGAATCATAGAATCCAACTCTACTTTTCTACGATTCTATGATTCTATCTCAAAATATGTATTGAAATAGGTATTGAAATGTGTATTTTCTTTCTGAATATGCATATCAATGTATATTTTCCTCACAGAATATTTATTTACTTATTAACATTTATATACTGCCTTATCTGCTAAAAAGCCATCAAGGTTTAAAACAATTTAAAACAATAAAAACTCAAAACAATAAAAACAAAGAACATTATAAGCAGTAGAGATCAACATTAAAACATTAAAACTACATATTTTAAAAGCTAAATTAAAAATATGTTTCTTCACAGTCTTTCCAAAGGCCTGGAGAGTGTTGGGGAAGGGGCAATTGTACTTCTTGAGGGAGCGCATTCCACAGTTTTGGAGCAACACAGGAGAAAGCCCTTTCAGGAGTGCTCCACAAATGGGCAATGGTGCCATCAAAAGGGCCTCTTCTACAGAATTTAATACCTGGACAGGTTCATAGTCCCTTAGAGATGCATTTAAATGCATATTTTTTTTGTCAGAATACGCATTTACAGAGCCATCCAATATGGCTGCCCATAACTCTGGGCATCCAACTGAGGATGGATGGAAGGAGCGCAGAGGTGAAGGCGAAAGAGTGTGGAGGCGATTGCAGCTGTATAAGTATTTTGCCCCTGCTTGCGAGGAGGAGGGGCTGAGGCATCAGCGGGATACATTGTATCCCGGCAGAGACCCATTCCTTCCTTCCCCGCCCCCTGGAACACCCCCCCCCCAATGCCAGCTCCAAAGTCAGTCTTCTGATTTGGAGCCACAGCCGGCACAGAAAGAACGCCTCGGAGATGGGGCTCCAACCTTTCCTATGGCTGTCTAGACAGCATCTAGCGGCCATAGGATTGCACCCTTAAATGTCTATTTGGATATGTTTAAACTGAACTATGTAGATAGCTACTGTATGTTCCACTCTGCAAACTAGCCTGAGAGGTGCTGATCAAGTAATTTCATCTATGAATTCACAAAGATCAAATTCCTCAAGCATCCCTAACTTTAGGTGCAATCTGGTGATAATCCAGGGATGTGCAGAAACCATCTAGCCACCCTGAAAAATTTCCTTAGCCTTATCCTAAATCCTTTTGATTTTGCTGAATATTCCGTGATGTTTCATCTGAAGAGAAACCTTCACATTCTCTTCAAATTCTGTTTTATGCAACATTTCACTAGTAGCCAGAGCTACCATGCGAGCCGAGCCTACGGCAAGCGCCAACTGAGGCGCTCACCGGACTTCCGGGTTCCCTGGCTCTATGTTGTTTACATAGAGAATAGTGTAGTATACATAAAAAATGGCCGCAATTTGTGTAAATGTGGCTGTTTTTAATGTATAATACATTATACTCCACGAAAATGACGTAGAGCCGGGGAACCCAGAAGTTGCTTTCCCTGGCTCGGCTTGCGAGAACACAAGTTGAGCCGGGGAAAGGTAGGTCGAGCGGAGCTCTGGGGGGGCCGAGCCCGGCGAGTTCGCCCAGCTGCCACCCACCCACCCCATCGAGCTCCGCGCACTTCCCTAAGCCAGACTGTATTTCTCGGTAAAAACAGCTCTCCTTCAGATCTAAGCATTATTTAAAGCCAGCAAAGCTGTGACAATATAAATCAGTGTAACAGCTTCCAGTGCCTACTATATTCTGAATATTTTTCACCTCATTTAATTGAGATTTCACAGCTTCAGACCTACAGCTTACAGTGATAGCTGCTTTCTCTCCTTTCTCTCTCTTTTCTCTATTTGGCATTTAGTTTCTTGGTTCCTCGACAGAGTGTTCACATGAAGTGCCACAAGTGAGGAAAGATTTCCAAGGTATTAAACCTCCCTGACAGAGTTGTTCTTTGGAGCAGTTAGAAACACCACAGGGTTCATTTTGTAGACAGACACATTCTATTCCTTTGCAGGCTGATCCACAACCCGGAGGAGTCAAAGTACTTTAACTTAAGAGAATTTAGTCCTGTTGAAGTCAGGAAGACTAAATGGGCTTAGCCCAAATACCTGGGCTGTAGATCAGACAGTTAAGATAAGTAAGAAATCCTGCATCACTCCCACTTCTGTCAACCAGGCCAGGTTTTTACTGCACATCCTTGTGAAAGGAGTAGGGAGAGCCACTGACATGCCCTGGAAGTCCAGTCTTGTGTTGAAGAAAACTGAGCTTCAATCCTCTGGGTTTTTGAGAATAACTGGTGAGAACATTGGCTTAGTTCACATGAAACAGCAGGTGAAGTGGTAAAAGTGTGTGTGTGTGTGTGTGTGTGAGTGAGAGAGAGAGAGAGAGAGAGAGAGGTCTCATGGCTGACTGCTCCTCCATGTAAGAAAGCACACACAGAGAAAAGTAGACATCAGAGAGATGGATCTAGCCCACTCTCCCTGGTACACTATTGATCTATTTATTTATTGTACAGTCAGGGTATTTCCCTCCAAATATTCAGCCACAGAAACTGCCATGGTATTCTGAAGGAGAGTGGCCCAGAGACACTCTTCTCTGCAGTGTGTGTGTGTTGTTCTGTGTCTCTGTACCAAGTCTCAATCTTATGTTTGCCTTCACAGTGCCTCCTTCATCTTTCAGGCATGATTTTTGAAAACCATCTAGTGAGATCATGGCAGAGCTGAAATTTGAAGACAAGAGTTTTTTTTCTTCACAGCTCAGTATCAGCCTTATTCTACACTTACAGGGAAAGATCCAATGGTGTCACAGGCGTGCTAGTGCTTTTGACATTGTGCTAGCATAAACCAATGCTTGTACAACATCCATAATGCCTGCTAATACAGTGGGCTACCTGGGAATTTATTTCTTCATTGGTGGTATTATTAACAATAAAGGAAAGAGCAGATCTGCTAGAGAAAATGAAACTTCCCTATTTTTTTATTATTTATAACCTGGCAGATACATGCATTTATACAATATGCAATTATATAATAATAATAATAATAATAATAATAATAATAATAATAATAATAATAGACTAAAAGTAGTTTCAAGTATAAACTATATAAATGATGTAAAAACAATTGCTAAAAGAAGCCCTTACATGCTCCTGGTATCTAAATGCTCATTAAAAGAGGTTTGTCTTATGATATTTATGGAAGAGCCTTTGGCAAATGGGAATTCCAAAGTGAAAGAGCCACCATGAAGAATGTGCAGTCCCCATGATCGCACAAGATGTAGTGATGTCCACCAATTTGGACAGCTTTAAAAGGGGATTTGACAAATTCATGGAGGATAAGGCTATCAATGGCTATTAGTCCTGATGGCTACATGCTACCTCCAGCGTCAGAGGCACTATGCCGATATACACCAGTTGCTGGGAGGGTGCCGATATATACCAGTTGGACAGGAGGGTGCTGTTGCACTCATATCCTGCTTATGGGTTTCCTGTGGGCAGCTGGTTTGCCACTCTGTGAACATAATGCTGGACTAGATGGACCCTTGTTGCTCTCATATAGCATGGCTCTTCTAATGTTCTTATCCCATTTAACATTTTTGAATGAGGAAAGAACACACTAATCCGGCCTTCACAGGATCTTAAACATGGAACACATATTTCAATACATTGCCTTGTGCATGTGGTGGAGGAGCACATCTATACCTGCTCTTTGACCTCACAAACAGAACGGACAACTGGATGAGCAGGCCTTCAGGAATGGTAGCTGTATGCATGATGCCAATGAAAAACATTATGCTTGGGGTGAGATAAAAGTTCTACTCATTTGCCCAGTTCACATGATCGTGGCTGGGTAAATGAGCCAAGGTAGCTTATTTCCCTCTCCATGTGTGCTGGTCACATGCCGGGGGATTAGCATAATTACCCTCGGCAGCATGGCTTGGTTATGTCATGTGAACCCAGCCAGGGTGGCTTGTTGCCATGGTTAACAAGTCACCCCAGAACCCTTCAACAGCCCATGGCTGGCTGGGGAATGCTGGCAGTTGTAGGACTTTTTTTTTTCTGTCTAAACCTGCATGGGATTGCACCCTTAACATCAAATCAGTTGCATCCTTTCAGCATATCTACACACACACACACACACACACACACAACATGGACCATTGTGAGAATAACTTTTCCATGAAGCACTCAAGATCAAGCCATCTCTCACTTATATTCTGTAGTTCCAAACATTTTTGCTATGTAAAACACAAAATACAAATATTTACAGAAACAATATGAGTGTGCGTATGAAATGCTGACATAAATAATAATAATAAAAAAAGAAATAGATAAATGAATCCCTCCAGCTATGTTTACTATATACATCAGCTTAGAATTATGGAGGAAAACATCAACAAGGCATTTTCATTCTGTAATCTATAGAGACAACGGAAGGCTGTGAATAGCACTGTTGGGGGGGAAAAACATGTTTACAACTATAAATTTCAAGAACAGCAGATCTGGAAATATGTTTTTGGATGGTGATGTATAGCTCAGAGTGAATTTTTATGATCGAGTTATGAGCCTTGGAAAATAAAGGAAAATGTTGATGCAACTGTAACCACTGCAGAGTCAACTGTGTGGGGGTGCCCACACCTGCATATTTAAAAGTCAACCATCATTTTTATTAAAGGTATCTCTGCCTTGACACGGGATGCCTGAGGAAATCAGTTTTGTGCAATATAAGTGGCAGCAAATTTGGGGGAGCCTCTTAAAATGGCAGCTTAAAATACCTGCACTCAACCTGCTCTTCCAGCAGTGGGGGATGTGAAGGAGTGTTAATGGCATGTGTATTGTGCATGTACATACAAAAGTGCTTGCATGGGCACATGGCACCATCATGGGTGCATCACATGCACACGCACATGCCCACCCACAGCTACAGGAAGCAGGAACAGGGTAATAGTTACTTCAAGATGGTCCTGTACTATATTGTTCTTGGACACGTCACATACATCCCATATTATGCCCTGGTGCTACAGGAAGGAACAGGTTGGGTTGCTGACTGAGCTGTTTGGGCCTGTGCATGTACTTCATTCTGCTTTGTGAAGCCAGAAGGCTAAGGCTGGTCTTGGGAATAAGACACTGCCAATTCAACGTGGAACATCATTCAGGGCTTGAATTTCACTCTAAAGGATGATTTTATTTCCTGTGTACATTCCCAGTCAGCTGCAGCAAAGGAACGTCGGAGTTATTATTACAGCCCACTTGCAAAGCAGCAAGCTTTGAAGGATGCCAATCATAAATATTTGAAAAGCCCAAGATCAATCTCGAAACAGAGGGTATAATTATTTGTTTTGTTAAGTCTGCATTTTTGAGAGTGGAAATTGCATTCATCTTAAACACTACCGTAATATTATTGCGGCCATTGGAACCTTTTTGGTCAACAGGAGAAATAAACTTTTTTGAAGACAAATTGTTGAGATTTTCAGTACTATGTTTAGCCACAAATGGTAGGCTTTATGAAGCAATATCTTTTATGGTTAAAAAAAGAGAGAGTCAGGATTTGGACAGCCTGAAAAACAGCGACACATATCAAGCTGGCTACTAGCTGAATGAAGAGAGAGATCCTATTTCTTATGTACAGCTCCATCTGCCTGGTGTAGCTCTGTAGAACTTGAAACCTGATGTTTCAAGTTATACCGCTCAAATGCTTCTTTCTTGGCTCTAGTAACTCACTCGTCCTTCTTCAGGCCCCGAAGGACAAGGAAGGAAATCCCCTCCAAGCAACAATGTGATGGAAACATAAAAATCAGGCTGTGATTCTGAGATCCGGAGTAGTAGTTATGTGGTTAAGCTTGCAATGGGGAGACCAGGTTTCAAAACACCACTCAGTCATGAATCCTATTCAGTTGCTTTGCATAAAAACATAAGAAGAACCCTGCTGGATCAGACCAAAGGCCTTTCTGTTGTCATAGTGGCTAACCAGGTGCCTATGAGAAGCCCACAAGCAGGACATGATACTTCACTATCTCTCAGATTCCTAATCTACTTCACAAAGTTGTTCTGAGGAAAAATGAGGCAACCCCAACTCCCCAAGTATACTGGCCTGATCTGCTTGGAGCAATGGTAGGATGCAGATGATGACAAGGAGTGGGGGGGGGGGATTTACATTTATATCGCATCTTTCTTCCATGGAGCCTGAGGCAACATACATACTCCTCTCCATTTTATCATCACGACAACCCTGTGAGGAAGGTTAGGATGAAAGTCAATGGCTGGTTCAAAGTCACCCAGTGAGTTTCCTGGCTGAATGAGGACTAGAAGCCAGGTATCCTGAGTCCTAGTCCAATTCTCTTAATTATTGATTAGGGCTGTCACAATAAATCAAGTAAGGCTTAAGAACATAAGAAGAGCCATGCTGAATCAGGCCAATGGCCCATCTAGTCCAGCATTGTATTCACACAGTGACCTACCGGACCAGTTGCCTGTGGGAAGCCGAGAGTACAATACCACCACCACCGCTCATGTTCCCCAGCAAGTGGAGGGAGCATATAACCATCAGGACTAGTAGCCATTGATAGCCTTATCTTCCATGAATTTGTCCAATCCCCTTTTAAAGCCATCAACATTGGAGGCGATCACTATATCTTGTGGTAGCAAAGTCCATAGGTTAAGTTGCATAAGTAAATAGCCCAACTAAAAGTTTTGAGAGATCAGATTCAGGGCAGGCAGCACAGCCCACCATGTTTCCAAAATCTACTTGCGTGCATGCACACGCACGCACACACACACACACACACGCAACACACACACACCTCATAGGCTGTCATTGTGGGTGGGAGAGCATGCAGGCTGACAGCTCGTGCAAGCCCCTTCTTCAAAGTCACCACAGCTAACCAATCCCCCCTCCAAGCCAGAAAGCTGCTCTCTCACCACTGGGGATGGCGTGTCTCTGAAAGTGAGGACTGCACAGACTCTAAGCCTCCACAATCCTCAATGTCAAGGGCACTCCAATCCCCTATGGTGATGTGGCACCATATGGAGTCAGTTCACAGGTTATGGAGTAGCAAGCTGCCTTCCTGCCTTTGAACGGAGATTGTCCACCCTCAAGGGGTTTCAGTTTGCTCAAGGGCTCCTCAATTCATTTTTAGGTCAAGAAGCCTTCTACTTGCTCATCTGTACTATTGGTAGACATTAGCACTCTTCAGATATTTGTCTGAATAATGTACATAGAGACGTGCGCAGCATTACACCTGCTTGCATCCATTGGCTCTGCCTCTGTTCCCTGTGTTCAGAATAATGTCTGAAAGAGCCTGTGTATATATAAATTGTACATGCATCAGCTCTATCCAAGCAATCAGAGAGCCTTTGAATCGGCAGATCCTATGTGCTTACAGTGTCCATGCGCACAGGTTCTTTCAGACATTAGAGCAAATGCACATAGCGGCAGGGCTGGGTCCAGCAACTGTAAGCAGGTATGATGCTCTATTCACAAACAGTGTATCCCTGTTTCTTTTGGGGGAACTAGGGCCAGTTAATACAGGCAATCATGTCAAGGGGCATTCAAGCTAGAGATACACCTCTCTTTGGGTATTGCTAATGAGAACTGGTTTGGGGTCCTTAATATTGTTGGACTTGGATCTAGGAAGTCAGGGTTGAAATCCCCACAGCTATAATCGTGGGCAAAGAATATCTCACTGGCAGCCGTATCCACCTCACAGCTGCCAGTGAAGATAAGACACCTTATCCTTAGGGGTGGGGAAATTTCAGATTCGGGAGCCAAATCTTGCCCTCCTGGAGTTCTAGTTCCACTCCCCAGGGTTCCTCAGATATGGAATCCTTCCCCTGGCCTGACCCCCTTCCCCCAATCACCAGTTGTTTGGTGGTTTCCCAGCTTTTCTGCAGTCTTTTCCCATTCTAAAAGGTTGAAATGTACCTTCCAAGCAGGGGTGGGCAAACTGCCCACCCCCTGACTCGCTGGGCACTTGGCGAGGCACTCGGTGTACTTCTGGGTCCCCAGCGCTGTGTTTTTTTACATAAAAACCAAGGTAAACTACCTCAAAACTGCCACGAATAGCAAATCGCAGTCGTTTTAAGGTGCTTTACCTTGGTTTTTACGTTCATAAAGGCAGCGCTGGGGACCTGGAAGTGACATGCCGGGGACCCGGAAGCTGCTTTCCCCGGCTCCTTGCGCATGGAGATGTGCCGAGCTGGAGAAATGTAAGTCACGTGGAGCTGGGGGCGGGGTCAACCCTAACCCCCCCAATTGAGTTCCATGCTCATGCCGACTCCCAAGGCTTAGTTACTAGCAGCAAGAGCTTTAAGCTACAATAGGCTGGCATTTGTTAAAATTTTTGGCCCCACCCCTTTTTGGGCCTTTCACCTTTGGCCCTGCCCACCACTGGAATGCAGCCCCTGAGACCTTCTCCAAAATGGAATTTGGTCCTCAGGCTGAAAGAGGCTCCCCACCCCTGTCATAGGTACTGTGAGGATAAGGTGGGCCAACCACCATGCGCAGCAGAGCTCCTTGCGGGAAGGATGGGATATAAATGCACTTAATAAAAATAATCAGCTGTGCTTACAGTTAGGTGTCTCCTCCTCACAGCTTCAAGGTACAAGGGAGTCTGGATATGTTCTACCACCAAATAAAATATATCACCACCACCCCAACAAAGGAAAGGACTTTGGGTTTTTTTTTTCAAGACAGAAGAACACATGCACTGAAAACACACATTTGAGAAAAACAGCACTGTCAAAATCCCTTCAGAAGGTGACACTGTCATAGAAAGATATAGCACATGGTGATCCTGACAGGTAGAAGCAACAGTTACTACCTGCTCACATTACTATCTATCTTGCTGCCCTGACATCTCTGGCAGGAACAGCTGTACTGACTGCACTTGACATCTGTGAATTCTGACTTGTTATTTGTTGAGCCTGAATGTCTTTTTGGTTCAGGACTGGCATGCCCAAGGTGACTCGATAAAAATATCCTGTTTGTCCTGTGCTGATGATTTCACCTTAGACATTACTACTGAGGTACATGAATCCATCTTGAACTCATTCTGACTCAAGCCCGTATCAGATTGTGAGCTTTATTTTTCCTTTCCCCATGAAAATCTGTGCATATTTTCATGTGTACTTTTCCAAATTTACACATCAGTTACGCACATTTTTGAAATGTACATTGATTAAAGGATATTTGTGCATGTTTTTCAGAAATATGCATTTTTTCATGCATTTTTTTCAAATACGTGCCTGCTGTTGAACACATTTTTTGGGGGGGGGGGTCCGTGAATCACATTTCAAATTTGGAAATGACTTTGATAACACTGCATTTGAGTCTGTGTTTGGGCTGGAAGGTATGAATTGGGTAAATCCTGATCAAAAATGAACTGAAATGAATTTCTCATACATCTCTTAGAGAACTTAAGTGAGCTCAAGTTGTGTTGATTCGCACAACCCTATAAAGGGTGTACCGCTCGGCCTGCAGGCAGGTGTAGCGGGCCGAAATCAGCCCTGTTCACGCCCGCCGGAGGCTCGCAGGGCCTTACCGGGTCCTGGCGCGGCTCACCTCTCCGCGGTGAGCTGCCTGTGCCGCCCACACTGGTGCCATCACATCACTTCCGGGCTGGCCGGAAGTGACGCGATGGCACCCTGCGCAGGCATGCTGGGGCCCCGCGCTGCATATTTTGGCCCAGTGCACCTGCACAGGGTCCCGTCGCGTCACTTCCAGGACCAGCGTGGCCGGCGCGGCGGACTCAAGTGGCGCAGAGAAATGCTCCACACCGCTCAAAAAATCGAGACGGGGGGCCGCCGCCGTGGAGAGACGAGGTGGCGGTGAGACGGGGGCCCCCGAAGGTACATGAACACCTCTAGCTGTGGTGTCCAATAAACACAAAACAAAAGTTTTTGCTAAATAAGACGTAACCTAAGATCTATAGACACTTCTGAAACATACACAAAAAAATGTTCCATTGATTAGGCAAGATATGACCCTCTAATTCCCTATTCCATTCATCTTTAAGACTCTGTGTATCATACTTATTCACCAATAATAAGTATTTATAAACATGAATCGTAGGTCGATATAACTGCTCAGCCTCAATCAATGCATCCAATAGCGAAGGAGGCTCTGAAGCTGAAAAAGCAGCCAGACCAAACCTAGATTCTAACAAATGCTGCAGTTGCAAGTATTGCCATTCAGCTGAGGCAGCCAGGCAAGTTATATTTAGTTTGCAAAGCCAAAAATGACAAGAACTCATCATCAACACTCACTAATTGATCCAAAGTAAAAATCAACCTAAAAATCAAGTCAGCCACAGGAACGTTTTCTTACCAATTTTTAAATCTGGATTACCCCATAAAGTCAGTTTAGCATGAGAAAATGGGTCAAACTTTAATTGACGAGATATAATACGCCACACCTCTCTAACTGCCAAAATTGTAGGAGGCACCCTGTCTGTTTTCGTATAGCAAGACCCTGTTGTTGTTGTTGTTATTATTATTATTATTATTGTTATTATTATTTGCATTTATTTATCGCCCATCTGGCCAGCAAACCAGCCACCCTGGGCGATGTACATAAGATAAAAACAGGATAAAATACATTAAAACAGTATAAAATTTTAAAATCTTAGCCCACCCCATATTCCTGCCTGAATAGCCAAGTTTTTAGTGAGCAGCGGAAGCTCAGCAGAGAGGGGGCATGGAAGAGGTCACTTGGGAAAGAGTTCCACAGTACGGGGGCCACCACAGAAAAGGCCCTCTTCCTCGTCCCGATCAGTCTAGCTGCTCTGGCTGAAGGGACAAGGAGAGAAGGTCGTCTGTGGCAGATCTTGTTGAACGGCCTACTTGGTGTTGCTGGAGACGCTCAAAAAATATTTCTTGGCTCAAAAAAATATTTCAAAACACGCTTTCAAATGTGCACTTTGAGAGGAAATGTGCACTGAAATACTCATTCATATGCAATTTTTCATTTGGATTTAAAAAGAAAATCACAGATTAGTGCAGAAGCACATGCCGAAAAGGAACACAGACCAGAAATAGACTGATCTGTCTATCTCTACATGGAAGTATCACGTAGAGACATTAGTTCTCTCTCTCTCTCTCTCTCTCTCTCTCACACACACACACACACACACACACACTACTTCTATGTGACTACTGCCCTGCCAGAAGCCCAGTGGAAGTCCATATACCTTCCCTAAGTGCTTGCACAGGGGCTGCTATAAATGTGAATAAGCCCTAACTTACTCAGGATATGTTCTTACAACCAGAATGTGGTCTTCGAGAGCTTCTCCAAAATTGGATTCAGCCTTTGGGCTGAAAGGAGTTCCCCACTCCTGCCCTAGTCCAAACTTGGAATGGTTTCCTTTTTCTTCCTCCCTGGCCCCCTCCCCTGAGGGCATTCAATTCCAGCTGAATGGGGCTTGATCATATAAGAAAGCCAGTTGTAGCCACACATGGTGGGATTGTTCCATGTTTATATACTTCTAGTGTAAAGTTAACACTGTTGTGACTAAATTTACCACTTCTGTGGTAAAAAGTGACCAGATGAACATGTTCTGCGGTAAAATGCAAGTACTTTTACTTATGATGGAATCCATTATCATATTCTGGTGGTGAGCAGGGCTGAAGGCAAAAGGTTGGGGCCAAAATTACAAAACAAACAAGCCTATTGTGACTTAATGCTCTTACTGCCAGTAACTAAGCCTTAGGAGACACATTTCAACCTTTTAGAATGGGACTGGAGGGAAACTGCACAAACTGAATAAACCACCACATGATCAGTGGTCAGGCAAAATGCGGTCATGATCTTCTGGGGACCCCCAGAGGGACAGACTGGGATCCCAGGCCTGATGTTCCCCACCCCAGGCCTAGGATCTTGTGCGACTTCATGTGAAAGGCAGGAACTGCGTGTAGACTGGGCATAGGCCAATCCAGGCAGGCAGGCAGTGTGAGGGGAGTTGCCCTGCCTCAAGGGGAAAGATGCCAGCTGTATCAGAAAGTTTTGACAGCCTCTCTCCTGCAGAGTGTAGTTCCTCTCTCGGCAGACTGAATAGGAATCATAGGTGTTTGCTGGTTCTAGGCCACTTTAGCCTCTGCAGTAGGGCAAAACCGGTGGAGCATGGGTTGTAGTGGCAGTACAATGACAGGGATTATAAAACACACACCAGGGATGGGGACTCGGACTCGAGGACTCGACTCATGAGTCGGACTGAGTCCCCCCTCTGCCTCGACTCGGACTCGAGTCTCAATATTTTTAATGGGACTCGAGACTCGACTCGGGACTCGAGACCAAGGACTCTTCAACATCCCTGGGCTGTGCCAGAAGGAGTGGAGAGGAGCGTGATTGCCGGCGAAGAGCACATGGAAGCGAGGTGTGCCGCTGCTCGGCCACTATGGATGGCTACCAGGAGTGCAGCCCCAACAGTGTGTCAAGATTTATTTTGATTGATGTGTTGCGTACTTGGGAGAGGCAGAAGAAGGACCTGAGATTACTCTGTGTGGCTGCTCTGAGTGTGTTTCTGGTTCCAGCAAGTTCATCACCAGTGGAGCAGGTGTTCAGTGAGGGTGGAATTGTGATGAGATCTCACCGTTCCAGAATGGGGGCCAAACATTTAGAAAAAATCATGTTCCTCAAATGCAACATGGATAAGTTTTAGGAAGTACAGCAAGTTTATTTTTAAAAATCATTTTTCTAAAATGCAACCTTTCAGACATTTTGGGTTTGGCTGCCTCTGCCTGCCTGTTTGGGGTTCCCAGCCTCCACTGCCTGCCTGGTCTCTTCTTGACCAGTTCAACAGTTGAATTGTCCAAGACAAAGGCCTCTGCCTGCCTGCTTTGGGGTTCCCAGCCTCCTCTGCCTGCCTGGTTATTTTGGGTTTTTCTGCCTGGTCTGTTCTTGCCAAAATCAGTTGCAGAGTTTTGAAATAAAAAGGCACACTTCTGCCTAGAATTTATTTAAGCCACACATCTGAAGTAGCCTTATTTTGTTGGGAAAAAACCCCATTGATTTTAATAGGGACTCGTGGAGTCAGCTTTGGGAGTGGCTCGTGACTCGTGAGTCACCATTTTGGACCAAGGACTCGGACTCGAGACTCGGGTCCAAAGACTCGTGACTCGACTCGTGACTCGAGACCAAGGACTCTTCAACATCCCTGACACACACACACACACACACACACACACACGACCTTTGTAGTGGGCATAGTCCCCACCTTTATGGACTGACATTAGGTTCAGCCTCCCCCTATTAAGAAGTCACAGAAGTCCTCTCATGGGGATTTCTCCATTGTGGGGTTCCAGCACCTGTAGCCCTCTCTCACCTGGTGAATGTACACCGGTGTGGAACTTTGCTAGCAATGCTCCCCCACATACACACACATACAATGAATAGCTGTGGCAATCCAAGGCTCATAGCCAAGGTGGGTGAAGATGATTTTTAAAAGCAGCTCAAGTTTATTAGACCGATCACCCACAAGGACAAGGCAGTCTTTGTTTTGGATCCAGACACTCCTTCTGGAAGTGGGGAAGCCATGATTTTTCCTGATTCCTCCTTGCCCTTGCAGTCCCGTTTCCTGATTCTTCCTTTCCCTTGCAGTCCCATTCCCCCTAAAATGCTGCTCCAGAAGATTGGGGGGATGCTTTGGAGCAGTGTAGAAGGTGACATGGGGGTGGGGGTGTCAAGGTTCCGCTACTACAGGGACCCCTTGATCTGCCTTTGGGAGATCTCTGCCTCTTCCCAAAGCCTCTCCCTCTCTAGGAGATCAAGTCCTTTGCCTGCTTCCAGTAACGTGGGTGTAGGCTTTAGATGTGGTGAATAAGTCACTCCAACAAACCAGGGTAAACAACAGCACTTTACTTATGATATTAGGGTATTTACTTAATAGAGTGGTTATAATTCAAAAGCAAGTATGGTAAAATAAAACAAACAAACAATCCAATGTTCTCTAGTTTAACTTCAGACTACCTATCTCCTCTGCAGTCAGTCAGTCAGTCTGTCTGTCTCTCTCTCTCTGCTTCTCTCTGCTTCTAGCTCTCACTCAGCACTAACTGTTCTCTCTGCTTCTGCTGTCAGGCTCCCTCTGCTGCTAGCTGACCACACCCCACACATATATAGCCTTCCCAGGACTGGAAGGTTATAACCATGTGACCTTGCACAGGAGAACTAATTCTTAACTTCTATTGGGTTAACTAAAACTCTCAAACTCCCCCTCCCATCCAAGTGTTTGGGCCTTCAGGCTTCAACTAATCGAGGGAAGTGTTTGGGCCTTCAGGCTTCAGCAAACTCAAGCCTGTGTAGGCCTCAACAAACCCAAGCCTGTGTAGGCCTCAATCCCTCACATCTTCCCCCCCTTCTCCTCAAGTGGAACAATTTCCCTTTTACAGAAGAGAATTGTGAAACGTTAACCTACACAAAAGGCAACTGTTTTTTGGTTATTTCCTAGACAAAGCATCGGCTATCACATTCTCCTTCCCAGGCACATGTTCAATGTTCATTTGAAATTCCTGCAATTTCCAAGACCATCTCTGAAGTTTGGAGTTGGTATTTTGCATTGTTTGTATCCATTGCAAGGCATGATGATCAGTCCATAAAGGAAATTCTTGTCCAAAAACATAAGGCTTGAGCTTGTCCAGAGCCCACACTACTGCCAGACATTCCTTTTGGATCGTAGACAGGTTTCTCTCCCTGGGTAAGAGCTTCCTACTCAGGTAGGCTACTGGGTGTTTAACAGTCATAGTCTTGTAACAATACTGCACCTATGCCAGTCTCAGAGGCATCTGTAGCCACAATAAAGGTTTTTTCAAAGTCAGGTGCTCTTAACACAGGCTTTGAGCTTAAAATGTCCTTTAGTCTATCAAAAGCTCTTTGACATTCATCAGTCAATGTCAATGACAAAATTGACATTCACAATTTTGTCAGGTTTACATTTCTTGGTTAAATCAGTCAAAGGTCCAGCAATTTCACCAAAATGGGGAACAAATCTCCTGTTATACCCAGCAAATCCCAAGAATGACCTGACCTGTTTCTTGGTTGTAGGTATGTCCCAGGTTCTGATAGCTTCAACCTTGTCCCATAAAGGTGTGATATGACCATTTCCAACCCTGTGCCCTAAGTATACTACCTCTGGCATTCCAAACTGACATTTGCTTAGTTTTACTGTTAGACCCGCCTCACGTATAGCCTGCAATACCGTTCTTAGGTGTACCAAGTGATCCTCCACTGTGAGGATGTACTTCTTTGCCTTGCGGGTGGGTTTAGTGAAAGGCCCTACAATATCCATGCCCACCCTGAAGAAAGCTTCTCCTATGATAGGCAGAGACTGCAAAGGGGCTTTACTGTGATGCCCTGCCTTCCCCACATGCTGACAGGTTTCACAAGACCTGCAGTACTCTGCTACTTGCTTAGCAATTCCAGGCCAAAAGAAGTTTGCCATGAGCCTTTGTTTAGTCTTGTTTTTCCCCAAGTGTCCTGCACATGGCACATCATGGGCTAGTTCTAGCAACCTTAGCCAGAATTGGTTAGGTACTACCAGTTGCTTTAGTGGTTCCCAGGTGAACTCTTGGGTTTTTGGTAACCACAGCCTATACAGCAATCCTTTCTCCCAAATAATCTGCTCCCTTCTTTCCTCAGAGAAGGGCCTCTCTTGAGGGAGAGCTACTCTTTTCAGAGGCTCCAAACTAGGATCACTGAGGACTTCCTGCTTGAATTCCTCTACTCCTCTCAAATCAGGAAAAGGGGTCTCTAGCGCCTTCTCCTCTACAGAACCACCTGCCTCGGTTGTTTCACTGGCTTTCAGGTCTACAGGTTGCATGGAGGCTTGTTCGGTTGTTTCGGTTTGGGGAGGGTCTGGGGTTGGTTTTGGACCTTCCGGAATCACTGTGGGTTGTACCTCTAGTACCTTTTCTTTTACCCCATCAGCTTTTACCTGGTCCTGTCTTGAAAGTTCCTCCCTTTCCTTTTGCTTGTGGGTTACCACACATATTTGAGCTTCTGGTCCCATTATATCCCTTCCCACAATGATAGGGGCAAATTGAGTTGGAGGTTCCATCACCCCAACTTCATACAGACCCCTCCATCCCCTCCATTCTATGGATAACCTTGCTACTGGGACTTCAAAGAAGGGATCATTCACTCCCTGGATCTCAATAGACATTACTGGTACCAAATCTTCAGGTCTCTCCAAATCTGCTCGGATCAGAGAAACATCAGCTCCAGAATCCAACATTGCCATAATGGTCTTATCCTTTACATAAACAGGTTCTTTAAACTGATTATTAACCTCTTCCCTGTTGGTGATCACAAATCCACAATTATAAGGGTTTTTTTATGCTTGCTACACCTTGTGGCTTGGTTTGTTCGGGTTTAGCACTACCTAGGTTAGCTGGTGTTATTGCTTGTAACTTGGGGCAGCTACTCTTGATGTGGCCTGTCTGACCACACGAATAGCAGGCACGGTCTCTGGGGTGAGAAGGATCAAAAGGAGGTTTTTTGAACTCCTTTTTACTTGGGGCTTCCCATTTCCCCCCCTTCTTCTCAGACTCAATCCTGGGGCCTAACCCTTCCCGGTTTTCAATCAGTTTGTCAGCCATTTCTGCAGCTTGGTTTACAGTTTCAGGATCTTTATCCTTAACCTTCAGTTTTATTTCTCTGGGCAACCGAAAATAAAACTGATCCAGGGCCATAAGCTTTAGCACCTTTTCCCTGTTGTCAGCTTTTGCTTCATCCACCCATTTTAATAGCAGGTTTTTTAATTTTGTTGCAAACTCTACCATAGATTTACCAGGTTGAGGCGTTAGCCCTCTAAACTTTTTCCTAAAGTGCTCAGGGCCTAACCTGAACCTTTTAAACACAGTTTCTTTGAATTGAGCATAGGAAACAGCCTCCCCCTCTGGCATGCTATTATAGATCTCTGCCAGCTCCCCTTTGATTAAATTAGGCACAAACTTCATGTAATCACCCTCCTGCAATCCCCACTTCTGTGCTGCCCTTTCAAAAGTGGTCAAGAACACTTGTGGGTTTTCTCCTGGGGTGTATGCTGTGAAGTCCTTCGGGGTAACTCTGACAGGCTGCTCCTGTTTCAATTTCATCATCCTTTCCTCGTGTCTGCGTTGTTCTTCCTGGGCCTGAAGTTGCTCCTGCCGCGCCTTTTCCTCGTGTCTGCGTTGTTCCTCTTGGGCTTGCAGTTGCTCTTTCTGGGCCTGAAGTTGCTCCTGCCGCGCCTTTTCCTCATGTCTGCGTTGTTCTTCCTGGGTCTAAAGCTGTTCCTACTGCAGACGAAGCCGCTCCCACTCCAACCGGGTCTCCTCTTCCTTCTGCTTTGCCACTAGCCGCAGTTCCTGTTCACGGAGCTCCCATTCTTTTGTTTGGGGTCCTGCTACACTAGGGCTAGAGGGTGCAGCTCCTTCTATTGCCACCTGGGAGATCAGCATAACTTTCAGTTCTTCTGCTGTTTTCTCCTCCCATGGCAAATTGTCCTTTTTACACTGCTCTATCAGGGCAGTTTTGTTCATGGAGAGGTATTGGCTCATTTTAATTGCCTCACTGGGTCCCTATTCCGCAGTCCTGAAGTTAAAACATACACTGCTTTTGCCAGCTCTATTAGTAAAAAAAACCCAATTTCTGTTTGGAGTGCTTAATCTCACCGTTCAGGATCGCTCCGCTGCCACCCTCTGTCAAGGTTCCGCTACTACAGGGACCCCTTGATCTGCCTTTGGGAGATCTCTGCCTCTTCCCAAAGCCTCTCCCTCTCTAGGAGATCAAGTCCTTTGCCTGCTTCCAGTAACGTGGGTGTAGGCTTTAGATGTGGTGAATAAGTCACTCCAACAAACCAGGGTAAACAACAGCACTTTACTTATGATATTAGGGTATTTACTTAATAGAGTGGTTATAATTCAAAAGCAAGTATGGTAAAATAAAACAAACAAACAATCCAATGTTCTCTAGTTTAACTTCAGACTACCTATCTCCTCTGCAGTCAGTCAGTCTCTCTCTCTCTCTCTCTCTCTCTCTCTCTCTCTCTCTCTGCTTCTCTCTGCTTCTAGCTCTCTCTCAGCACTAACTGTTCTCTCTGCTTCTGCAGTCAGGCTCCCTCTGCTGCTAGCTGACCACACCTCACACATATATAGCCTTCCCAGGACTGGAAGGTTATAACCATGTGACCTTGCACAGGAGAACTAATTCTTAACTTCTATTGGGTGAACTAAAACTCTCAAACTCCCCCTCCCATCCAAGTGTTTGGGCCTTCAGGCTTCAACTAATCGAGGGAAGTGTTTGGGCCTTCAGGCTTCAGCAAACTTAAGCCTGTGTAGGCCTCAACAAACCCAATCCTGTGTAGGCCTCAATCCCTCACAGGGGGCTTCAAGAAGAAGAGAGGTTCTCATGGTATTGCCTTCCTCCCTTCTACCCGTGAGAATCTCCAGAGGATCTCAGTCCCTTCCGGGATTTAATGGAGCCTTTTTTGTTTGCAGAAGGGACCCTCTGAATCCTATCCTTTGTGTCTTTCCTTGGTTTCAGTTACACCCAGGTTATTATTAGTGCTAAGCTGGAATGGTCCCCACAACTCAGGCACTCTGTTTGCAGGGAGTGAAGTTAGAGAGGGGGGATATTTTGGTAGGAGCAGGGGGGGGGAAGGTGTTTGAAGCAAATGGGACATTCAGGGGAGGGGGTGCATTGGTGGAAAAATGGCACAGGGTGGGGGAACAGGTCAAGCACCTTCCTTGCATGCTGTGGTACTGGTCCAGATTAGCTCCAGTATCAATGGCAGAAACATGAGCAGGAGGGTGCTGTTGCTGTTGCACACATGTCCTACTTGTGGGCTTCCCAAAGGCAGCTGGCTAGCCACTGTGTGAACAGAATGCGCGATGAGATGGACCCATGGTCTGATCCAGCAGGGCTCTTCTTATGTCGCCTTCCCCACGGCTGCTATTTCTAAACACTTAAACAAGCACTGAAGAGATTATTACATGATTAACGTATTGACTAATTTGGTCCTTCAAAAAAGCTAGTATCTGCTAGCAATCATACCAACATGCATTTGAGCCTTAAGGTGCTAAATCAAAACGTTCTTTTAAGAATTTTTTTTAAAAAAAAAATCTCCCAAGGAAACAAACAAACTGCTTCTGAAACAATTATGTGGGAGCTTGTATGGCAGTTCTGAAATGAATATCCATTAGCTGGGTTCATGTTTTTGGAGTTATCTGTTTTAAATCTGTTTCTGTGACACAACACATATCATGTAACAATCTCTGCAGGGGAAACAAAAAAAGAAAAAGAAAACCTGGAGGTTTGTGACAAACAGACCTGAGAAAAACAAATCTCCAAAAAGCCTTGGGTTTTACAAACGCACACACTGGTCTTTTTCCTTTTTTCCTTTTTAGATAGCTGTATGCTTTGCTGAGATTGTTATAAGCTGGCTGCTCAGCCAGGTGGAACTTAGCTGTATGATACCTTGCGTGCGGTTGAGACTGAGGGAAAATGCAAGGACTAAAGGAAAGACTAGCCTGTGGTGTTTCCCATTAACTGTGGTGTAAGCAGGCTAAACTACCCACCACTTTGGGCTGGAGGGCATGTGCACCTCAGAAGACCATTAGCCTACTCTCCTTTGTTGCTGACAATTGACGGTGCTCTTAGGAAGAATTCAGGACTGAACCCTTGGGTGGGTGGGGGGCCTAGCAATGCTATTGATAATTCACTACATAGCCAAAGGGCTAAACATCAAAGGCCATAGCCAGAAATTATGCATGTGGCTAGAGAAGGGACATCATGCCCTACAAATAATAATAATAATAATAGTGAAGAAAAGAGCCTTTGGGGGTTCCTACATGCACACACACACACACACACACACCCTCATGTGTGAACCGGCTAAAGGCTGGGGGGGCGGGTTGTGTAGGCCAGCGTCCCAAAGTCTACAGTGACCCAGCATTCAGAAGCAAATGTCATGAGTCTCCCTTCCCCCTGCCTGGCCAGGTGAAGTGCATCTTGATTGGCTAAGAAGCAGCAGAGCTACAGGGAGGAGGGGAGGGGGGGAAAGGTATATTTCCCAACGTGTGGGTTTTGTCTTTGTCTGTCTTTGGATCGCGTGGCTGCCCGGCTGTTGGAGCAATGGCGGAAAGCCAAGGACCCCAGGTAGCTCCTGGTGAAATTAGCTGAATGAGGGCTCTGGTAAAGGCAGGCCCTGTGGAGGGCTACCCATCTCGGACCTTCGGGTAGATAGAATAGTTCCCCCTGGGCAGCAGGGCTGTGCTGGATCTAACCCTGGAAGAGGATCGACCCTCAGGTAATAGAGTGTGTGCCTGAGAGATATTAAGAATCAGGTTTTGTTATTTTGCAGCTTTACTGTGTACCAAAGTGCCTCTCTCTAATTTTGTGTGCTTCCCTCATTTCCCCTAATCTTGTTGTAAAATGCTACCAGAATAAACCTTGCTTTGGTTTTACCCCACATGGGTTTTGTAGTCACTCTGCTTGGTTCAGTAACTAAATCCAGGTTACAGACAAAGGGCTGTCCCTGAACAGAGATTCAAGTAGGATTGCAGACAGCTGAGGCTGGCAATCTGGTATCTTGAGGTCTCTGGGGGTCTTGGTTCCTTTGGGGTAGGAAAGGGTGGGGGTGTGGCAGGTCAGCCAGCCCCCCTTCCTCCACAATAATAATAACAACAACAACAACAACAATAATAGGAGGAGGAAGAGGAGGAGTTTCAAGAGCTTGTCAATCATCCTAGGACCATTGCACTCATTTGCTAAAATGCTGGAAGATGGGAAGCTTCCATCTGACCTAACAATTAAGTACAAAGCTGCTTGTACTTGCCTTGCATCAAAACAGGCCTGTGGCTTATGCTGGCTCAGCTTGTCTGAGTGTGGAAAACTAAGCAGAGTAAGGCCTGGTTATTACTTGGATGGGAGACCCCTCCTCTAGTTTCCTGCATTGAGCAGGGGGTTGGACTTGATAGCCTTGTAGGCTCTTTCCAACTCTATGAAATCTCCAGAAGTTTTTATTTTATAAAGCAAGTTTCTATCTTTTAAAATGAACTTTTTACAGAATGTGACTGGAATATCTTTGAAGAGACTTCACCCCGCAGTCCTGGGGGGGACTACAAAGGTTTTGATGATGATGATGATGATGATGATGATGATGATGATGATGATGATGATGATGATCCCTCTAATTTTTCACCACTCAGAGATTTTATTGATGTGTTATACAGTATATAAATTGTGTAAACAAACAAACAAATAAACACCAAAGAGATCTAGAAATAGATCTAGATGGGAGAGCTAAGAACTTGACTGATTTTTGCTGCTCAAGATGTTGTTACAAAAGATGGGTGAGAAACTTGCTTCCCTGTTGTTTTTATGGATTTACCCACTCCACACGTCCTGCACCGGAATGCATGGAGCGGACAAAATTTGCAGTTGAAAATCCATCCATCTAGTCGTCACAGTTAGATGTAGGCGGGCTCTCTCAGGCACACTTCAGAAATGAGGTGAGATCTTCCAAAATATACACTTTTGAAGAACTCGGGTAATTTTTCTGAGCCAATCCGAGACCCAGGAAAACGACCCACACCACAGCCTCTCAGTATTCAACAGGGGAAGAATAAAGAGGCTGCAGGGACAAAAATAGAGGAGGAGCATCCATTACAATTGACACATCCATTACAATTCTACTCTGGCTTGGATTTTAAAACTGAGTCACAGACTGATTTGGGGCATGTAAAGTTCACCTTTCCTTTGAGTTCTGTTCCATGCCTGTCTTTGCCAGCATATCTAGTCACAATTACCCAGCCATTATTCCCTTTCAGGCCACCATTGCTGGGCAAGAAATAGAGGGGGGAACTAGGTCAGTCATTTAGGCTGCAATCCTATAACCAGTTACCTGGGAGCAAGTCCCATTGAGCTTAATGGGATATGCTTCTTAGACCCTGGACTTAATCATCTTATGGGGGTGGGGCGGTTAGATAGCCATGCATATTACTTCAGCGGTGAAGCACATGACTAACATTTCTCTTCTCCCCCCCCAACCACCATTCCATGCTTTATAACTAGCATTCCTGATATGTTATAACAACAATACTGTTTGCCAACCCTGATCAAAAACAACAACTCTGAGCATGTGCAGTTTTGCATTTTAAACTCACTTTAAACTCACTTCATGAGTACAGGAACAAAATGGAATTTGCTGCTGCTGCCCTCATCACCTGTTACTCTCTTGGTGGTCATTTGGGGGTCCCACGGGCTGCAGGGCCCTTGACTTTGGCCCCAAAGCTGCACCATTGCTTCTGAGTAGAAAAGTACAGGAGGGCACTGTCAATCACATAATTTATGCAACCTATCAAATAACTACACTTAATGTTAGAATACCATTAGTTAGCAGTAATAGGTTGGCTTTTATTTTCTTGAAAGCTCCCCCCCCCCCCGAGGATTACAACTACTATGAGGCAACGTCTGATTTAAAAAGAAAAAAAAGATAAAAAATCAGTGAGAGTTAGTGATAATTCCTACTGCATTTCTAATAGCACAGATCTGACATGTTCAAATAGCATACTTTGATATTTATGAATTACTGTACCAATTTTCATTAAAATTAGAAAATATTTATTGCTCAAACTATTTGTTAAATCAAAAGAGATGAATAATGAATAAGGTGTTATTTATTCATTAAAATGATTCTTCCCCCCCCCCTTTTTTTGATTAGTGTGGCTTACTGTGAAATGTGAAATGCTTTAATGTAATGCATTTTGGCCTGAACATCCTGTAAGAAAACTCTTTCTATAGATAATGCTGAAGTGCTGATGAAAATCACCCACCCTGCCATCCTGCTGCTATTTGGCTTGGAAGGGAAGCTCCCATTGATACCAATGTGAGTTCCCCTCCTGAGCCAAATAAGAGTTTCAAGGGGGACTTGTATCAAGGATGTGGTCCAGGAAAAATTAACACTCCCCCGCCGCTCTGTTCCCCATGTGAAGCAGTCTGAATCCTGGGCTTCCCTCCCCCCTGTGGGTAGAATATAGAGAAGGTATATGCAAATCAGCAAAACTCAAGATCATCAATATTCTCCCAATTCCACTCCAAAGCTCATTCTGATTCATGTCCATATAAGATTGCGAGCTTTTGTTGCTGTTGTTGTTGTTGGTCTCACAGAATTTTGTGCATTTTTTGATGGACATTTTTCCAAATGTACTGTACACATCAATTGTACACCTTTTTCATTCAAAAGTACACATTTTTAATGTGTATTTTTCAAATGCACACATTTTTAAATACATTTTTCTTTCGTCTGCCAATTGCATCATAACCTTGGAAATGTATGGACTTTGACCGCAGCATGCGTTCGACTGTTTTTGTGTCCAAGAGACGTGAACTGGGTCAAATCTGATCTGAAAATAACTGAAACAAATTTTCATACATCGCTAAATTATAGAGGTTTTTTTTTTTAAAAAAGAGATTAATGTGAGTTCAAGTGACATGTTTAGTGTCACGTGGCATTTGTCACGTGACACTTCGAGTTGCAGATATTCTATAATATTGGCAACAGAAATTACACAATCCATTGCAAGATGAGAAATTCTCAGGAATATTCTTAGGTTGTTTTAAAAGATAGAGTGTTAAGAGTCAGTTGAACGAGTTGAAGTACAGGTATTGGAGAAGAGCCTTCCAAACTCTGGGAAAGGGCAGGAGTGACGTGTCCTCAGACAGTGTTTAGCTATAAGAATGGGGTGTTACAAGTACACAGGAGTGTACTTGTTAACACCCCTTTCATCTCTGAAACATTAGAAGGTAGGCAATTCATATTGATGGCTCAGTGATGAGAGGATAAGACCTATGTGACTAACACTTCCATTTTTACTCAATATGCGTATTCACAAACTGTTTAGAGGACACTGGGTACCAGAAGCTGATAATCCAGCATTAAATGCTGCTTTATGTAAGGAGATTAGAAGCAGATGTTATTTATTTTTCAACCAGGAGGATTTCTTTCAGAGGAAAAGTCAATGTCTTCCATAGAACAACAGGACTCATAATTAGCTGTCTACCGCAATTTCAGCTAATCAACAAGTGATCAGCAGTACTTGCTTTAAAATCAGCAAACAATAATTGATGTGATTATTCATCACATAATTTATAAGGAATTTGGGGATACTTGTAAAGGATGTTCTACTCAACACTGTGCCTGAAAAGGATATTCTACCCAAAAACAGTAATTATTCATGCAGGGCATTTTGCTGCCCCAGTCAGGGCAGCAAAATACCACCCCCACCCCAATAAAGATACTTACGTATATACTCAACTATAAGTCGGCCCTAACATAAGTCGAGGCCCCTAATTTCACCCCCCAAAACTGGGAAAACTTTTTGCCCCCAGTATAAGTCTAGGGTGGGAAATGTACGAGGGGAGACTCCCGCCGCCACCCCCAGACACCCCCAGACACCCCCACCCCCGTACCTGCACCCACTGCCGCCGAAGCCCTGCCACTGCCAAAGCCCCCCCAGGACCCCCGCCGCCACCCCCAGACACCCCCAGACACCCCCACGCCACCCCCAAACACCCCCACGCCACCCCAGACACCCCACCCACACCCCCGTACCTGCACCCGCCGCCGCCGAAGCCCCTCCCCCGCCGAAGCTGCGCCGCACCGAAGCCCCCCAGACACCCCCATGCCACCCCCAAACACCCCCACGCCACCCCCAGACAGCCCCACGCCACTCCAGACACCCCACCCACACCCCCGTACCTGCACCCGCCGCTGCCGAAGCCCCTCCCCCGCCGAAGCCGCGCCGCGCCGCAGCCCCCCAGACACCCTCATGCCACCCCCAAACACCCCCACGCCACCCCCAGACACCCCCACATACCTGCACCCGCTGCCGCCGAAGCCACGCCGGGGCTTCGGCGGCAGAAGTTGAGGGCGGAAGTTGGCGGCGGAAGTTGGCAGCAGTGGGGCTTCGCGCGGCGGGAGCAGGTATGGTGACGGGGGGTGGCGTGGGGGTGTCTGGGGGTGGCGTGGGGGTGTCTGGGGGTGGTGTGGGGGTGTTTGGGGGTGGCATGAGGGTGTCTGGGGGGCTGCGGCGCGGCGCGGCTTTGGCGGGGGAGGGGCTACAGCGGCAGGGAGGCTTCGGCGCGGCACGGCTTTTCTGGGCCTTCGGAGGCTGCGGGTGCAGGTAGGGTGGCGTGGGGGGTGTCTGGGGTGGTGTGGGGGTGTCTGGGGGTGGCGTGGGGGTGTTTGGGGGTGGCATGAGGGTGTCTGGGGGGCTGCGGCGCGGCGCGGCTTTGGCGGGGGAGGGGCTACAGCGGCAGGGAGGCTTCGGCGCGGCACGGCTCTTCTGGGGCTTCGGAGGCTGCGGGTGCAGGTAGGGTGGCGTGGGGGGTGTCTGGGGGTGGCGTGGGGGTGTTTGGGGGTGGCATGGGGGTGTCTGGGGGTGGCATGGGGGTGTCTGGGGGGGCTTCGGCGCGGCGCAGCTTCGGCGGGGGAGGGGCTTCAGCGGCGGCGGGTGCAGGTAGGGTGGCATGGGGGGGTGTCTGGGGTGGCGTGGGGGTGTCTGGGGGTGGCATGGGGGGTGTTTGGGGGGGCTTCGGCGCGGCGGGACTTTGGCAGGGGAGGGGCTACGGCGGCAGGGAGGCTTCGGCGGCAGGGAGGCTTGTCTGCGGCAACGGGGCTTCGGTGGCGGGTGCAGGTAGGGTGGCGTGGGGGGGTGTCTGGGGTGGTGTGGGGGTGTCTGGGGTTGGCGTGGGGGTGTTTGGGGGTGGCATGGGGGTGTCGGGGGGGGCTTCGGCGCGGCGCGGCTTCGGCGGGGGAGGGGCTTCGGTGGCGGCGGGTGCAGGTACGGGGGTGGGGGTGGGGTGTCTGGGGGTGGCGGCAGGGGTCCTGGGGGTGGAGGGGGTGCCTGGCGGTGCCTTGCGGTGGCGGCGGGAGTCCTTGGGGGGGGCGCTGACCCACGTATAAGTCGAGGGGGCATTTTTCAGCACAAAAAATGTGCTGAAAAACTAGACTTATATTTGAGTATATACGGTAATACCCAAGGCCAGTCAAATTAGTTTTGCACATGAGGCACAAAAATAGAGAAGTGTATTTCCCCATCCTTGGCAGCAAAAATGTAATAATAATAACTTAAATAGTGAACAATTCAATTCACAGCCCTTTTGTGATACCCAAAATCAGAATGTGATTTTGCAGCTGGCTCACATTGCCTGATCCTAGGGCTGGCCCTGGACCAGTGCAGCCCACTGAGGGAAGCCTGGAAACAGCTCTCTCTCTCTCTCTCTCTCTCTCGCCCTTAGAAACTGCTGCAACGGGCTGAAGGGTTTGATCTGAAACTGGAAGAGAGTTCTGTGGAGATTCTGAGGAGAATTGGAGATTAGAGAGAAATGCTGAGGAGATTACAATAAGAGAGTGAGTAGAAAGGAGCCATCCAGAGAAAACCTAGAGGTCTGGGAGGCTGTAAATTCCTCTTTGAGAAAGGGGGCAGTACCAGCCTCCTTAAAAGAGGCAGCAATCAGACCACTCCTGAAGAAACCTACCCTGGACCCAGAATTGGGGAACAACTATAGGCCGGTTGCTAACATCCCCTTCATGGGCAAAGTGCTCGAGTGTGTGGTTGCTGATCAACTCTAATAGAAACTAATGAAGAAGGCCTGCAGACACGTGCAGTGGTAGACATGCGTTGCACACAAAAGCTCCAAGATAAAGGTAGAGATCCCTGTCTGAAACCCCAAAGACCCTCTGCCAATCAGTATAGGCAATTCTGAGCCAGATGGACCAATGGTCTGACTCAGTGTGAGGCAGCTTCCCATCTTCCTAACCTGCCTTTGCTTTCTGTTAGTGGTAGGGCAGTTGAACCTCTGGATTCTAAAAACTCAAGTATTTTTTAGAATTCAGAGGTTTGAACCATCCTACCGCTGAAGCCCTGAGACACATACAAATTCTGCTATCTGTGTAACTAGAGGAGCTCTGTCTCAGTTGAATCTGACAAAATTAAGCTACCATTCTATGTATAGTACACATACTTGGGAGTAAGTCCCATTGAACTCAGTGGAACTTACTTCTGAGAAAACATGCATAATATCCAGTTTCCATCCTTACCCACCCTAAGCAAGAACAGGCCACAATCTGCCCCTGGAGCTTATTAATGTATATTCTATGGGTCACAACTAAAACAGATGGCAAATGAGGAGTTTTGGCATGCCGAGTTTTAATGTATAAGTAGATTTATTTTATTGTTTCAGCTCACAGCAGAAATCCAAAAGAGGTGGCGAGGGGGGAGAAAAAATGTTAAGCATTTCTACATCTTGTCTAGCTGGTAATATAAGGCCCGCCACTGCTAAGATGTATGGTTTTCATGTACTGCAAGGGAAATATGGGCATAGAAAGACTGTATACTTCCTACTGCTAAATTAAACGCATAAACAGAACATAGGAATTATATGTACACAGATATTATATTTACCAACATATGCTCTTTTATTATTGTAAACTAGCTTTTGCCTGCAGCTTTTCTCGCATGATGAAGAGTGACCGTGCCAAGTTTGCACGGGTCGTCATTTTCCTATAGGCACTATTTGTTCGAAATTCCTTAAGGTCGCTGACCACTGTTTTGAATCGCTCCATAGGAAAGGTCCCCTGGGACTACATAATGGAATCCTAGCTCCCCCAGGACTACCAGCTCCCCCAGGACTTCCAGCTCCCCTGGGACTGCACAATGAAATCCCAGCTCCCCCGGGACCACCTGCTCCCCCGGGACTACACAATGAAATTCCGGCTCCCTCCCCTGGGACTACACAATGAAATCCCTGCTTCCCTCCCTGGATTACACAATGAAATCCCTGCCCCCCCGAGACTACACAATCAAATCCCAGTTCCCCCAGGACTACACAGTGAAATCCCTGTTCCTCTCCCGGGACTGCACAATGAAATCTTTGCTTCCCCCCCTGGACTACACAATGAAATCCCTGTTCCCTTTCCCCTGGGACTGCACAATGAAATCCCTGCTCCCCCAGGACTACAAAGCAAAATCCCTGCTCCCCCCCTCCAGGACTGCACAATGAAATCCCTGCTCCCCCCCCGGACTACACAATGAAATCCCAGCTTCCCCCCCCCGCCCGGGACTACATAACAATGAAATCCCAGCTCCCCCCCGGGACTGCACAATGAAATCCCTGCTCCCTCCCCAGGACTACACAATAATGAAATCCCAGCTCCCCCCCAGGACTACGCAATCAAATCTCTCTGTCCCCCCCGGGACTACACAATGAAATCCCTGCTCCCCCTGGAACTACACAACAATGAAATCCCTGCCCCCCGGGACCACACAATGAAATCCCTGCTCCCCCCCCAGGACTGCACAATGAA
Source organism: Shinisaurus crocodilurus (assembly GCA_021292165.1). NCBI lineage: Eukaryota > Metazoa > Chordata > Lepidosauria > Squamata > Shinisauridae > Shinisaurus > Shinisaurus crocodilurus. Next base: position 95,188,802 of record CM037876.1, read on the forward strand.
ATCCCTGCTGCCCCCCCCGGGACTGCACAATGAAATCCCAGCTCCGCCCCAGCTGTGGTTCATATGAACATTCTGTTTTGACACAGGAGAGATTTGCATATCCGCTCCTGATTGGCCCCATGGCAGTTCATACGAACATTATATATGTCGTTGGAGCGATTTGCATAACTGCTCCTGAATGGCCCCTGCGAACATTACAAGTGATGCCATTGGCTCTCATCTATTTTGGGCCGTACAGGCACAGCAAGGGTTTTTCGGAGATTTGAACCCACCAGTCATTGTCCTTGCGTGATGGAGAGTATGCGTGCCAAGTTTGGGGCGGATCTGTCAAAACGTGATGGAGCTTATGTGACGACGCCCCGCACACGGCAGTCATTCAGTCAGGTAGTTATTTAAAAACTTTCCCTCCCTTTTCACCCCCTCAGAGAACATTCTAAATGGCCTAGGGGAGATTTGCATACCCAGCCCTATTGGCCCCTGCAGGAATTCATACGAACATTCTAAGTGTCCTATGGGCTATTTGCATAACTGCTCCTATTGGCTCCTGCAGCAATTCTGAGGTGAGGCCGATTTGCATAACTGCTGCCCTGTTGTTTTGCCCATAGGCGATATGATTGTGGGGCGATTTTGTCCCCTTTTTTCACCCCCTTAGGGACAGAATTTCCAAAAATCCTTCCTTAGTGGGGCTCTACGTCATAAAAGCAATGTTCCTTCAAAATTTCACGTTCCTAGATTAAACGATTTGAGCTGGGCGTTTATGAGTCAGCCAGGCAGTCAGGACACTTTCTTATATATATATATATATATATATATATATATATAACAAACTGGTGTGCTCAAATGGGTTGGAAGGTTCCTGCAGATTGGAAAGTGCCTTCACCCACAGTCCCCTGCACCATGATCCACCCCTTTCAGCAGGGTCCCCCAAACATCCATGTTGCATTTTAAGGGGGCTGAAGGGGATGTTGTGGGGAGGAGGGAGTGGAGAAGTCCACATCCACCAGCAACCATTATGTATCTGTAACTCTGGATCCAATCCAGTATAATGACAGACATTAGAACAGGGGTGGGTAACTGTGGCCCTCCAGATGTTGTTAAACTACAGTTCCCATCGTGCCCGATCATTGGCAATGTTTGCTGGGGCAGATGGAAGTCAGAGTCCAATGACATCTGGTGGGCCATAGGTTCCTCAGGCCTGTGTTAGAAGAACAGGATAAAAAAATATGATATACTTAAAATAATATGTAATGTTAAGTCTGTTCTTCCAGCACCAATCTATCCAATAGATAGATTGGATCAGACTTTGGATCAGACACAGTTTAGGGCTAATCCTACTACAAGCTACTCCTAGTACATCACAGACACCCCAAATGGGCCCATGGACACATATCCTAGATTCCTGAGTGCTGAGCAAAGCCTGTCAACACCAGTTAAACACCATGATCCCTGTACTCTTTGAGAGCAAAGTTGTATTTAACACTGGTGCTTGCAGAGAGTGTTCTTCTGTCATCTGTCCCAGAACACTCAATGATTTTTCCGAAGCAGATGAGCCCTCAAGCTGAGTGCCCATCAATAGCTGTAGCACATTTCACTTGTTCAACTCACTGCCAAACCTTTTGAGACACCTCGATCTGAACGTACACTTTGAGCTGAATGAGTGTATGCTCTTATTTAGATGTGTTCAGCTCTAAAGGGGATCAGGGAAAATGAGGCAATGTGCTGAGAATATCACATAACACTGAAAGAAAGGGTAACCTTTGAGAACTAATCTTTTTGTCCAGCCAGCTGGACAAAACATCCGCTGTAGATATGTATTTCTCTTTCAAGCCAGTAGTCCCTTTACAGGATGACAGATGGTGCAAGTGGTAGCAACCATATGTGTGTGACCTTGTCTTTATCAGTTAATCCCACAATGGTAGCTTCTTTCACTCTTTGAAAAGTCTATAGCCATTTCATAATTGACCCACTGGTGCAACTGTTTAAGCTTTCCTTCTGATAAGTACCAATGTGTTCACACAAATCAATCTGCTGTATTTTTTTTTCCTGATGCATGCAAGCTTAGGATGTAGGCCCAAAATAAACTGAGTAAATGCAGAACTAGATATGCAATATAAACAAAGTGGTCATTGCCATGTTTCAGTAAGACTAGCAAAATTGTTTGTTTGTGATAGTGATTCATAATCTCTTGATAAACTAGCTGTGTAATTGGTATGATGAATCTGAAAATGTACATTAGATAGTTGTCTTTTTCAGTTTGATTTGACTGTTCTGATTTGACCCTCTGAATATATACATGTTAAAGTTCAAAATTATTATTATTTTTTAATGTATTAAAAAAAAAATACTCCAGGATCTATGTGTCTGGAGTGTGGAGGAGTAAGACACCTCTCTATCTTTTTTCAAAACCAGCAAAGATTTATCCTGGCTTTTGACAGTGTTCTATATATTTCTGATCAATAGTGTGTGCATTGAAAGAACTCCATGTTTAATGAACCCTATTCAAGGATTAGTCAAAACAGGGCAACATAAAGAGAGATTTTATGTTGCCCCCATTATCACACAGCTCATGTTGGCTTTCCTGTGTTCTACTGCACATCTGCAGCAGGGAGCATCATTATTATTATCATCACCATCACCATCACCATCACCATCACCATCACCATCACCATCATCTGTAGCTTCATCTCCTTAGGAATACAAGGCATTGTCCTGTTCCATTGGGGATTTCATCATCGCAACAAGGTGATGGCTCAGGCAAGAGGGCACAAGATAAGGTGGCTGACCTGCCCACCTGCATTAGGAAGAGAACACCCCCTCCCTCCAGTGTGGCTAGGAGGTTTAGGGAGGAAAAATCCCATTGGCATGAATGTAATTTTTTTGTTCCAAAGCTCCTAGCTGCTCAAAGGGGGATGCATTCCTATTTTGAACACAGCCGGGGCATGAAGAGACAGGCCCCCTTCACTGCACACTGCCTTTGCAATAGATTTTGCCCCCCACAAACAAACACTCCTGTAATTAATTAAAACAAAAACAAAAACAAAAAGATGTAGCTAAATGCTGAGCATCAGCTGCAACATGTCATTTGGCATACAGATAACTATATGTCAGGGGGAAATGCCTACGGAAAAGGGATGCATGCATACCACCTCCTTAAGAAGTAAGTCCCAACAGTCCACCAGGAACTAGTTGTTGACTAGGGAATTTCATAAAGAGAAACTGGTAACTGTAGTGAAGTGTGGGGAAGAACCAGACTTAGAATAAGACCTTTTACTTTTGGATACTTGTTGGTCAGCTTTTCTTTCAGACCCCTCAATAAGCTATTTAACAGGTGTCAGACAAGATGTAATTCAGACTGCCTGGCAATGACCAAGTGCATTGGCTCTGCCATGTCAATTTAAAGGTGATTTTGTAAACAGCTCCTTCCTCAGTTAGCTTCCTTGATACTCGTTTGTTTGGGGGTTGTTTTTTCCTTTGAGGAAAAAGTGTTCCTCAAAAGCATTTCTCAACTCTTTCAGTCCTGCTGATATAGTTGTATTAAAAATAATAATCTTGCAAGTATTTTAGTATTTCACTACACTCAGCTTCAGAAAGAACTGAGTGGATGCCAGTAGGCATGTCAGCTCCAGATTGCGGGGGGGGGGGGGGAGGCAAGAGATGCCGCTCCTTGAGTAGGTCCCACTTCTTTGCCACTATCATCACTGCCTATTTGATCACTGTTACCTTCTCTCTAATAGCGACAGTGAGCTTCAACATGGTGGCATATTCATTCAGTTTATTTTCTCATTCAGCTAGTGTGGAGACTCTTATTACTCTGCAATATTCTGTATACAATATTCTGGCAGAGGTGATCATGTACGGAATTATTAGTTCCTGATAATTGGGCAATGTATCTTTACTATGGGGGTTAATAAAAATGTTAGTGGGTTCAACGGAAACTTTAGCCCAGTTACTTTTTCCCCAATTGCGGTGTTAATTTTTGGCAGAATGTATGTGTGCTGCCGGACAAGACAGGTATAGATTGTTAAAAGGGGTGGAGGTTGCCTATTTCCAGTGCATAGGACTGTATGTAACTAGTATTTTATGTAATTTTCTTTTAATGTGATATATAATCTTGTTTCAGTTAATGAAAACCTAGAGCTAACAGAGAGAAACAGGTGCTACGTGAGATATATCATTCATTTGTTGGGCTGTACTGAGAGCCAGGACAGATGTTCTCTGGTTATTGTTTGGGAAATTTGGGGGGTAGGGCTGTGGGAGTGGCCCCCAAATTAGTCTTTTTTTCCTGCTACCACCACCACCACCACCACCACCACCACCTGCTTTGCAGTGGTGGTGACAGTGGAGGTATTGCCAGTGGCAGTTACATCAACACTTAGCCTTGTTCCCAGGGGAATTATGAGGGGAAGGCGGGACATCATCTCCACTCCTGCCACTGGTACATTCCTCCCTTCATCCCATATTGTCCCCCCCCCTTCCAAAATTTTCCATTTTTGTCACTTGTGAATGGGGTGGCAAAAATGGGGAATACTCCCCCCCACACACACGTCAGCCCTAGTTGTACTGTTTTCAGACTTTGCAGGAAGAGCATCTAAAATTTTGTCATTTCCCCATGTAAATACTCCGTACGCGTATAAGGGTGTCATGTCAAGTTAATGGATATGGAGGATCTAAACAAAAAGAAAAGTAAAAGTAATATCCAGTATGATCTTAGCAGCCAGAATGCTGATTGCCTTTAACTAGAAATCTATAAAGATGCCTGCCCTACAGGAATGATTGTATCAAATAGTGGAGGGGGAATATTGTTGGGGGGGGGGATTTGCAATTGTTTATAGTATATTGGAAAAGGTGAATGTTACTGGGAACTTTGTGAATGTTTGGCAGCTTTTCTCTTTATTTTGGAATAATATTGACATAATAACATTAGAATTCAGGATGGATGATGATGATGATGGCATTATTATTAACATTTCTTAGATTTCTTTCTCAAGAAGACTCAAGGCAACTTATAACAGAACTAAAATGTACAAACATACAACAATTATCCATTGAAATACAGCCACCCCACAAAACAATTAAAACATCAGTAATGATCATAAAGAATTCAGAACAGTCCATCATATGCTGTTGAGTGCCTAGAAATAGAGGAAAGCCTTGGCCTGGCATGAAAAAGATGGCAATGTTAGGTAGGCTGTCATAAATGAAAGATGGACCTCACTGGGGAGAACATTCCAGAATTGGGGGGGGGCACCACCAAAATGTCCCTCACCCTTGTTGCCATCCTCCAAACCTCCCTCGAAGGATTCTAATATAAATTCTTTATTCTTTGTAATTTTGTGCAGTTAAATACTGTGTTAGAATGTTTAAAAGCATTATATTTTTCTTTCCCTTTGTGTGTGTATGTGTGTGTCTTGCATCTATCTACCTATTTATAATATGCTTTTAGGTTTGTTTGTTTGTTTGTTTGTTTGTTTTTTATTGATTCCACCAAAATGTTATCATTAAGAATGCACTTGCACTGGTGTCCTGTGATGATCTTAAGACTCAAGGTCCTCAGTTCTCACATCATCTATACAGGAGAGAAGAAAGGTGATATTTAATGATACCAGATGTATTTGACGTAGGTGGGGGGCACTGTAGTAGTTAAATAAGAAAGGAATTATTTAGGATCCAGCTGCATTATTGGCTCTGTTGCTGTCATAATTAACCCTGTTGCTCAGTTCAATGAAGTCAGTTGATTACTCAAATGGGGGAGGGGGAACAAAATCTCCCACCCACCCCAAGTGGTGGGATTTCCAGCAGTGGAAAGTTAAAATTGTTCCTTGTGGTGGTGGGAGAGAAGGCTGTATTTTTTTAAAAATGAAGTCTTATGTGTAGCAGGCTAAAATGGCTCATTCTGTTTCCACTTCCTTCTCCAAGAGGGTGGATGGGTGGAAACAACATCCTAGATACACACTAGTAAGCAGTGTTTTTTTTCTGGAGAAAAGGGTACCGGAACTCTTGGCTTACATTTCCTCGGGAGTAGATGGCGATTAAATTGTACTGCAATTAATAGAAGAAAAGGTGCTGGAACTCAGTTCCGGTGAGTTCCACCAGAAAAAAAGCCCTGCTAATAAGATAAACCAAGTAAAAAAAAAGGCCTAATAAAATAGGTCAGCTGGAAAGTAAGAAGTCAAACCTGCAGCAAGGATAAAACAGTGCTAGGATCTAAAAACAGTTTCCAACAACTAAAACATTTCTCAAATAGAGTCTCTTCTGTATTCTTAACTGGGCTTCATGGACCCATAGTCTGGCTCAGTATAAGATAACTTCCTATGTTCCTAACCTGCAACTGCATCCGGTATCCAGTTATTTATTTATTTATTTATTTATTTATTATATTTATACCCCACCTTTCTTCCTGCAAGGAACCCAAGGCGGCTTACATAATCTTCCAGAGGGAGGGCTTGCTGGGTGATGGGAGGATATGTCCTCTCTACAATGTGTGTGTGTGTGTGTGTGTGTGTATGCGTGCGCGCACATGGGCGTGGGGGAGGCTTTGTTTTAAGCGGGGAGCAGACCCTCCTTTCTTTACTTTTCTGGGTGGGGTCTGCTGCAGTGTAAGAAGTGTTGGGGCTTAAAGCTTTGCAGAACTCTCTCTGGATACAGAGGAAGAGCACTCTGCTCATGAACAAGAATACTCTCTTTTCCATGGCATTTTCAAAGAAAAGGCCCAGCTGATGTGCATGAGACTGAGAGACAGAGACGCAGAGAGATTACAAATTGAAGCAATGGACAGGGGAGGGGAGGGAGAAGGAATCCCCAGGATTTACCCCAGAGTGTGAAAGAAAGAACAGTGGGCATGCACTGGTGTGTGTGTGTGTGTGTGTGTGTGTGTGTGGACATGCACTGGCATGGGATGTAT